>OZ007590.1:229927379-230346141 GCA_963931845.1 Maratus michaelseni | reverse complement strand
TATAAGTTTTTTATTTCCTACAAGTGCTGGGAAATAAAAGGAACGTTAATCAAAAAGCTTTGATTGTTGAAGCATTTTATTTATCAGAGCTGGTTTTTACAAGAAACTTCCATTATTTCCTTTGGAAGGATAACTTTCTGTAGTTTCTTAGAATTCTTTAATTACAAAAGACAAAGTGTTTGTTTTGCTACTTATAGAATTTCATTGATTAAATCTCACTATTATTTTTTTTTTATTATTTTTTTTTTACATTTAGAAATTTATATTTACCACAGAATGCTGTGCCAGTAAGTGAAAAAGATTTTATTGTTAAAAAGTAAATGAGAAATTCAGCATGAAATCGGATTTTTTTTTTTTTAATGATTAAAGAAACTATTTTTTGATTAAAGTAAATATAAACATTAATTAAATTAAAGAGATAATAAAGTGAATTAACGTTCCGAAAATGGAGCAATTGTTGAAAAATTATACGACTTAAAAAAAAAAAAAAACTTTAAATAGGCATCTGAAAAGAAGCCATAAAAGGAGATTTAACGCATTAAATAACAATGTTGAAAAAAAGGAGGAAATTAAATAATTCTTATATTTAAGTTAACTTTTGTAAGATACTCACTTTTATCACAATCTACTGTTTTCTTTTTTTATCGCTTAATTCGACATTTCTTTTTAAATGAAGAAAACATTCCACTTAAAAAAATGTTAACGCAAACTAAATAAAAATGAAGTAAAAATTACCACACTCTAAATAAAAATATAGAAATAGTTATCGTAACAGAATAAAAAAAAAATCCCATTCTGAATAAAATTTATTTTATTTTCATATGGATTAAAACGGAAAGTTTTAATGGAGCTATGCGTAAAAAGAACGTTATAGTTATTTGGCAGAAACAATATAGAATGGTACATGTTTGGTCTAGAAAAAGATGCTTCCTTATTTACAATATTTAATTGCATACTTGCAAAACCCGCTGCTTTGCACGCGTGGTTATTGAAATATGCCAAGTGGTATTCGTGTGCCTATTTAAATTAGAGAAAATTATACTACTACGGATAATTTATACCATTAACTATCTGTTTTTTTCCCGTCTAGCCAGTCGCTTCGGTGTGGTGCCCAGTCGCCTTCTGTGGTGAATAGCTCGGACTTCGCTTGGGGCTCAGAAAGTGCATTTTACATGCAAACTGAAAAAAACTAATTTTAAACTATACGAAAATAACTAATAAGAATATAAAAAAGCTCGTAAATAATGTTTTCGTGATATAAATAACATTTTTTTATTAACCGCCTGACAATGACCCACTCGGCCTTAAGAGGGAGCTTTAAGATAAAACAAACAAAAATGGGATAGCATAAGATACATTGTAGATGGGCACTGTGGTTTAACGCCTATAAAATGTTAATACTTTGGTCAAAATAACGGGGGCCTGTGTGCTTCTCAGACATATATCGTTAATACAGCGATCCCTATATCGGGGACCTGTGAATTTTGCGTACATAAATCGTTAAATTGACAATTATTTTAACAGAGCCATGTGGATTTCACTCCTAAAAACTGATTATACGTCAGTCACTATAACGAACTCTTGTGCATACTCGGTCCCATAACTATGCGATCAGTATTTAAATTGCAAATCTTTACTTCCGAAAATTGTATTTTGAGAAGAGGAGGAAATTTACTATATTTTGTATAAAAATTGAAATAGGATCGCTAAAAGACGCAACGCGAAAAACAATTTATAAAATATGAAATTAAAAAAAACTTTTTCTTTGCAAAAATGTCACGCAAAATATCTAATGAAAAATCAGCAATAGTTGTATTATTCATCTAATCTTCATAATCGGATTCATAACCGATGTTAGCGACAAAATCGCTGAAATATGTATCTAACTATTTTTTTAGTAGATTTGTTATGCTTAATTTCATGCTCGTACCTAAAACTGATGCTGAGATATAACGAAATAACTTAAAACTTTCGACCCCACACTGTAAAAAATGGCGAATGTTTCTGAATCTACGAAAATATAATATAATGACGAATAAATTTATAATATAAACTCATTCTTGTTAACCATTATTCTGAACAGTGTTTCTTTATCTTTAGAAATCTCAGACATCAATGGCATTTCGAGATTTAAAGAATCATTTAGAAAAACAAAATTTTTCTAGCTGCACGTAATTTTCGGAAACGTTTACGAGTAGCTTTTAAAGTGTATTAATCAGTTTTCTAAGCCCGGAATATAGTTTTCTCCAATGCTATCCATTCTCAAGTAAACATTTTCATGTTCAACAAATACGTTTAACAGACAAACATGTAAAATTAACAGCGTTAACATTAACATTAAAAATAAGATTATTTCTTTACTCTTTCATGTATAAATTAACTTATGCGGCTAAAAGCGTTTACTTGAGAATGGATGACATTCTATAAATAGGTATTCCAGGCTGAGGAAACTGTTTAATACACTATAAAAACTATTCGGAAACGTTTCTGAAAAATTCGGGCAGCTAGAGAAATTTTGTTTTTATAAATAATTCTTTAAATTTTGTAAATGTATTTCTTTCTGGGGATTCAAAAGACAATGGAACACGCTTTTCAGAATTTTGGATAACTCGGAAGATTAAATTATATTTTCGTTCGTGGTTATACTATATTTTCATAAAATAAGAAACATTGATCATTTTTTACAGCGCATTTAATCCTCTTAGTAGTTAACTTTATAAAATCACTGAAATACGTAATTAACTACTTTTTTATTACAATAGTTATGCTAAATTTTACAATCCTGCCTAAAACTAATGCTGGAATATGGTGAAATGATCTAAAACTTTCGACCCCCTCCTCCCATTTAACCCCTTAGTGGTTGAATTTTTAAAATCGTTGAAATACATGTTTAATTATTTTTTTAGTATATTTGTTATCTTGAATTTCATGCCCCTACCTAAAACTGCTAATGAGATATGGGACAGTGACTTAAAACTTTTGACACCCCATTTTACCTACTTAGCGATATAATTTTAAAAATCGGTTAAATACGTGTTTAATTATTTTTTTAGCATATTTGTTATCCTGAATTTTACGCTCCTACCAAAAACTGTAGCTGAGATATGGCAAAATTACCGAAAACTTTCGACTCCCCATTTAACCCCCTTTGAGGTTGAATTTTCAAACATTCTTTCATAGTGGGTGCCTACATCACGTCAGGAACATGTCTTCCAAATTTCATCGTCCTAAGAGAAACGGCTGATTTCGGCGTTGATTATAAGTCTAGGAGGACATGTCGTTTTATAAGTATAGATTAAGTCATATAGGAGGAAACCACATTCTTGTACCGTATTAGTTGAACACGAGATTTGATAACCCTTCATTCCAACCCATTTGCAGCCACATCTTTCCAAAACAGATACATTGGAATCCAACTGAGAACCCTGTTTCTATCGTACAGTGAAATAAATTTTAAAATCAGTTCAGCAGTCTCAGAGTCTATATCCTACAAAGAAACAATTATTATTATTTTTTTTACAATATCAGTATAACTTGAATCACCATAAAAATTAAAATGTCGTTAAGTAATAAGTTGAAAGCATTTATTTTGTGTTGGTTTTAACCGTTTTTTCGTGCGGCGGTAGGTTAAATATGCAATACTACCTTACCTAGTTGGCAATCATATATCTTTATTACTGTCATTTTATTTCATTATATTAGTTACTGATACTTGTGTTTTCCTTTCTGGCTAAAAAAAAGTTATATCTGACACTGCTATGACAAATAATTGATATTGATTCTCATTTTAATTTTTTAAAATTTCAACTTAAGAAAAAGTATTGTTCTTGAGCAAATTTACCTTAGTTTTCTCTGCGACAAATTTAAATTTTGTCGCTCTTGTACCCCTTTAAGGACAGTTGCACAGAAGCAAATGTTGCCGAATATTAAGCAGAGAAGTTCCCAATATTATCATCAAACGACTTTTGAAATCGACTCAGTAGTTCCAAAACAATTGTTATTTTAGAATATTTCCCACTCATTTTATTTTTTAAAATTCCTATTAAAAAAAACAGTTTTACCTTGCGTTGCATCTTAAAAGTAACCATCATGCCAAATTACAATTTTCTAGCCTCAATAGTATCACAGATTGTAGTTTAGATCTTTTTTACTCCTGCGCGCCCTTTAAATTTCGACTTTAAATAAAAAACTGCTCTGTGTCAGCATTTACATTATTCTAAAAGTAACAGCCATGTAAAATTTTAAATGGAGGTTTTTAATTGAGTTATGCATTTTCCAGTTGAACTATATTTAGTATACTAGATATCTATATAGTATATATAAATTCCTAATATGCATGCCTACACAAAGGCCTGGATACATTGCGCTCTACGGATGGTAATTTTTGGAATTGTGTTTTTAGTAGTATTATGCAATTGTTGCTTATGAAAATAATTTTAGCATAATATGTGGCGTGTATAAGAATATGTAGATAATATACAGCGCAGTATAAAAGAATTAGAGTACATTTCCTTCTGTTGGCAGAAATTTCTTAATGTAAAATTTGTGTTATGCGTTTTCTAACTAAACTAAATTTTAATATACTATGTCGATTTAGACAAATTATAGATCACATATAGTACTGTACAAACGAATTCAAGTACCTTTCCGCCTATGACAGTAATTAATGAAATCTGTATCTCAAATGTGCTATGCGTTTTCTAAAATATTTACTTAGATATCCCTTTTTCACCTTATTAAATGATAAAGTTTCGTTAAAGTATTCTGGACATATTAAAATGTTTTATTATCTATGCTTGACGCATGGTATTTTTTTTATTATTTCAATTTCTAATTCCTTGAGCAATTTCTAATTGCTCGATCCCTCGTGGTTACGAGCTCAGAGCTTAACCGACTGCGCTATCAAGACTTGTGAGTGAGGACTTTTAAATGGAACTAATGTCTGAAAAACGTCGGCTGCGTGTTGATATTTTTCCTCCAATATAAAAATAAATAAATTAATTAAATTTAGCTAATGAATTATTATTTGAAAAAACTGTATTAACATCAAGTGTCATCCACTACAAGTTTAAAAAAAATGTATTTGAACTTGAGTGGATGAATAAAAAGTATTTTATTAACGATTGAAAATTTGAACAAGATATATAAATATATATAGGTAGAGTGTGAACTAATAGTAGGAATTGAAAAAAAATAAGGCTATTTCAAGAGGTATATATACGAGAGCATTTCGAAAAGTAAAGATACACCGTACGCCAGAGGAAAAGAAAAGTTTTGGCAAGCAAATTGGCAACACAGGTGTTAACCTTGAATCGTTAGCTTTCTCCTCGCGGTCGTTCGGCATTTCAACGTTGATTCTGGTTGGAGTAGGTCGTGTTTAAAATGGTTCCGCCGATTCAGAATCCCGCCAAAATGCGAAGTGCGCTCCGTCATACGTTTTCTTCATGCAAGAGGTCAGCGATCAGCGGATATTCACAAAGAAATTGTTTCTGTTTATCGGAACATTATGAATCGACAAAATGTAACGAAATGGTGTCGTCATTTCTCTGAAGGTAGGACCGATGTTCATGACGAACAAAGAACAGGTCGGCCATCTGTGATCTCTGATGCCCTTCTTCAGAGAACGGAGGAAGCAATTCGTGCGAATAGACGTCTCAAATTGAAAGAATAGCATCAGATCATACCGGAAGTGTCAATGACAATTCTACGACGATGATGAGATCAAAGATGAAGTTGAAATGTGGTTCCGACAACAGGCGAAAACCTTCTATGACTGTGGGATACAAAAGCTTGTGCCCCGACTTAACAAATGTTTGGATAACGGGGGTGATTATGTCGAAAAATAATAAATAATCCAGTTAATAAGATGTAACTTACGTTTTCTAAATAAATGTTTTTTTAAGGAATGCGAGCCATTGTATCTTTACTTTTCGAAATGCCCTCGTATATATATATATATATATATTTAAAATTTTGTCATTATAAAGTGATATATTACTTTATTTAATTCGACTTATTTTATATGTTTAAAATAAGCAGAACTAATCTTGAAGAGCTCCTCTAAAGAATCCGTATCATGAGTATTTTGTATAATATAAATTAATACTTTCGTATATTAATATTACGTGTGGAGGTGCCATCTAGAAATTCTATTTGTTTGCGTCATTTATCATTTGAGAAATTCCTATTCCTGAAAAATAGCTGAAATTTTGATTCGTGAAATATATTTAAAAGTTTTAATAATGAGTAGAAAATTCCAGGCCACTGGATTTCCCTTCAGTGAAATTTTCCCTTATTTCTCTATCTAAAGTTGCAACATGCCCTGAAAGGGATATAACAAATGTGAGAATTAAGATGATGGAAATAGAATCATTCATCATTTGAGAATAGATGGAAATTTTCGCTGAAATGTCTATCCGTGCATGAAAATTAATAAATCTTCTCATGGATGAATATTTAAACTAAATAAACAACTTTATTTATTACCTTTCTTGAAAATTTCGAACAATCATAAACTTATATGGATAATAATACAACTAAAAAAAATGTAAACTCTGACTTTTATTCAACTAAAACGCACTAAAAATTAGATTATATGTATATTTTTTAATTAGTGAGGAAAATACAAACTTTTCTGTATCATTAATAACTTTTATGTATTAATACTTTATTATACATATATATTAAGGAATAAAAGGCAGGACAGCAAATTTTTATTATATTCTTGTTACGGAGTATGTTTCTTGACAAAATTTCCTTTTTATTCCTTTGTGAAAGGGAAAAACCCTAAAAATATTTGTTTTGTGCAATACGAATATGCTGCTCTACCTTTTATTCCTTATATTTATATCATAGATATAGATATAAGGAATAAAAGGTATTATATCCTTAATATATATCTATGATAAAATACAAATATATGGAGGCTGCTAACAATATACAAAATTTTGCATTTTGTCACTCTAATTGAAAAAAAAAATTACACTTTTAGTGCGTTTTTGTTGGGAAAGAGACAGCGTTTTTTTTAGTTTAAAAAAAAAAATTCAATAAAGATATCGTGGTGGATATTTTCTATCTGAAATCTTTTATCAATATTTTGTAAAAGGGAGAATTTTAGTTTATGTTTGTATGCATGAAACTAATGCGTAAAAATATTCTAGTTTTTGATACTCTAAATAATTTTAGATAAATATATGCATTTGTCATATAAAAAAATGACATTAGAAAAAAAAAATACATTGAAACTAAATTTTAAAAAGTATGAAAGAAAGAAAAATATCACAAAACCTTTTTAAGGTATATTGCAGTGTTATAAGTTTCCTATAAATAGGATGCTAGATGTTGATTAAATTTTCTACGGTAACCCCCTAAAAGTAAATAAACCTTCATTTGCTAAAATTAACTTTTATTTCAATGTGATAATAGTAAGACAAGGCAAGTTGTTGGTTTGATTTGAACCCGAGTTCGAATCATCAATTAGAAAATAATAACAAAATAATTTTAATATATTTAATAACTCTCTTTACCAGCAGGGACACTATAAACGCAAATTAAAGATGCGTTGTAGATGTTTTACCGCTTTTTAACTAATCACATAAAATCTTTTATCAAAACATAAACTTGATTCTGAGAGAATCTTTTACTGAAGTTCTGCGCGAAATTCGTTCATAGGAAGTGGGTTTAATTTTCATAGTTTTGCAACTTCACACCAGGGGCTCTACTGCCATGAAAAATTTATCATGTGATTTTTGTGTTATCCAAATATAAAATTGATCATTGCAGAAAATTATTATGGGGATTAGAAATAAATTCATTTGTGAAAAGTGAGTTTAAATTCCATAGTTATGGAAGTTCCTACCAGGGGTGTACCTGCATAAAAAACCTATCAAGTAAATTTTTATGAACATACAATACGAGCAAAAAGAGTCAATTTCTTTAACAACTGCAATATGATCTTCAATGATGAGGTTTTGGAAACTGTTCCCTTTATTTTATTTAATAATTAATGTATTATCTTTCCTCCACTCAACGAAGAATGCGGTTATTTCTGAAATTCTGTCCTGTGTCATGATACGCTCTTTCGTTTTCTTTTTTTCTCTACGTAGTTTACTGGTGATTAGAAATAAATTTATTTATGAAAAGTGAGTTTAAATTCGTAGTTATGGAAGTTCCTACTAGGGATACTTGACGTTTTTACTTTTTATCATGCATATTCGCTGATGATACGACTGTTCCAGCTCTATCCGACACTATATATCTGTCTCACCTCTTTGATAGTGTGGGATAATCATCAATAATGATGACGGCAGATTTCTCAGTTGTCGCTGATTAAGTTTGAGTGTGAGTATGTTTTAACAGTATATTCAGAATAACTTTCAGAATTATTGGTCAAGGAAGATGAATATTCTGAAACAGTTTGTTGAGAAGTCATTATATAAGTTAATTTTTTTTACCTTATCCTGGAATATGAACTTTTGCTTTGAAAAATTTCTTTTCATATTAATTTGTTGCAGCGGTGTCTATATTTCCTTATCTTGTTTCATATAGTGCGTTGATCAATTAAGAAGTTTTGTTCATTTAAAGGTATTTTTGTTGTCTCTGGAACAGGCACACTTACGAGACAATGTTTTCCATTCCCTCTAATATTCTTTCTACATCAATACCACTCGTAAATGCGAAACGACGGAAAGATATGTCTATGTTCATGTCTATGTTTCTTGCAACGACATCTGTTATTTCCAAAAAAGGCATTTCTTTTCGATAACCTAGTTTCAACTTTATTTGACGTCGAGTCTACTCGTAAAATTTTACAACTTCTTCATAAGTTGGCAATGTTTTTTCATATTTTCCTTTAATACTTTTTTTAAAGGACATTTTAATGCGTTTTGACTTTGCTCAATATTGAATAAAAGAGCAAGACCTAGACTTATACCAATGTATTTCTTAAATCTTATTCAAGGCCTTGCTATCATTTAACAAAGATCATAAACAATGTTCAAACGCATGGTTAAACGCATGGCTCTCTGTAGAAAAACTCTCGTTACCATGCTGGTGGATGGTGTGAAATTACTTCTAAGCGTAGGAGTTTGTTGTTGATCGTACAAAAGGAAGAGAGGTGTTGAGGGTTCACACAGTGTCAAAGTACCTCTATTTAAAGACTGAAGTTCGAAACATTTTGTTTGTTTCTCTATCAGTCGCCGGTCCTAACTGACAGCACATATAATGCGACTATCAGGCTTGGAGTTTGATGCCGATGAATATGAAATTGTGTTTAAGAATAAATAAAATAAAATAAATAAAATGAAAAGAAAAGAGGAATTAATTTTGGCCACTGTAAATTATTAGTAATTACACCGTCATATATTCTGTCCATTATTTTTATGTTACATTTAATTGCACAAAATACTTATATATGTTCAAGCATTTCACACTTGTATAGTAAATAAAACCTGAAAATTATATGTTCACGTAAAACTGGTAAAATGTTTTTTTAATATAAATTGAGTAAGTATTTATTAATCAATCGAACGTAAACGAAATCAGATAATAAGGTAAACTAAGAGAGTCTGCGCACAATTCCAAAGAATAACAATAAAAAATATAAATATTAATTTTTTGCTAAACTATCCATGAATAATTTTTACTTCATTTGTTTTTTATGCATTTCTATTGCTATGTTGTTGTTATGTTGCAATTTAATAGAACAGTTGTAATAAAACAAATAAAGTTATTTTGCGCAATCTGTCCTTACAGGGTTGGTGTGATTGCGCACATGGGTAGGAGAGATTGTTACTAATAATAACTATAATTAAATTGTTAACAATAATAATTACACTTAAATATCATTGTTGTAAGGTTTTTGTGAACAAATATTATTGTATTAGGAGTGAATATTTCAACCTAATGATTAAAGAGTCAGACAAAGGAAATAATTTTTAAAACGATTAAATTATTTTAATTAAAGGGAAAAAAGTTAAAGAATAAAAAAAAAGCAAGTCCAGATAAGATTTCAAAATAACATTAAGTTACTTGATAACACGTTTAACTTAAAATTAGTCCATTTTTATTTTTCCTTTTTTTATGCAAATTTACCAGTAAGCTGCGTAATCTCTCCTAGCTAACCCTGGAAACTAATGGGAACAATGCGCCATCTCTCCTAAGAAGCAAATGGGCAAACTCTCCAATTTTGGTAAGAGAGATTGCGCGGCTTTTTATTTAAACATGGCGGTTACTAAAACGAACCGTTGATGTTCACGTTGTTAGTCTAGATCAGTAGCTTATGAGAAATCGTTTAAGTTTAAAATATTTTGTACTACTGACATTATATAGAAATTTTCATGAATAGCTATGAAACTTCAAGCACTTACTTTGGGAAAACAAAACAAAATAGCGATGCTTTATCTTAGAGGCTCAAAACAATCAACGTGCATTTTCAAGTAGACACTCAACTACTGCTGTTGACAACTACTTGGAGTTGCTGCGCGCTCACTCTACTCCTTCCCTCCGAACCTTTATGTGCGCAATCTCTCCGACAGCGCAATCTCTCCTGGCTATACCTTAAGCAAGTTATTTTTTTTTGCTGTTTTTTAATGCTTTAAATCTAAAATCTTTTTTCTGTGTCTTATTTGTTTTCGTACTTCAAACTACTATTTTTTTAACACTTTTACAACATAGTTAAAAAGTGTTAATGAATTTGAGTTGTCTGTTGGCCGTCTGTCTGTCCGTGCTCTAATCCTCGTAAATAGGCTAAAATTACCATGCAATTTTTATATATTAGTAAATTTTATTAAAGAATGTTTCTATTGAAAATGGAGTGTGTAGCATTTAAAGTTTGTTTACAGAGACAGACAAAAGAAATCGATTACATTATGGTCTATGGAGTAAATATATGCGGTGCATTATAAATGTTCAAAAATAATGAGATTGATAAATATTGGTGAGATGGAAAATAACATGGTTTCTGATGAGTATAGAATAAGTAGCATTTATATTTCGTCTACAGGGACGCACAAAGAATTCCATTACACTACGTTGTATGGGGAAAAATCGTTTACGGTGAATTTTAATGATGTTATGATTCTTCAAACATACTGGAAGTAATTGAAGCGCAATACAACCTGTTTTGTATAGATTATGAAATAGGGGAAAGTCGGACAAAACCGGGACCCTAACGTTTTTTTTATTGTTATTCACTATGTGAACAAAACAGTAAAAAATTGCATTAAAACGATAAACTGATTCCTTGGGAAGAAAAAGAGTATTCATTCAATCGCGAACAATAGCAATTAAGATCATAAAAACACATTTTTTAGAAGCGTGCAATGTCCCGGTTTTGTCCGACCTGGTCGGACAAAACCGGGAACTGGAAATAATAATTAAAAACACATTGTAACTTTGCAATAATACTATTTATTAAAGGGAAACTTGCAGGATAAGACATATTATATTTATAGAATTTTAATCTATATCAAATCTACATCAAATAACAATGATGTAAATTATGCCTTAAGAGTTAAACTTGATTGGCACAAAAATCACAAATGAAAGTTTGATCTTGTTCAACGTTTCATGTGCCCACCCTTTGCAGTGAAGACACTGTATCCAACTCTCCTTGTGTTTAGATTGTTCATATAAATCTTTGCAAAAGATGCTTGCTTCATCACTTTCACCCTTCTCCTTGTTTGATGTCAAGGGTCTTTTATTCTTTGGCTTCCTCTTTTTCATCTAAGTTTTTTTTTCTGTCATCTTGGAAAGTTTTCGCTTCATGGCCAAGTCTTTCTTGTCTTGTTTTTTCATCTTTTCTTTTTCTTCTAGTTCGAGTTCTAATTTGTAGGGGGTTGAAGTAAGGATAGCTGTTTTCCCTCGACGCTTGTTGGATTTCCTAATGGCCATAGGGCCGGTTTGTACTGGAATAGACTTTATATCCTGTGGTGAGACTGCAAAAGGACGCTTGATATCTCTGCACAGACCTTGAGAAGACCTAGACGGTAGCACAGGAACCTGCAAGCCGACGTCGTCGTTTTGCACAGGAACTGGAGCCTTCGATGTCGGCGTTGACAGCTTCTCTATAGACCCATTCCCTTTCTCAGGTTGAGGTTTATAGGTTCCTGCAGGCAGGTCTACATCAGGATCCTGTTTTTGTTCAGGCAACACTTGACATACAGCCAAAGGATTCTTTTCCACTTCCGTGGGCCTCTCGGTTGTCTCAGCGGGAGTAAAGAAGTGATCTAGGAACACGTCACTGTTAAACGGGTAGATTCCCGTCTTTTCAAACCCTTTTATAGCAGTTTGTGCAACTGCTGCCCTTAAATATGCAGGTGTAAACAACTTTCCTATTTGATATTTTATCCTAATTTGATACACAGGAAATTAAACACTTAAAAACTACCATGAAATTAAACAAAAGGCTAATCTCGCGAATAAATTAATTTAGCCCCAACTCGATGATTTCAATTTTTTTTTTAATTTTCAACTTAATTTGGAATATAAATGACTAAAAAACAGTTTTCTATATAACAACTTAATTTAAATAATACTTTTTGTATAGTTTTTAAATATTTATAGATCGTAAAACAATAACTAAACAAGTGAATTCCATTTCAATCGCGCAAATAAATGAGTTGACCAAAACCGGGAACTTCCCGGTTATGTCCGACGAACCGCATCCCGGCTTTGTCCGACCATGCCATTTTCATGAAATGTTACTCTAGCGTTGTTCAAACAACTCATAGACACCAATACAAAACGTTAAAATAACAAGTAAATAATGGACTATCATACGTTTTACTTACCTAAACTAAATCCTTAGGCATTTAGGATTGGTAACGTAATATTGCAGACGCCGAATTGTTAACTTTTTCACGTTAAGCTAAAAAAAAATCACCACCGCGAAATGAGTTGTTTTACACGACTATTGTTTACTGGGTGCTGTCAAGCCGTTCACCTAGAAGTAATTCTAGAAGTTTCCGCTAGATACTGCCACAAATCAAGCCGTAAAACCCGGATCCCTGTTTTATCCACCTACACGGTTTTGTCCAACTCTCCCCTACATAACATTTATCATTCATTTACAGAGACACACAAAAGAATTCGGTTACATGACTAATATCGATAATTGCTAGAAGTGCATTTTCCCCTGTTGTATGCATATTTAAACTTATCTGATTTTGAGTGTATTAGCTCGTCTGTATGAATTCTATAAATCGAATACAGGGCTGCCGAAAGAATTCGTACATATTCCCGGATACGAACAGCATTTGCTGAAAATGGATTTTTACTGGGTTATGTGCTTCTTTAAATTACTTATTTAGATAGCTTATTTCAAATGAAAATTTTTAGTAATATTATGTTAGTGTTGGAAAGTGTTTCATAATCTGTGCCTGATGCCCGATTTTTTGTACTTGTTTCTTTTTTGCAAATTTTGTTTTTACAAAATTAAATATATCACCCTAACAGAAAAAAAATATATTTTAGCGTCTCATTTTTCATAATTTATTTTTTTGTAAATTTGTAGAAATTTAGGGCTAGATAATTTTGTGCAAGAAAATTTACTTTTAAAAGAAATAAATAATATATTTTTTTATCTTTTGAAATACATTTTAGAGTATTTACTCTTTGCCTAACAAGTTTTCTTTCATCTACGCTTTAGATGAGAAGTGTTTTAGGAGAGCCTTTTTTTCTCTTTTCTATTCGTTTCCAAGAAAGATCATTTCACCCTTTTCTATTCAGTTCTCATAAACTAAGATACAATCAATTAGATTGCTTTATATTAAATCCGTAACATTCTTCTATTTTTATTACTATAATATCAATTTAGTCTACTGCCTGAACCTCCCCCTCAGTATTTTGTTAATAGAACTGCAATTTCCTAAAGTAATCTGAAGAATTTTTCATACAGAAATACTGCAAAATATGTATTGTTAATGCATTAATTGCATTAAAAATATGTTGCTACTATCAAATACAAAAATGTATAATATACTATCATTTGTAATAATTGATAAACCACCCATTACGATGCTCTTTCGTTTTTGTTTTTGCACTCTTGTATGATTATGTAAGTGATACCGTTTTTAATTCATTTTTAAATTATCGTAAGTTTTCTGCTCAGTTTTTCTTCGTGTCTTCTTTCACAGTAGAAAACTAGAAGGTAATCTATCATTAAATTGCTGCCATGGGTAATTAATTATCATTGCACTTAGACTTATTTGATTTATACAAGCATTAAGAGAAAGTAGATAAAGATATGGAGTCGTGGTTGTTATTGCTAATGCTACATAAAGTTTATAAAATTACCAACACCGTATGCATATAAACATAAAAGTACAACTACGATAATTGATTGCAATCCATAGAATCTTTGATTTATTTATAAAATCTGTTTTTCAAATGAAATTAAAACAGTCATATACATATTAAGAGTAATTAGCAAAGTTAAGCAAGTTACACTTGACATTTTTTATACCATTGGCAGGGCCTGATTAATACACAGGCCTCCAGGGCCTCGGTCCTGGGCCCACCAATTTCAGGGGCCCACAAATTATGTGGCTGATTTTTTTCCTTAATCAAATACTTTTCAAATAATATTGTTTTATAAAATATGAAACGTAAAATTTAAATATTCTGAATGACTAAATAAACTTTTTAGAAGCTTTTAACCTAGGCACTTTTACTTTTTAATTTTATATTTAATGTTTCTGTAAAAGTCCTTTTCAATTTGAGAGTACCTATAATTTGCAAAACTTGTCGTATCCAGAAAATCAAATTTGAGGGAAAATGCCAAAAACTGCATACTGTGTCTATTGGTTTCAATTATAAACGAGGATTTTACAATATCAGAATTATAGTTTAAAATGATTACTAGACTGTTAGGGAAAACACAATTTTTATGATTTCGATAAGGCGAGTTTTGAAAAAAACGTTCTCATTTATTCTGCAACATAAACTGTAGATCATAGATGTTGTGAATTATACAAATGCTTATTTTAGAAAGTGGATGGTAATTCATTTTCTTGATTATTCTTGTAAGTTAATTTTTTTTGTAAACTTGAAACTTTCACCCAAACAACTTTGTCAACTCACCAAATAAACCTACTTTTTTTTCTGAAAGTGTCGCCTGGAATGGGGAGGTACGGGGGGGCTAACTTTTTAACACGTTCTGCGCCATACTTCAGCTTGATCGGGCTCTGACCATTGGCTTACTTAGAGTCATTTGGAATCACTTAGAGTCAGTCGGGATAATTGGAAAGAAGGAGTAATTGGGAACAGGCGCCGCAGAAACATATAGTAGTGACCTATCGAACTAAGATGCAAGTAAACTTGAACATGGCAGAAGCATAAGGAGTTTCACTCGTTCCCGTTCTTTCCAGTGGTAACTGATTAACTTTGTTGACGTTTGATAAAAGAGTTATCACAAAATTCTAACAAATGAAGCTTTGTTTTCTGCTACTTTCTCTTCTGCTTACGCACAAGGGAAATAAGTGACAATAGTGTTGTATAATTTTCATTTCTAGAGCATCAGTAATATAGTAACATATTTCTGCATAATGTGGGATGTTTTGTTTAGCCACAGTTCTTAGTTTACAATTATCCCAAAAGTTTCCTTTTGTGGGTTATTGGAAAGAAGTTTTTCTAATTACATATTTGTATCTCTGAAGGCAAAATACCGTGTATTTTTTACAGTTATAGACTGCTACAATAATTTTTAGCTAAGGTGCTTTGCACTACCTTTTGTTGAAGAGAATATGCCATGAACAATAAATATGCGTGAAGAAATGAAGTGGATCAAACTAATCACTTGTGAGCTTGCATGATGCTATTTGCGATGATGTTACGAATAAAAAATGTCATTTAGTCGAGTTCTTACATCTGAAGATGTATTCAACAGATTCAACGGTGATGAAGAAGGAAAAACTAATATGGTAATTCAAAAAATAAGGATAAACCAGCTGTTGAGAACATTACGCGATGAAAAAATGCTAAGAAAATTAATAAATGCGAGGAAGGTTTTCTGATAGACAAAATGGAGTCGGAGAACAATTATGACGCTGGTCATTTTGATACCACCATGGAAGAGATTCCGTCTCAGGTTATAGAAGAAAGAATGTACCTGGAATCTGCATTTGACGACTTGACGGCTATTACGTTTGTATTTACTGATATTATTAGATGTTCACACATAAAGAATATTATGCCTTGCATTTGAAAGGTCAACCAAATTGGTGGAAGGGACTTAGAAATCACTGGGATGAAGAATGTCAAATTTGTCAAATCAAAATTTGTTATTGTTGTTTGTAGCTTTCAATATTAAAAACCCAAGTCAAAGCTACCTTTTTAATCCCATGGAGATAAATGTAACATATTTGTATATTTATTTTATCTTAGTGTAAATATTTAATAAAAAGTTAACACTCTAGTTTAATTATGATTTCTTACATAGCTCGTCCAATATTTTTAACTTCGCTACTTAAAAGCATAAATAAAAAAAAATTAGCTCTTTTGAATATTTCTGAATTTTGTCCCGTGCAATATTGTTTTATATTCTCATTTTGTTTTTAACAAAACAATTGCATTGAATTGAGTATCGTCAATTTTTAAGTCAAGAAATGGAACCACCATGGAAAAAATCCGTCACAGGTTACAGAAGAAAGCATGTATCTAGAAATCGAATTTGACGACTTGACGGCTATTACATTTGTATTGATTGATATTATTAGATGTTCACACATAAAAAACATTATGCCTTACGTTGAAAACGTCGACTAAGTTGGTGGAAGTGATTTAGAAACCACTGGGATGAAGAAAGTCAAATTTGCCAAATCAAATTTGTTATGATTGACAATGATAAGCTTTCAATGTTAAATACCCAAGTCAAAGATATACTTCTTAATCCCGTGGAGTTAAAGGAAACATACTTGTATATTTGTTTTCTGGTAGTATAAATATTTAATAAAAAGTTAACAATCTTGTTTAATTATGTTTTCTTACATCGCTCGTCAAATATTTTTACCTTCGCTACTCCAAAGTATAAATTAAAAAAAAGATTTAGTTCTTTTGAATACTTCTGAATTTTGTCCTGTGCAGTACTGTTTTATAATCTCATTTTATTTTTAACAAAACAATTGCATTGAATTGAGTGACATCAATTTTAAAGTCAAGAAATGCCTATGGCAAGCTACTATTGGGATACTAAAACCATGGAATAATTGTGAACATGGTCCTAACAATGCGATAACAAGGTAACAAAGATGTTAGACGGAGTTCTTATACAAGCTAACACTATTTTAGTCCTGCTTATTCCTGCTTTTGAATACCATGACACCAATTACATCAGTTTTTTAGGGGATGGGGGTACTTAGTACCACGAAGGGGATAGGTAAAAACAGGCAATAACGTCCCCTCAGAAATTTTGATAAAATGTAATCAAAATAATTACAAGGAATACATTTATGTCGTCAGAAAAAATTTTGGATTATAGTATAAAACATTTGCAAACGCAATTCTCGGTTTCCTGGTGCTGTCTTTCTGGCGCTTGTGTGACATGACGTGCGTTGAGTGGAGTACAAAATAATTTAATGTAGAAGTAATCGTGACGCGGGAATGAAAATTATGCATAAATAAAGTGTTTTAAAATATTTATGTGATGGGATTCCAGTGATGGGACAATAAAAAAAATTGATATAGTATTGTTTTTTAAAAAACTGTAAAATTTGTACATAGATGGAAGTGTTTAAATAATTAAGACCAACTCCCCCTTTTTTAAAAAAATTTTTGGTGTTTTTTGCAACTTAACAAACACGAAACTTATCTATAAATTTGATTTATAGAATAATAACTCTCCCACTGTTAGATTACATGAAGACTTGATTAAGTAGCATATACAGTTGTGTTTTTCGAGGATTACATAGAGTTATTTAATTAATTCCTTTTCATTTGTATGAGTACCTTTGGAAAACAATTTATTACTGTGACATGAAAAAATTATTTAAATGCCGTTATAGTGAACTTTTAAATATTTATTTATTGCAGTTGTGATTGAAATAGCAATTAACCCTGAACAATTTGTGCATCTGTTCTTTTGGTCAAAAATTCTTTTGAAGAGAATCACAGTAAAATAATAAAATAAATAAAACATTCTTACTTGTTCTTTGTTGAAAAATAAGAGACTCATACTACTTGAAATAAAAATTCGTTTATGTTAGGATCCAATAATGTTTATTACATTTTCTTGAAGAAGGAGGAAGGATGAGATGAAAGCTGCACATCAAGTCTTTAAAAAGTACTGGCTCAAATTTCGTAAAATTCGAAGAATCTTTAAAATATTCCTTCTGGCCACGTCCATGAAGAATTATAGAATTAATTCAGGAGTTAAATTTTCCAGTTGATTTTTACTTTTAAAATACTAAACTTAAAATTTACAACAGCATTTTTTATAGAATAATTAAAAACTGAAAACGCGAAATTGATCTCCAAAGAATCCGCGCATGGCGATTCTAGGATACGAGCGCCGGCACAGGCCTGGCCTCAGACCAGACGACGTTTAGCATAAAATCACAGCATCATTTTTATTAAAATTCTATTGGGAAAATGCGCAACATTAGTATATATACCCAGAAAAGGGGTGCACAAATGTGACAGCAAGATTAATTTAAACTAATTTGTTGATTAGGAATTACGTGAAAATTAAAATAACAAATCAGAAAATCATTAACATTTAATAATTGAAAGAACCATTCTAATTTGTATTTAAAAGACACGCCCCCTTTCTCATGCAGCGCCAAAACAAAACAGCTCCCGAAAACACAGGGAACAAGAGCGACGGTGACGCATGCGCACAACACACGATGGGGGAAGAGCCGCCGAAAGCGATGACGTCACAGCTCAGCGCCGATTGAAGCGAACTCAGGAGGGATGGCTTGTCATAGAAACAACATACAAGGCGCGCGATCGCTGGTAAAAAGGCATTTTAAAAGAACAGCAATTAAACTGGAAAGGCTATAAAATAGAAATACGTTGAGCTGAAATATAAAGTAATTTAAAAAGATAAGACTGTGATATATCTTTATCACAATTACACACATACAG
The DNA here is from genome assembly GCA_963931845.1 of Maratus michaelseni. Taxonomy (NCBI): domain Eukaryota; kingdom Metazoa; phylum Arthropoda; class Arachnida; order Araneae; family Salticidae; genus Maratus; species Maratus michaelseni. The sequence continues at coordinate 230,327,058 of OZ007590.1, read as the reverse complement.
CTCTCGCAAAACACACAAAAATTAAATTCTGATTCCAATGACTCTACATTAATTGATTCAATTAAAATTTAAAAATGGAGAATTAAGAGAAAAAAAATTTCAAAATGAAGAAACTTACCTTGTTTTGATGAAATATAAAACAACGCATTACAAAATGAAAAGAAAAATGAAGGTCGAAGTTATTTAATGAAATAAATGGAAACCCCATCATTTCTCATCAATAAAAGTACATTTTCTGTCGAAACTCGAAAGTTAAAAATTGTTTCTTTGTAGGAAAAATGAATTACTATTAAATGGTAACGAAGTAGAAAAAAAACCCTAAAATGTGTAGCTTTCTATATATTTTATCTACTTTATTTTGTTTATGGAATACTTGAAACTGAAAACGGATTTTCATACTAAAATAAAAATTGAAAAAAAAGTGAGAGAAAAGCAAAATATGTTTCATCTACATTGATTGCAACGTTAATGAATTTTTAAAATGACATTTATCTTGGTGATAGGATTGTTTTTTATCTTAAAAGTGAAACAAAATTAATTGAAAGCGTAAAATCTTTAAGGATACGTTTATTGCAGCTTTTTTCTGATATTTTATTTGTTGAATATTTGAAACAACTTATGTACTTGAATGGGATTTATTACAAAAGTAAATTTTACACTAACCAATTGATACATTAATTACAGTTACATTAATTGTTCTTTAAATTTATTTATTCGATGCAAGAAATCCAAAAACAATAGTCAGATTGCAAAATAATTCTTTAGAAAAGATAAAAAGTTTTCGACGTTTATTTTAGTATATGCTTTTATAATAAAAGTTGTTGTTATTTCTGAGACGACATGCTTGACGATGATTTTTTGTTCTTGTTTAATTATAATTTCAAGCGTGAATTTTAGGAAAATGAATGCACTTCGCTCAGAAATCAGATAATTGAAATAAATAGTAGATTATTAAATGGTGAAATAGAAAATAGAAAATGTAGAAGTTTTCAAAAAAGTATTTGAACTACGGTAGTAATTAAAATAATATCCGGGTTTCCTAAGTTTTCATAAATATTATGTCTTCATCTTAGTAAAATAAACTGTAATATTTTCAGAAAAAAAGAGATTATAATTGAATATAATTATTTAAAACTAAATTTTTTTCTAATTATAAAGATTTAACACTAATCGTAAGATTTATTTTAATGGGTCAGCGTCAAAAGAAAAAAAGAAGATTCGCGTACATTCCCGAATGTAACACATTACATTTATGAGATTTTTAACATTCTTTGCTTAAACTAAAAATTCTTTATGCTGACATAAATATTTGATGTAAAACCGACTCAAAATTTTATTTTATTAGCCTTGAAATGATTCAAAAAATCAATAATTTCGTAATAACATATTAAATTATTTTTGCCTCCCAATGCATTATGGTAGAAATAAATTGATTTATTTAACGAGAAACGGCTTGATGAAAATTGTCATTAATGAACTGCGGAAATTTGATAAAATTACGTCAAATGCATAAAATTATTCATTTAATTAAAAATAAAACCGTAACGCAGTGCTAAAATATTTTTCAGTTTCGATTAGAACAAATTTAATTCATAGCTTATCTCGAAAGGCACTATTATATTTAAATTATTGTCAAATCTATGTAATAAGAACAAGCACTTATTTTTATAAATTGAAATGAAATTTTATTTCTTTCTAAAATCTAAAAATACTGTCCAGGACACAAATATGCAAATTATCCGTAAATGTGTAATTTTAACAATTATACGTATGGTGATTTTTGAGGAAGTTACTATACTAAGTTTAAAAGAATTTAATTACTACTTTATGGTTGACATTATAGTTTTATTATTTAGCATGGCATTAAAAAAGTTTGCAGTTTAAAAATCTTGTAAGTAACAACAACAACGACAACAATAAAATAATACATTTTCTTGTGTAATTCTCATAGTAGAAAGAAATATTTCTTTTACACATACATTAGGGAATCGAACCCGGGCTTTTTAAATTTAAATCTCTAATCGATATTTTACATTTAATATATTTTTTTAGATTGCCACTACCATTATCAAAAATAATTTTTAAATGTAAAATAGCAATTCAATTATATATTCAAATAAAGTTTTGAAATTTAATAAAAGTGATACTTTTCTATTGGCAACGTGCCAAGAGTTAACAGCCGAAGAAATCGCCAAAGATAGCAATTTAGACTGTTTTATACTAATAACTTCAGTGGTTTCAGCGTGTAGTTCGATTACATGTCTGAAATTTGTGTTTCATTTTTATTTTATTTAATTATTTATTTATTGGTGAAGTTTTAATTTATGGAATATAAGCCGGAAATATACAGTTTTCAAACAAATTGCATTTGAAAGTAGATATTTCTCCTATATAACGTGGTAAAAATTAAAATTGCGCGATGCTTAGAAATTAAAAAAATTGCGGTACACTGTTAAAAATTTTGAGCTGGTTTGAACCAAATTTTTGTGCTGCAGTAGCTGCAGCCATAAGATGGTGAAACCTCGTTCCAACATTTGGAGATCCTGTTATACCATAACTCAAAATGTTGGAACGAGATTTCACCATCTTATGGTTCCAACTACCGCAGCACCTAAAGTTGGTTCAAACCAGCACCGAATTTTTAAGAGTGTAGCAAAAATCACAAAATCTTAATTTCATCGTCGAGTGTTGCCATTCGGAAAATGACGTCAACTTTACGCATGGGCACGTTTGTCCTTTATAATATAGATACGTATAACTTGTGTGTTTGTGTAATGAACAATATTTTTTGGAGAGATAAGACAATATGAGTAAATATAGAGAATCCTAGAACTCCATGTACAACCTTTGAATGAAGTAGAGCACATTATAGCAAACATTTTTTGTATTGGAAATGTCTCAATCCTGGTGAAGAGAGTTGAAAATTCAAGTCAAGTGAGATGAGTTTGCTACGTGTTCCATCTCCAGTGAGGAAGATGTGTTGCTGACGTACGACGAGCGATATGCACTCGTGAGTGATGCTGTCCTGTTACCGTGCTCATGTGCTGCTTTGTGCTGTGAGAGTTCCACAGGCTTTGCGTGCTGAAGATGATTTACTATTTGGTGCAGCCATGTGTTGGTTCTGAGATGAGAAGATTGTTGTTGTTTAAGGTTGTGCGTTTGTCCAGGCCAACAATGAAGATAGTCGAATTAGCGCTGGAGAGGCTCGATCTCATGGGCAGTAGGCGAGCACATTAGCGTCGAGCAAAAGACCAAGCCAGTTACTCTAAGCTAGTAACTCGCTTTATACTGTTCAAGTGAGATGAGAAAGCTATACTAGTATTCGGTCAAAAATACAGGGCACCTCATTCAAATTTGTCCAATTTGACTCCGGATTTGTTTCATATTTTTATAAACAATGATGATATTGAAACAAAATTTACTGCAGATGGTAAAATGTAACAATATTACTCACGAGACATGTTAGAGGTGGCTGCATCCAAACCTTACGCAACATTTTTCAGAATGTAATTCCCATCATATACGGAGTCATTGATTGAATTATTGTATTATTTTTGTTAATTTCATAATATAATCGCATTTCACACAAAACAAGATAACAAGATTTCAGTAAACTTTATTATTGTTAAAGTTCAGAGAGACGACTGAAGACTTTAAAGGTTGAAATCAGATGTCCTTTATTTTTCACTGAATAAAGTAGTTGCAATCCTAGTTTCCTTTGCAAACTTGTTTATTGTTGTGTGCTTTACCCCCTCAGAGTTTTTGCGTGAAGTTCAGTTCACCCTCTATAAAAAATTATTTTTCATAATTTAAAAATAATGCATGTGATATGAGTAAGAATAGAAAAAATAAGCTTATCAATGAAACACTACTGATATTAAGGGACATTTGCATATAGAAGGCCGAAAAAAGGGTATTTTTATAATTTTTCGAATAGAAATTAAGATTTTAGCTCCGTTTTTGGCATGTTATTTATTATCATTTGAAGAACATTGAAAAAATATCAAATATTGAATACGTGGCTCTAGGTGCGTGGGTGGATGTTCTATAGTGCGTGCCGTGCACTTCCGATCGAGGAGAATTCGATAAATCACCAGAGTCGTCTGCAATCAATTTTCGTTAAGGATTATGAAAGTGGATAAGATTGTCTGGAGCTTCAAGCACTTTGAGGTAAAAAAATTTGAAAAAAAAAAGGTTTATTTGTTACCCTTTTTTCGCACTTTGTTGTGCTTCTAAAAATGTTTATTTTAAATAAAAATGGCTGAAAGTATCCGAATCTCCAATAAATTATATTTTCTTTTATTTAACAGAAACATAGCAAGATCAGTTAAATAGTTTTTGCGTTATAGTCCCGTCCAGTTTGAAAAAAGACATTTAGCGTAAAATGCATTTATAGTTTTAAAAATGTTTAAACGTGGTGAACACATGTTTAATGCAACTTACATTATGCAACCTGCTATATAAAATCAGGATAAAAGTTCATCCATGAGTCGATGTAGCGTGTTAAAATCTCCCGAGCAGACAGGTCCAAAATGGGGAGTGTAAGCCGTCGGACGCGTTGTGCTCAGGCATTAAATAAATACAAAAGGAAGAAATCATTCAAAATAGGCCAAATCGTTTTACAGAGATAATCTACAGACTATAGGGAATAGAAAAAGCAAAAATAAAAATCGGTTTTATAAACCGAAAAAAGGCAAATCTCTCCTTAAACTAAAATATTACATTGAAAATATGTGTCTTAAAAGTTTTATTTCATTGAATTTTTTGCTTCTTTATTACTGTATGTAATTTAACGGTACCATTAGTGAACATTTTCAGAACATAATATGGCTTTTCGTTAGCGTACCGTTCTTTGTTTCAGTGACTTCGAGCACAAAGAGTGTTTGGTATCTCAATTAAGTCTTTTTATGCACGAGCACGACAGTGCTGCTAAGAGTTCTACTTTAAATATTTTTCTCACAAAAATAATTTATTTTCGAAGAGCTTAAAATACGCCATTAGTGGACGCTCCAAAATCTAATAGTGAACATACCCATATTTTTTAATATTAGAAACATTTGAATTCTTGCAGAACGTCGAATAAAAGACACAACCGGCGGGAAATATATGTTTTATTAACGAAACGATATTTGTTGTTACACTAGTCAGTTAATGCAATGCAAACAAACAAACAAATTTGTGACTAAAGCTGAAACGAAAATAGCCTCTAAAAAGTTTACTAACATTGTAGCATATTAAATTTCAATAACAGCGTTTAATCGCAACAGTTTATTTCAATTAAGTTTTAACGAATAAATGAAATTTTAATCACAGCATTCTGTATTAAGCTTAAAAATCTATCCTAGTCATAGCCCTTGAATACTAATCCTACAAGCTGACTAAAAAAATGGCGTCTGTCCTAGGAGAATTTTTCTGAGCATTCGAACGGTTCTTTGAATTTGGCTGCCAGTATTTATGAATAGTAATCTTCGCCTTATTTTTCTGCTTCTAAATAAGTCAAATTCGGAAATAGTAAACTTAAGTAAATGGCTTTGTCCCATTTTTAATCGAGAATTTTGAGATTTAGAAAAAAAGTTGTCTCGTTGGTGTAAAGCACCCTGGATGAATAGTCAATTATCAAATAAAAGTACATTTTTGACAATTACCTCTGGACCTCTTAGACACATTTCAACAGCTTGTCTCCATTGATACCACTCTTGTCGAAATGAAATTCTGAACTATTTGAGACAAAATTGTTGAATTTCTTTGAAAAATGCCATAAACCATTTGCGGCATTGTCGGTTTTCCACAAAATAGATTTTTTCAATCCAATTTCTTCCTCAGTTGTCGCACATTATTCGAAAGGTAGTCTTTCGTCACAATGTTTCTTCCTTTTGACATGGTTATCCATTATTGGTTATGGTGATATGTCGGTGTACCATTAGTGAATAGCTGTAAGAAATGCATAAAGTTGATGCGAAACATAACAAATGATTTTTACAAATCCTTTTTAATCATATTAAATCTAAAGATACAAAAAGTTACTGGTACAGTTTCCACTGGTATTGTTACCCTACATGAAAATCTTAGAAATATCATTCTTGCTTTACGTTAATGAAGGCAATTTGATAAAAAAATTATAAAAATTATTAACTAAGTAAAAACTTAATTTTTATATAAAAATATATTGATTCGAGGAATTTATAAATTTTGTTGGATATTTATCATCTCATATTTCGTGTAAGATGTTATTCAAGTTGCACTTTAATGTTGAAAGACAGATATTGCACAACAAAAAATAATTCTCTTAAAGAAATACTAAGCCCGTTTTGTTATGTAAGTACAGCTCTTCATTTAAATATTTGTGTCTAAGCTTATTAATGCTTAGATTCATTTTTACAGTTAAAGACAAGGAAATTATCTTTTAGGACATTCAATGTTATATTAGACTATCGGAGCTTAACAGAACAGTATAAAACATTTTATTACAAAACTCAAAATAAATGTTTCTATTCTTCTTCAGAGGTGTTTTTCAGTTAAGGAAAAAAAGAAAAGAAAAGAATGACATCTCACGTCTTTTTCAGCAGAATGAATTTCTGCGATTCTTTTATCAGTCAAACGCTGGGTTGAAATTGAGTTTAATGCATCAGTGACATTCAGTTTTTTGAATCAAGGTAAATCGCGGAAATGACAGTGCAGTTTATTTTAACAATATTTCTTTCTGTTTCATTTTAACAGGAAAATGTGAGAATGTTTCTTTTTTTTGAAGTAGTTAAAATACGCTGGTCTTTAAGAGTTAAGATATAAATAGTTATTTGTCTAACGTATAAATAAATTAATATTAAAAGCATGAAATTTTGTAAATAAGTGCCTCATACTATGAGACGTTTTATAGCAACATTATCATGGGGGTGTAGCTCAGTGGTAGAGCATTCGACTGCAGAGTATAACATAGCAACATCATAAATGAAAAGAAGTAAAACGTTTGTAATATGCACATTAGATAAAAAATTGGGCAAAGCATAATTTATAATGTAGTTGCGAATGACGTCATCTAATAAACCGTCGAGGCTAACGAAAAAGAAAGGCTACCGCGGTACTTTACGCGTATCTTTTTTTACAGACCGCCGAAGTCCCGTGATGCTCGAATACACCATGCAGGTGTACGAAAAGAGCATCGTACAGAAAAGAGCACGTCACTCTAGCGGTCTGTAAAAAAAGATAAGTGTAATGCACCGGGGTAGCCTGTCTTTTTCGTTAGCCTTGATAAACCGAGGAATTCACAAACAAACGAATTTATGCAGTCATAACAAATAAGGCAGCTGCGATTGGTGGATGAGAGAATCACAGAGGTAGAGTTGAAAAAAATCGGTTTATTGGCGGGGTTTATTTCCAACAGACTGAGTTTATTCCCAGCTTTTCTCCCAAAAGTCCTGTTTATTCCCACAAAACCCGGTTTATTCCCCAAAACCCCGGTTTATTCCCAGGTTTAAACCGGGTTTTTTCTAGCCTTTGCAACTCTACACAGAGATAAGATACAATGTTTGCTATACTGTTATCCACTAATTGTTGAAACTTCCTTATAATATTCCCAGAACGTCAAGCTAATACAGAGTGTTATAGAGAGAGTGGATAGCCTCTCCGTACAGACATGCAAGTCGTGTAAGTAGCAGTATTGCCAGTGCGCTACTTTTTTAAAATTCAGTTTTCTTCATTTTTACCAGTTTTTTTAGAAATTAAAATTCGCCTTATTTAATGACAGATTAAATACGACGTAAATAAGTCGAATGATACCATTTCAAAAAAAGGGTCAATCAAGCAATCTCAATTAAAAAAAACGTAGCTCGTTGGCAACATTGGCAAGTAGTCCTCTTATCGCTAATGCGATTGCTGATGACAGCTTGTGGTAACAAAGCTCGATCATCCAAAATCTCGGGTTTTAAGTCCTGAAAAGTTCTGGGAGGGAGTTGATGTCCTGACAAGGCTCTTTTTAGAGCAATTCAAACATGTTAAATGGATTTAAGATCCATTCAATCCTGTCAATCCGTTCGACAAATGACTTCCCCCCACAAGAAAATTATCGAACCATTTCAAGTTGTGCTTTGTGTATGGCCCATTGACATCTCATACAAATAGACGCCGGATCAGCAACCCTTTTTTGAAGAAAACATGTCCCTGTCCCACCAGCAGATGCTCGTGGGAGAATATTATGCCAAACAGGTTATTTTTCCCGCCTATCTGTCACTGGAATTCCACCGTCTGTTACTTTTATTACGAGAACGGAAACAGAAAGTTGCCGGGATTATCGCCAGAAAGCGGAACCCTTTCACCGTTTTTTAGCGATGAAAGGTGAAAGATGTTTTCTTCAACTCTCTCGGGAGATAGGAAAGGGATCCGGTGTCCATTTATATTAGAAGTCAATGCTGTGGCCTCGCAATACCGTACATGAAATTATGTCTACACACGCAGTTCCTCGATCAAATATCACTAGAAAAATATTTATCCATTAAAATATATTGTTCATTATGTATTTAATTTTTTTCTTGTTTGTTTTTGCTACTATGCTTGAATTTGCGCTAAATGTTTGATATTTTTACTTTTTTTTTATTTTAAAAAGCTTCTAATAATTTTAGTTTTAGAGTACAGTATACTTTTTTATGATTTAATATGTTTAAAATAGTTTTAAATACAAAATAAATATCCCTTTTCTCATGTTAGATAAGTACTTTTTATTTAGTGATACAATAAAGTCATTTTAAAAATATCGAATGATTCGAATTCAAATATTGTTCGAATTTTTACCTCGTTCCCTGAGAATTCTAATTTACAAGTGTCTACTGTAATTTAAATTGCTGAACATAATTCTTCAATAGTACACATTCCTGACTTAGCCTTGTGAGGTATGTGTGTTGCAACGTCCGGAGCTACGAAATGTTGCCATTGGATTTATGAAAAGGTAGATTCATCGACGGTGAGCTACGATTTCGATTATGGCCGTTCGTGGAGTTATTTAGTCGCTACTCTACTAATTATAGATAATCGTGTCCACTTTGATAAATAAAGCTAATTTAGTCTGCTTTGGTATACAGGGATAGTCAAGTAATCGTATGAACTATTCTCATGTATATAAAGACCTTAGGACGTTTCTGACTAAAATTGCGAAATCAAGATGATTTTCGATAATGGATTTACGAAGTTTTTGATGAATGGCTGATTTTTTTGGATGGGTACTTTTGAAGTGCTGTGAATGCGTTTTATAACATTTTAGTTTTTAAACGCATTTTTTAGTCGTTAATATTCTTTTCTAAACTCCTTGAATTTTCTTATATGTGAGTGCTTTGTCAAGAGAGACTTAATTGTCTGTACTTATGTAAATGTTTTAAGGGCGTTGTCAGTTGATTCCAAGTATAAAAGGCACATATGAGTTGTAATTTACCAACTGGGGGAATAATGTCCGGGCCAGGATTCGAACCAGGGATCTATTTGCTGAAGCTGCCAATGAGCCAACTTAGCTAACCCGGACGAATCTGAAGGACATAATTCACCCAGTAAACCTTTTTGATCATAGAATCTGGACTGAAATCTCAATCGGCTCCACAGAATAAAACGTAGGCAATGGAACTCCAGTAGACGCTGGTTACGTGATTAAACTAGGATAATTTTAACACAATTATCATAATTGTGGTTAACTGGGTGAATTATGTCCTCCAGATTTGCCCAGGGTGGCTCAGTGGGTAGAGCATTGGCAGCTTCAGCCAAGAGATGATTTTTTCGAATCCTGACCCGGACAGTTTTTGCCCAGTTGGGAAATTATAACTCATATGATTTCTTTACTAATTTGAACAATTGTGTTAAAATTAATCTAGCATAAAAGGCCCATATTAGTTCGGCTTAGGGGTGTTTTTGTCGTTTCCAACTGTCTGCTATTGTGAGTCTGGAACATGGCTGTTATATAAGTTTAGGTTAAACTTCTGATAATGTTTGTTGGAGTTCACGGATTACCTTTGAGATATATTTAAATAATTTATGCTTGTTATAAAAAAATTAAGTAAAATTGATATTTGTAAAACTATTGACCAAATTTGTGCTGTTTTAGAAATTCAGTGAATTGTGTTGATGTTTTGCTGATTCCTTAATTGAGGTAAGGGTGAGTCGCACAGTCTTAGTTATATTTCAATGACTTATAGGTTTTTCATTCTAGATAATTTGTTGTTTAAGAAAATAATTTACAATAGTTTAGCCAAGAGCCAAGAAGATAACCCTATTTAAGTTTTAGATAAAGTGTTTTTTAAGTTTTTTTTTCATGTTTCCTTCTATTTAAATAATGGCACGGGACAACACTACGGCCCAGAAGGATTGTTACAACCTTCTGTCTCATGTATTCAGAATATTTATGAGTTTGACAAACATACTACTTCTGAATGGATATTACCAGATGTTTCAAAGTGCGGGACAAAGGTAAAACACGATAAAATGAAGATCTAAGATTCAAAGAAATTTTCACTTTCCAGATTAATTTTTATGACGGTAAAGGACTTTGTATATCTAGCTAAGCCTGATAGTTCAAAAGCTCGACAGTAAAGAAAACTATGAAAGGTTATAATATTGAAATGATAAACTTTTTTCAGCGTGATGTACATGTTCTCAATGTGTCCACCATCACATTCCAGTACTGAATACAGTAGTGGTATTATGCCTGATACAGCATGAAATAGCTCAGTGTCAAAATGGCAGCTATTTCTTGCAGTGTGGCGTTTTTAACACGTTCGAACGTAGTTGAAAAGAGTTTATGAATTCGGTTTGTCTGGCCGTCTGTCTGCCTGCCAGCTCTCTAACTCACATAAATACACTCGGATTGTCATGTATTTTATGTATGTTATTGAGGTGTGTCATAGTATGTTTGGAATTGAAAATGAAGTGTGTAGCGTACATGGTTTGTTTACAAGGATAATTAAAAGAAGCTCTGTACATTATGGTCTATGGAGAAAATTGTCTGCAATGTATTTTAATGATATTAGATTTAAGGTTGGAATATTATAGGTCAGGTTCATTCCATAGAGGATGTATTTATAAATAGAGTGCGGACTTTATTGTTTTCTCGCGCAGAAAGCTGAAGCATTCATCTTTCCTCTTTCATCGCCAAAAAACGGCACCCTTTCGTCGTTTTTTGGCGGTATCGCTTTCTTAGCAAATTTCTGTTTCTGTTCTCGTAATAAAAGAAACATAGAGCTAGAAACGAAACAGAAACTTAATTAGAAAATCAAGCTGTCGCGATCACAAGGAAAAAATAGTTTTAGCATTTTATTTCAACTAGTCTACGAGTCTTTTTGAGTCAAATCCATACCCAATCGAAAGATAAAATTGGAGTAACGAATTTATCTTTTATAATAATTTAATACATATTAAATCCATTTTTTATTTTACTTTATGACTAGTAATTCCAAAATTATCCAATGGACAGGATCGATTTGTTTTCTTTAAAGAGGCCCTGTCACAAAAAAGGTGCTGCGGCCCTAATTTATTTTGTAAAAGGACAAGGAAAAAAAAAGTTTTATCTATTGGGTGGGAATATTTTTGCTGATCAATTTTTTTATTCAAATGATAAAAAAGGTCCTGGGATCGGACAGGGCTTGATTACCAACGGCGCACACTTCCACATTTTTTTTGCTTGAATTGGGCGTTTTAATAAGACAAAAATTTCTATTAAATTTTACTGGTGGAAGTGTGCCCCGTCGGTAATCAGGCCCTCGGATCGGATGCATTATATACATCGCCCCCCCCCCATCTAATGCAAGTTACTTAAAATAAAACCACTTTTTTAGTAAGATAGTCCAAAATGGTTTATGATTTCTGTTTGAAACGCAAAAAATTGACAAAATCATTTCATACAGTGTTGAATTTTCAGGGGGGGGACTGGTTGTGTTCCCCCCACCCCCATCTAGAAGTGCAAGCTGCAGGAATACTTCCCTGAGAAAAATGCCTGAATTCAACACTGATTTCGTGAATTATCAGAATATTAATTTTATACCAAACATTTTACTGAGATAAATTTCATGGAATAACTGAATGTTTTAGAAATATAGAATAAAATATTTTAGTAAAATGTAAAATAAGATAAAACACTTTCTTTTCTTTTAAGGTTATTTTAAGATCCAAAATGGATACTTTCCAACACATTACTGAAATAATTTTTATTATTTAATACATTAAATTCAGCGGGCATTCTTTTAAAAAAATTGAAGAGTATTTCTCATTTTTTCAATAAAGGAAAAGAATTTTTCAAAAAATGGAGTCAAAGTTGTCAATTTGCAATGGTTATATTTACACATGGTAAATAAGGGAAAGTTCGTTATCAGTGATGAATTCAGAGCAACATCCCAGCCCCCGCTTTCTCCTGGACAAAAATGTTTTAATTTAATACTCCTAGAATTATTAGAACTGAAGCCTTAATACATTTATATATAAAAAATAAAACTATTCAATCGCAAATCAAATTCAATAATATTGAAAATTTTTTATCCGCATGCCCCATAACAGTTTCATATAATTTAAATATAAAATAAACTAGTTTTAGGCTATAAATGAAACATATTTTAGAAAGCTTGTTTTTAAAGGCTGAAAATTGTAAATACTTTGCAATATAATAATTTTATCAATTAGAATAATAATAAAAATGTTACATTTATAGTTTTAAAACAATCTTAAAAGACGAATTATCACTCAAATGCAGCTCGTCTATTCTATAAAGATCGATCTAGTTGTGCTCAAAGAAGTTTCCTGTTTGTTTCTTTAAAATGTATTTAGATGTTTTAACGAAAAGCTACGACAGGCAACATCTAAATATTTAGTAAATACTAAAATTACTTATGCTCCATTTCCTTGAATGGGTAATATATTTAATAACTTTTCCCATAAGTTTCGTAGAAAACTGATAAAACTTTTGTAATTTTCAAATCTTTCTGTTCTGCCTCACTGTTTTTAACCCTTTTGGCTCACAACAACACTTTGATGGTGTCTTTGTTTGAGTTTACTATGAATTCTAAGTATTATTGACATTTATTCACAATTTATCGTCAGTATTTACATTTGTTTTTAGAGGCCAAAATGAATTTGAAAAAAGACAATTATTCTAGAATTAGATGAGAAACTGAAAGGTTAAACATACTGACAAGTACCTAGGATATTTAACAAAAATAAAGTACTGAATATATGAATTTTATATGAGTAATGTACTGTATTTCAAGAAAGGACATAGCATTAATAACATTGTAAATTGGAATGTGAACAAAATTGATTAAAAAATAAAATAAAGAGTTTGTTTTTTGTTTTTTGCTACAATAAGATATTTAATGGAGACCAATATGTGTAGATTTTTAATATATATATATATATATATATATATATATATATATACCTTATATCAATATCATAAAGAAGATCTACAAGAAAGCAACAGCCACCATCCGTTTGGACAAAGGAAAAGCGAAGATCAAGCTTGGAAGAGGAGTAAGACAAGGAGACACCATTTCGCCTAAGCTTTTTACTGCTGTCTTAGAACGTATTTTCAAGAAGCTGGATTGGGAAAACAAAGGGATTAGAATAAATGGGGAATATTTAAGCCATCTCCGGTTTGCTGATGACATTTTAATTTTCAGTAATAGCCCTGAAGAATTGCAAAATATGCTAAAAGATTTGGCAGAAGCTAGCATTAAGGTGGGATTAAAAATAAATTTGGAAAAGACTAAGGTGATGTTCAATTCATTTGCATCAAAAAAGAAAATCGTCTACAACAACACTGAGATTAAAGATGTTGAAAGTTATGTGTACCTTGGACAAGAAATATCATCAGACAACAGTATCATGAATGAAATCAATAGAAGAATAAGAAATGGATGGAGTGCTTTTGGGAAGAACAATATTATTTTGAAGAGTAACATGCCTCTTTGTTTGAAAAGAAAGGTGTTTAACCAATGTGTTTTGCCTGCACTAACTTATGGAGCAGAAACTTGGACACTAACAAAACGGATGGTACAAAGATTACAAACAACACAGCGAAGTATGGAAAGATGTATGCTAGGCATAACCAGAAGAGACCGAAAGAGAATAACGTGGATAAGAAGTCAGACGAAAGTTTTTGACATCATCGAGAGAATTAAACGGCTAAAATGGAAATGGGCTGGGCACATTGCAAGAAGACAAGACAATAGATGGAGCACAAACACCCTACAGTGGTATCCCAGAGATGTAAAACGACCAAGAAGACGACCTCAAGTAAGATGGAGTGACGAAATCAGAAAAGTGGCCGGTGTTAATTGGATGACTAAAGCACTAGACAGGCAACAATGGAAAAATCTGGGGGAGACCTACATCCAGCAGTGGATTGAAAACGGTTGATGATGATGATGATGATATATATATATACTTGCATTTCATGTATTCTTATAAAAATCTTGCCAAATATATTTGAATTATTTGAAAAAATTATATTTATCATAAAGCTGTCCATTGACGTACTCTGTTTTAAATTCTCAACTCAAACGCAAATGAAATAAACAGGATAAAGTCTCTCTAAGTAGTGGTAGGAGCGGTGGAATTCCAATGACAGTTTGGCGGGAAAAAACCCTGTTTGGCCCATTATCCTTGTTTCATTCATCTGAGCTGTAACTATAGCATCCATATATTTAAAGCTGTTTGCTAATTCTGTCAAATCAAATATTCCATCGAAATTCGACCTAATACGCATGCGTCAAAAAATCTTCCGCCAATGAGGTGAGGGCTATTTCCTGTCTACAGATGTATTTGGGACTGTTTATGAAGCGATCGATCGTTCAGGCAAGAAGCTTAGATTACATTGTCAGGTATTTTTTCATTTTATCTTTATTTATTTTGTTTTATTTAGTTGATGAACATAGAAACATAATCATGATTGAGTTCCTTGGATGCTGTTTGTACTGCATAGAAAATAATTTCTCTCACTTTCGTGAACACAAAACTAGAGATATACATTCTGGTGTATTTTTTTCTTCTTTTTATGTCGTATGTATATTGCAAATTAAAAATTTTTAAACCTAAAAGTAATGGTCGAGATTTTATTAGGATTTTTTTTTTGAAGGGGTTTATTTTTACTTTGAAAAGCTGAATGTTTTAATAGTTACATTCGGCAGTAAAATATCGAAAAGTTTTGATTATATAAAACAGTTTGAAAATGATTGCCACGTTTTTGTTGTCGTTTATTGATTTTTGCTTACATCATGTGCTAATTTCCAAAATAATTTACAGAGCCAGTGTGTAAGTGGCCATATGAATTAGTTACAATACAGCAGAATGTAAATGATTTTCTGTACGATACAAACAGCATCCAAATGATTCAATCATGAACACATGTTCATCAACTCAATAAACCAAACTGAAAAAATACCTGATAATAGTTATCCAAGCTAAAAAAAAAATATTTTTGACTTCAGGAGAAATAAAAAAGGTTATTTAGTTTTTTTTTTTCGATAATCTTTTTTACCACTTCTCCATATACCATCAGTTTCATAAGAAATCTCTGTGAAAACATATATTTTACACTTTATTGAATGTTTTCATTTCTTAATTGAAACTTCAAACTCAGTTTAAAGTTATAGTAGAGTGTAAAATGTATATTTTCATCAAGATTTGTTATTGAATTAATTTTGCTTCATAAACAATTCTTGAATGTTTTGATTTATTATTGCTTTCATTATTGGGCGATGATGATTTCATTTTATACCAGATTGCATCTCTGTTCTGGGCGATACTTATTAAACTCAAAATTTGTCACAAAATGGTGATTTTATTGACTTTGTGCTTACAAATCAAAATGGTATCTTGATAATATACATCTTTGCCCAAGAATGCGACAAAAAAAAAAAAAAAAACTATTTTTGATTTTAGGAAAACTTAAAGAGGTTATTTAGTTTAGTTTATTTGGTTTTTTTTTGTTCGGTTAATCTTTTTTGCCACTTTCCCATATACTATCAGTTTCATAAGAAATCTCTATGAAAACATATATTTTACACTTTATTGAATGTTTTTATTTCTTAATTGAAACATCAAACTCAGTTTAAAGTTATAGTAGAGTGTAAAATGTATATTTTCATTAAGATTTGTTATTGAATTAATTTTTCTTCATAAACAATTCTTGAATGTTTTGATTTATTATTGCTTTCATTATTGGGCGATAACGATTTCATTTTATACCAGATTGCATCTCTGTTTTGGGCGATACTTATTAAACTCATAATTTGTCACAAAATGGTGATTTTATTGACTTTTTTATTACAAATCAAAATGGTATCTTGATAATATACATCTTTGCCCAAGAATGCGACAAAAAAAAAAAAAACTATTTTTGATTTTAGGAAAACTTAAAGAGGTTATTTAGTTTATTTGGTTTTTTTTTTGTTCGGTTAATCTTTTTTGTCACTTTCCCATATACTATCAGTTTCATAAGAAATCTCTATGAAAACATATATTTTACATTTTATTGAATGTTTTCATTTCTTAATTGAAACATCAAACTCAGTTTAAAGTTATAGTAGAATGTAAAATGTATATTTTCATTACGATTTGTTATTGAATTAATTTTGCTGCATAAACAACTAGATGGAACCCTGTCAAAATTTGATGGCAAACAACTTGATAGCGCCATAAAAATAAAATTCATAATGCTTTAAAATGTTTGAAATTTTTGCAGAATAATTCAAATAAATAAAACACCCACCTTGAATTAAAGTTAGGTTGGGGACCAGCAATTGGCTGAGTAGTGAGTACTTTTCCATCTATTGATCCAATAACCATTTTGTCATAGTGTATCTAAATACAGTATTTGTGATATAGGTCAAAATTAGCACTCGCTAGATATAATGATTATGAACCATGATTTTTCTGTTATTGGGCGAGATTCATGTTTTTTCAGAAATTCTTTGATGAAATTCGTGTTTTTTCAGCGATCCTTTGAAGAATTTCGCATTTTTCTCGCGATCCTTAACGAAATTCACATTTTCCAGCGATTCTTTGATAAAATACATTTTATTCCGCCATTTTTAGATAAAATTTAGTGATCTTTTGGTGAACTTTCCTTTTTTGCGATTCTTTGACAAAATTTGCTTATCTTTCACGATCATTTTGCATAATTAATGTTTTTTCTGTTGTCTTTTAACGAAAGTCATGTTTCCCCATGATCCTTTGATGAATTTAGTGTTTTTTCCTTAATTATTTGACGAAATCTGTGATTTTTTTCCCCCGCGAAGATTGGTTAGATGTTTTTAGTCTGCAGGTGCCCTAAAAAGTCTGTGACGCCCGTTGCTGCATCGCACACATTCTTCCATGGGGCATTGAACGAAGGAAATTCATCCTAAAGAATCATTGTTTCATTCCTGACATTTCTGGAAAGAAACAACGTTCAACTCATTGGCTGAATTGTAAAGGACGAAATGTGTCAAACATTAGCGGAAAGAAAGTGCGCAATTTGTTCGTTCATGGATAAAATCATGAAATTCATTAATTGATATTCGATAAATTGCGAAATTCGTCAATCGATAGCAGAAAAATCGCAAAATTCATTAATCGACAGTGGAAAAATCGCAAAATTCATCAACTGGTTTCGGGGGAAAAAGTTTTCGAATATCGTCGAATGGCTTCGAGAAAAAAAATCACAATCCGTCAATTTTGGGGAAAAAATCGTGAAATTCGCCAAATGGTTTCGAAATTTGTCGAGCGACAGCAGAGAAAAAAATCTTTTTCCATTCAATCATCGCAATTGGTGAGTGTGACTATTATGTTTGACCAGTGGTGGCAATAAAGTCCATTGCCAAATTTTCAGCATTACTCGCTGTTTGGCAAGTGCTAATTTTGTCCTATACTTCAAAACCCTTTTGATCATACCATCAGTGTGCAGGACAATTTTTTTACGGGAGACCATTTGATGAATTTCGTGATTTTTCCATTATCAATTGACCAATTTTACTGCTATCGATTGTTGAATTTTATAATTTATCAACTATTGATTAGCGAATTTCATGATTTTTTTCCATGAACGTTTGACGAATTACGCAAAAAAAATTAAGAATATCGTTAAATTGTTTTGGGTAACAAAAAATTTAATATTGTCAAATGCCTTCGAGAAAAAAGTTGAAAGTTGAAACGCCTGTGACCTCTTTTTCATGTTATGCATCTCGGTCCATCGCCCCACTCCCCACCCCCAAGTGGGACACTTTTCTAAATTTTGCACACACCCCTCATGTGATATATCGCTGGAAAAGTCTTTGACCGCTTATTCATGTTATGCATCTCCGGGGTCCATCCCGCCACTCTCCCCCCCCCCACTAAGGGAGGCACTTTTCGAAATTTTGTTGACACCCCTCATGTCATATATTGTTGGAAAGGTCTGTGACTGCTTAATCATATTATGCATCTCCGATGTCCATCTCCCCCCTTTGCCCCCCCCAAAGAGTACTTTCTAAATTTTGCACACAATCCTCATGTTATATATCATTGGATAGGTCTGTGACCACTTAATCATATTATGCATCTCCATTGTCCATCTCCCCAATTTGCCCTCCCCCCACCCCCCCAAGGGATACTTTCTAAATTTTGTTGACACCCCTCATGTCATATATTGTTGGAAAGGTCCGTGACTGCTTAATCATATTATGCATCTCCGATGTCCATCTCCCCACTTTGCCCCCCCCCAAGGGGTACTTTCTAAATTTTGCACACAACCCTCATGTTATATATCATTGGAAAGGTCTGTGACCACTTATATCATATTATGCATCTCCCATGCCCATCCCCCCACTTTGACCCCCCAAGGAGGTACTTTTATAAATTTTGCACACACCCCTCATGTGATATATCGATGGAAAGGTCAGTGACTGCTTAATCATATTATGCTCCCCACTATGAAATTTGTCAAGTTAAAGCAACTATAAATTTTATTTTTATGGTACTATCAAGTTGTTTGCCGTCAAATTTTGACGGGTTCCATCTAGTTTACATAATGAAAGTTTGTGATAAGACGCAATCCACTGTCTACCATGTAATTGTCCCTCCGTAGACTTAGGGGTTCGTCCTGGCCATTAGCCATAAGCTGGTCCCTAGGGTGGGCGCTGTCTGTCTACCATGTAATTAGGTGTTAATGAAGTCATGGAATTTATTTTCAACTAGATAAATAAGATTCAAGGTTTGAGCAGCATGGTTGAGGTTTATTCCAACAAAGCAAAAAATGTCCAGGTCAGGTCTCGAACCTGGGAAACCTTGGCTTAACGTGCCAATATTTTAAGAATGTTACACTGTTTCAAACATATTGAAATAGATATACATTAATGAAGTGATCGATATACTACAAGATGCATACTGTAGAATATGCTGTGCATAGCATTTATCGTTTATTACATGACACACAAAATAATTCAGTTATAATGCTGTCTATGAGCGATAATGGCTGGAAGTGCTTTTCAGTTGTGGTATCATTTTTAAATACAACTAATTTGTTGCATATTACTTGATGTCTAGAAATTCCATATATCATATATAGAGTTAAACAAAAGAACTGAGTACAGTTCCGTGTTATTGACGGCAATTGCTGAAAGGGAATTTTCATCTGTGTTATGCGTTTCGTTACTGAACAAAAGTTTAGCGTAATATGTAGTACATATATCCAACTATATAGATCATATACAGGGATTCACAAAATAATTTTAATTCTTTTCCAACTATAAATAGTAAGTATCAAAATTGGGTTTTCAAATGTTTTACGCGTTTTCAAAATTGTTTACTTTGATAAAATCTTTTACTTTATTAAACGCGGATGTTTTGTTACAGTATTCTGAATGTTTGGAAAGGTTTTGTTAAGTAATGGAAAAAAATTGGGAATTCCTTTATAAACACGTGATTTTAGGTACCCTCATAATCTGAAATCACACGTTTTGTCATGATCCTTATTTTATATTGTAACACGTAAAATACATACACGTAAAATACATACACGTATTCATACTACACCTCCATGCAATTACCGCCTTCAACTCTCAGGATTTTGATCTAATTATCTCTTTTTGCGCCATAAAAAATTCCGTACTATTCTGAGTATAATTCTGCAAACCGCAAGTCTTTTCGAACCAAAGAACTATTTTAGCGCGTTTTACTTCAGTTCCTGACTTTTAAAACAACCGGCATTAATTAAAATTATTTCATATAAAAAAAAGAATATCGAAATAAATAAATAAATAATTTTTCTTTATCATGTCTGATAACTGTTTAATAAAGAAGTATAATTTTATCTTGTACTTAAATTTTTAATATTTAAAATTTTGCAGAAAAATTCTCGTCCACTGAAAGTTTTTAAATAAATAAAATAAATTTAATTTTTATGTATACTTCAAATATGCAATTCTAAAATATAGTATACAAATGACTCATTTGGCATAATAGGCGAAATTGATGACAAATATTATAGTTACGTAAAGAAACTGCTTTTTTGTTTTCTATCTTCTGCAGCTTAAGAAAGTTATTTCTTGGATTTGTTTGTTTATAAAGCAGATAATATTTTTACATTACGTAATCCTTTTCTTAGAAAGAAACCTTAGTAATCAGTTTATTTCTCTAATGGTTGCTGAGGAAATAGAATGGCTCAATGGATAATTGGAAGTCTGGCGTTTTACTTCTTTTACAAATATATCAGTGTAGATGTGAATAAGTGCGAAATAGAAAGTGACAAATATATCTACCGGACAAAGACTGTGCTGGCGGCAAAAGAAAAGTCACAGAAAATACTGTGCTTACTCAGGCAAGTTGTAGACTGTTTTCTCTAAAGTGTGTAATGAACATATAAAACACATTTTAATTTACATACGACAAAAACTTTTAAATATTGATCAAATATTTATTTAGGAGTAGATAAGTGACTTTTGATAAATTTAAATTGATCAAAATGATATTGTTTGTTTATGAAGAAGAAAAATGCCATCTCATTTTATAGCATAAAATAACTGGAAATGAGAGAATTAAAATTCTTTGATCCACACATTTAAGGCCTAAATTACTTAAAATTACGTAAACATTACAAATCCCATGCAAATTTTGTTTTTAGACTATATTAATTGAAAGAGGTTTACGGTAGACTATTCTGTTTTAAAAAAGTATCAACACTAGTATGAAAAGCTGCAGTTTATCAAGAGTACTTTTCAGAAATAGAATTAAAACTATTTTTGAACTAGTTATATGTATAAGAGTTGAAATTGAAAAATATAATATCGAATTTTCTGATATAAAAGTATTTTAGAAAATTGCTATTGGCAATACCACTGGAAATCGGGTAAATAGCAAAGATATTCAGAAATAATTCCAGAGAGGAATTGTATTTTTTTAAATACAGAAAAAGATAAATATGCATTCTAATATGCATTACTGAAGCTCCATGCTTACCCAGAGTCCCCCCCCCTCTTCCAAATGTTAGAATTCTCCAAAGAAAAATTACTCACAGCACTGCATGAAATATTTCTCCCAGATTATCGAGATTCACAGAAATTTCTAGTGATACCGACTGTTGCTTCTGGACGGACATCTACAATGATGCCTCTATATGCGTGTGGCGAGATACGGAACATAAAATTTGATTGGTTGAGAAGATTTTGGACAAAAACGTATCGCCAAGTACCTTAACGAGCTTGCCATTATCCCCAAGCTATTGTTTATTAGTTTGTATCACTCGTCTAATTGAACTCTACGAAGCGAGTAAAGTCAAGTTCTGGAATATTAAATTTGACATAGTTTAGGCAAAAACATCTGTCGAAGCACGGTTCTAGCATTCGCCCTGTGCATTTATCTCCGGTCTTTGATAAAGGCACCTTAGCATTTACCTGCCGGGGAACTAACGAGTTTGCATTCCCGCCAGAGAAGTAAGAATTTTTCATACTACCGTAGCCTCACCATCTCAGGTCGCTCACAGTTGTCTCAGGGCATCCAATGGAATGAAAAACAATGTTGAGCGGAAACGTCTCACTGTAACACATTTTTAAAAATTATTTTAAGAGTATATGGAGCATCTTTAGGGGCAGCCTATAACGTCCTCATAAATTTACAAGATTATTAGAGTTCATGTTTTTGTATTCATTCTCTTTTGTTGTAATCTGTTTCACATTCATTTTATTCGGTACCGGAATGTACGTTTTTGCTTTTATCTTGGAGAACTATTTGGACTAGCATTAAATAGAAATACACAGTCGTAAGTTTAGCTGATAACAACTAATAATATAATTAACGAATATCTTAACACAGTCTCAGCGTACGGGCACGCGTTCAACGCATATTCGTTCTTACATCAATAACGAATAAATGCACTAAGGTTGCGCCGACTCTCGACAGTTTTTTTTTATTTCATTTGCGGACCATGTGGAAACTTTTCTTTTTAGGTAGATTTTAGATCTGTTCTTTTGGTTTGGTTTAAAGTTTCATGAATAACAGACGATGTAAAATGTTTAATTTCGAACGACAGACATTTTATTTAGAACAAAGTTAATTTAAAGAAGAGTTATTTTAAACTAAAAGATATATCAGTTTAGAGGTAAAACATTACTGCAGTGATATTGGAAATTGTTTATTTTCAAAAATATAAAATAGTTTGCAGCACACTACCAGTTGCCAATGGTCATTTCCAAAATTGTATACATCGTATCAGCGCAGTACATAGCTACATCAGTTGTAAATCAGCATCCATTTTAATACTTGTATTTACTCTACAATTATATTGATATAACCTTTCCAAATATTTAACTAACTTAAAATAAAAATGTATTGTTAAATTTGCATGGTTGACAAGTATCGTCCATCAGGATTAATGTTCTCTATAAACTAAATTCTTGAGCAGCTTGGAGTGCTTCTCTTTTCCTTTCCCTTTTCAGAAATACCATCAAGGCACATAAGCGCAAATAACTAATTTTTAGCCAAATGAGCAACGCACTCTGAGGCTAATAGGATTTGCGAAGTAGCAGATTCAGATTAAACCAAGCAGGGTGGCCTACCATACGGCTTAAGCTCTACAAGCCCTGCTTGGCAAGTTTATTAAAAAAAAAATACAAATGAGGCCAATAGGCCATTAGGCTTTTACATAGCATTGATTTGAGCAATGAATAAGAATTACATATATATAATACAATTTGACATATATACTCTCATTTGAGTGAGGTATTTACTATAACTCCAAGAGTTTAAATTTTTATATTTGTGGACTTGAGTAATATGGGTTTATACAATTTGCGATATTAAAGTCTAGTTGTGATGCTGATAGAGAGAGTCTATACAATTTGCGATATTAAAGTCTAGTTGTGATGCTGATGCAGATGGAGAGAGTCTATTTACAGACGTGTATAATGATGAGTCTCTTTTACTGTTGTTGACGGTGGATGACGGTGTGGTGGGACTGTTGGGTGAAGGGGTTGTGGATGATTGTTACTTGTTGTTCTCTGGTGTTTATTTGAAGTTGTTGCTGGTGGTGGAATGAGTTTTTGATGAGGGAATGGAATTATTTACACTACTGTGTTTCCGCTATTGTTGTGGTCAATGATGAGGGTTATTCTTCTTCATCATCGTCTGAGGGCAGGACATTTCCTAGAAGGTGTGCTGGAGGCATTTGAAAGAGTTGCTGATTGTGTTCTAGGAGATGGATACAGTCTATTATTTTTTGTTGTAGATTTGGTGTGCGGAGGACGTGGTGGAACCAAACTGAGGTCCTCAGTGATGCCGGTTTCCTTATGTGATATGCTGACGTTAGCGGGCAGTTGAGTGTGTAGTGGGTGGCATCTCCTCTTTTTCCACATGTGCAGAATGGAGATGGGGCTTTATTGACAAGAGAGAGATATGATGGGAACGGGCCGTGGTTGGTTATGTACAGGTAGATGTTTCGGTGTCGGACCAGGAAGTCCTCGGTGACTTTTGGACAGATACTGTAGGCTTTTCGTCCCCTGTGCTCCGCTGTCCATTGGTCTTGCCATTTAGATGTGTATTTGTGTTTTAGTTGTCCTCTGAGGTAGGATGGAGGTGCTGGGTGGAAGATGTGTTTTATTGATGTGTCCTGTTGTGTGGCTTCCTTGGCGAGTCTGTCAGCGTGTTCGTTGCCCGCAATTCCTGAGTGGCCTTTTACCCAGTTGAAGAGGTTCTTTTTTGTTGTGTTTTGCAGTTTCTTTATTATTTGACCTATTAGATAATTTTCTGTATTCTTGTCTGTAAGTGCCACTAAGCTGGAAAGGCTGTCTGAAGCAAGCTCCACAAAAGAGTCGCCATTGATAAAGTGTGCGAATATTCTTTGGTTAAGTGTCTAATAAATTGCTCGTTGTTTGCCATCATAAATTTTAGTTAATTTTGCTCGTAAGTGTTTTGGACGAAGTAATATATATATTTACATCTGCCAGTTAGAATTCTTGTGCTATAATCATGTGTTTTTTTCAGAATATGCCATTTGGCATATATTTTGTTCTTAAAGATATAGACAAAATAATTTTCTATAATCAATATCCTATATAAAAGTTTCTGAAATAAATTAACCTGTGTTGCTTAAAAATCCATCTTTAAGAAATTGTTGTATGAAAGATAAAATCTAATAATAATAGAGAAACAATTCTTAAAACACCTGTTATGATAGATGTAAAGAGTGTATTCTACAAGTCCATTACCCTTAAAATAAAAATTGGTTAATGTGAATCGTAAATCCTTTTGACGAAATAACAGATTGTTTTTTCTGTGCCTTTGCCAGTGGGTCTGGGTTCTTTTTGAGAATTTCCATCAGAATATTGCCATGGAGCATACTTTTTTGTGTTACAAATGCATACAAAATAATTGGCTAATTTAAATAGCCTATACATGAATTTGCTGAAACAAATTATATAGATTATATGTTGAAAGGTACTGAATAGAAAGTTATGTAAGATTCAATGTAATAAAATAATTCCTTGTAATTTCTTCCATGGAAGAGATAAATTTAATACTGTAGAAATGTTAACAAGTTTATATATACATACTTCATTTGTAAAAAATTCGTATGTGGAGCAAATAAAGATATATACAGTGTTTACTGTTTTCTGTGCTCAGTTCCATAAAATGTCAGACATCATTTTCTGCAGTCCCGCTTATAAACTAACGAATTTTTTTTAAATTGTAAAATGCTTCCATTTCAGAAATCATGTTCTGGAGTTTAATAAGTATTGCCAAATATTTTCAAGATAATACTAAACTAACATTATAAATTAAGAATTTTAGTTTCGCGAGAGAAGTCTTTAATTTCCCTCCGAGATTTTTCCATCTTAGTCAGAAATATTTTAAGTTACTGTATATTATGTTGAGGATACGGAATCATTAACAGCACCTTAAAGTTTTAATGAACTTGAAAATATTCACTGGAATTTCATATCCAGTTTTAATTATCTGTAACTAATGTCAGATTATAATTATATTGCCACTTTCCAATATATTTAAAAACTGTTTATGAATTCGGTTTGTCTGCCTATCTGTCTCTCCATGCTTTATCTCAAGTAAGTATGCTTGGACTATAATGTAAGTTTTAGATAATATTCAAATTTACTATATAATATTCAGCATTAAAAATGAAATATATAGCATTTATACTTCGTTTACAGAGAAAGACACACAAAATAATTCCGTTACGTTATGGCCTAATCACCATAATAGTTTGTGGGGAATTTTATGCATATTGCAATATTTCAAACATAATCAGATTGATATGCGTCACCGAAGTGGATAAAAACATGTTTTCTGAGAAATATAGAATAAGTAGCATTTATAGTTCGTTTACAGGGACGCACAAATGAATTTTATTACATTATGATCTATATGGAAAAATCGCTTGCGAAGCATTTTTATGATGTTATGATGCGTCAAACATAATGAAATTAAAAAGGATCACTGATGTGCAGTACAGCATATTGTCTATACATTATGGAGTGCGTATCATTTATCCTTCATTTGCACAGACACACAAACGAATTCTGTTATAGGACTGACTAGAATGGAAAACTGCTGGAAGTGCGTCTTTCGCTGTGGTATGCAGTTTTAAACTTATTTAAATGTTAATGTATTACGTAATGTGGATAAATTCTATAGATCATATAAAGGGTTGCACGACAGTATTTGCACACATTATTGCATATGTACATCAATTGGTGAAAATTAATTTGTACTGAGTTATGTGGGGTTTTTTTTATTGCTTACTTATATATCGCATTTCATTGTATGAAAAAAGGAAATGTCTTTATATTTTTCTGTTATTTTTAGAAAGTTTTTCATAATCTTTGCTTGATGTATGATTTTTCACTCTTGTTATAATCTAGTTACATCTTAAATTTGTTATTATAGTTCAATATCTAAATTATTTTTCTTTTAACATTTTTTCACATTGCCTCAAAAGTTTACTGAAATTTTATTAATCCATGCGATATTTAGAATTCTGTCAACTAAAAATGTTTTTGCTCTTAGAGAGACTGGGCACCTTACTTGATTGCTTCATACAGATGTGATAATTAAAACTATGAGAAAACTACTTTGCATTGCATCCATTTACTTCCAAAGGCTTCAGATTTGCAATCTTTAAAATAATTTTTCTCAGTTTGTGTTTATATATTATCATCATTCAATACGTTTCCTTTTTTTAAAATTTTATCAGTATGATCAAATTGTTAAACTGTAAGATATATTTTTCAAATAACTCGATTTTTTATCCATATAATGCATTTCATAAATTAAGGATTGTATTTTCAGATATATAAATAGTTTATTAAAAAACATGTTAAGAATATAGACATTTTTACTGTAGTGTTACACATGTCATGGCATTTAAGTATTTTTTTTAACTAGATAACTTTTTGAAATCGGGACCTTGCAGTTATACAACAGACTTGCAAGAAAAGTTTGAAAATAATAATAATAAAAAAATGTTTTACAAAAAGTTCAAAAATGTAAAAAAATGTTGTTTTAATAAAATTTCTTAAAATATTTTCATTAACATTAAACTTTTCAAATCTGGCATTTCAAACTTTAAAAAAAAACTGCATTTTTCTTTATTAAATCACTTTATTAAAAAAGCCACTTAATAATGTATGAGAAATGTATTATAATATACACAAAATAGAAAAAATAGTTCAAAATATATGGAGTCTCCTTAATGTAGTTTACATTGGAATAAAATATCAGAAATTTTATTTGAATTGGTAAATGTATTATTGCTGAACTAAGGCATATTAATCTGTTTCTGTAGTCTTTGGTATTATTATGTCTGGAACCGATTGTTATATGCGTTGTCGATTAGAATGAGAAGGAAATTCTATAGAATATACTGACTAAATAAAGAAACAGGCTTACATACTCTATCAAGTTCTTAAAAACACATAAAATGTTGGATTAACATAGCAATAAAAAATTTTGCAGGAATAACTTATATGATATAAGCCTTCTTTAGCAAATTAAAATACTTTACTGTTCATTATGGAAACATTTTTAGAAATTTTACTTTTTAAAATTTATTGATAAAGTAGCTAATGCGAAGAAAGCAAGTATGTTTGATCTTTAAATCAAATATGATATGTCGTAAAATGAATAGAAATAAAGTAAGAAGATAAACAGTTATAAGATTGTTTTCAATATTTTATTAAAAATATTATAAAAGCGCCTTAGCTTGTTTAATATTTTTTATTAAAAGCTAAATGCAACTATTCTTTGGCATAATCCTTTTAAAAGCTTTCAAATTGAAAGCTAGTGATGCATGTCTGCTCTATTGATTTAATGATTTAAAATGTAAACTTGTGATATAATTTGTGATAAAGTTTTATGAATAATACTTTTACGAAATGGATAACGTAGTCTTTGTAATGTTATTCTTTAATTTGATATAGCATTAATGCCTGAAAATGCGCTGAGAATTATCCAGTAACATTTATTTAAATTATTAAGTAGAATTGTAAGTGTTAAATAATTATCATCAATGTTCTCATCGTCATCATCAGAATGATTTTTATTATAAAAAAAAAAGTTATTAATTTTCATCCATCACTTTGCCACTAATAGTATGAAATTATTCGAGCATGTGTTTGTTGTATATGTATGAGAGAAGATATCGGTACTATTTTAAAGGCTTTTGTTGAATGGCAATTTAATGGTCAAAACTTTGTGATTTCTAATATTGTTGACCTCATCTTTGATTCGCTGATGTCTACTACTATCATATCTACTACTATCATGAAATTATTATTTCATTTTAAATAGTTCGACAGCTATCAATAATATCTTACACTTGGGTGTGTGCATGTAGAAGCGCTTTCAACCAATAAATTTACCAATATCGGAATTTAGAAGCATTTCAATAGTTTAAAATGCATTTTTCTTCATAAAAAAATTACCAACTTACAATACACGAAAGGAAGAAAAATTTTAAATAGGCATTGACCTCTTTTTGGCCACTGTATCTTTATATGGAGGGTTCTACGTGAGAATCTCTGGAAGGAACCTTCAATAATTTTCCATTTCATGAATCCTGACAACTTTAGACAACAAAGTAGATCAAAGAGCACGGAAAAGATCCTTCGAGCTTCGGCTTTGAAACCTTTATCAAACAGCAAATAATTCTACGCCAAATGTTCTAACCAGACTACTTTTCATCCTTGTCCGTCCGGCAAACTGCCTCTGGATCATCGCATCACGACTACTGCTGAATCATTTTTTAAGCTTTTTCCTATTAGTTTTCGGTCACTAGGTAATATTTTGCCGATTGCATTGTGATATCATATGATCATTTTTGTATTAGCTAATGATATAACATAAGAAAATTTGTAAGATGTAAAAGTAGCATTTAAAATGTAAGAAAGTTCGTTTTAAATCAAAAAATAAATATTGCTAATCGGGAATATTTACCACTATAAGATGCAAAAATATTTACATATCGATTATATAACTAATCAAAACGTAAAAGAATTACTTTTAGTTTAAAGTTTAAATATTGCTGTAAATGAGTTCCAATAAAAATTAGATATAATCGCAATTAAAATTAAAATTAAAATTAATTTTCCATTGTAAGATGCAAATAACATTACATATTAAGTTAAAAATTATGTTCTTACTTATTAGTTACTTATACAATTGGTATATAAATATTTTTGCATCTTACAAATATAATTAACTATAATGTACATTTAAATTGTAATTAATTGTAGTTTTCATTGTAAAATCATTTAACAGCAATATTTAATCTTTAAATAAAACACAATTTCTTACGTTTTATTTAGTTACACCCTCGATATATAAACATTTTTAAATCTTATAGTGGAAAATATTCCCATGTGACAATGTTTATTAATTGATTTAAAACGAACTTTCAAACATGTTAATTATACAATTTTTACAACTTGCAGTGAAAACTATATACTCATTTAACATTGCTTACTTCCTGTGAAAATCCTATTCTATAAACCGTCTAATTATACTATGGTTATGTATGAAAAAAACTCGATTATTCTTTCTTTTAATATCTAAATAATTCTTTCAAAGAATACTTTGTTCAGTAATTTTTTTAAACTTTTAAAAAGCATAAAAATAAATTTTTTACTATCTGAAGAAAAGGCTGGTATAGTTATTTATCATTCAATTTACATCAAAACATTTAGAAAAAAGTATGAAAAAAATTTCCAAACTTTTTTTTCAAAACGTCATTTTTGATTTATTTACGGTTTTAGCCGTTCTGTTTTCTTAATTACCAAAATTTTATCTGAATAATTTCCAAAAGTATTACTTTTTAATTCAAAAATTTCTAATTCACAATAAAAAAAAAATACATTTAGAGCAAATTAATTTGTTTATGTAATAGCCTAAATTTGAGTTATTATCTGTACTTATAAAGGAGTACTTGATTTTCTCATAATCAACGCCAAGCCTCAACCGTTTATCCTAGAACAATGAAATTTGGAAGTCATGTTCTTTACACAATGTAGGCAAGTACTAAGAAAGGATTTTCGAAAATTCACAGTCTAAAAGGGTCAAATGGGGGGGTCGAAAGTTTTAGATAATTTCGTCTTTTCGACATATCTCAGCAGGAGTTTTAAGTAAGAGCGTTTAATTCGGGATAACAATTCTTCTAAAAAATAGTTAAACATTTATTTCAGGCGATTTTAGAAATTCAACCATTAAGTGGGTTAAATGGGAGTTCAAAAATTTTCGTTGATTTCACCTTTTCTGCATATTTCATCAGCAGTTTTAGGTAAGAGCGTGAAATTCAAGATAACAAATCTACTAAAAAAATAATTAAACACGTATTTAAGCGGTTTTAGAAATTCAACCACTAAGGAGGAAAAATGGGGGTCTGAAGTTTTAGGTCATTTTGCCTTTTCGCCATATCTCAACAACAGTTTTAGTTAAAAGCGGGAAATGAAGGATAACAAAGGTACTAAAAGTTATTTAAACACATACTTCATCGATTTTAGAAATTCATCCATTATGGTGGTTAAATGGGGGGTTGAAAGTTTTTAGTCATTTCACGTTTTCGCCATATCTCAGCAGCAGTTTTAGGTAGGAAAGTGAAATTCAGGATAACAAATCTACTAAAAAAATAATTAAACACATATTTCAGCGATTTTAGAAATTCATCAATTATAGGCGTTCAATGGGGGGTCGAAAGTTTGAGGTCATTTTGCCTGTTCGCCATATCTCAGCAGCATTTTTAGTTAGGAGCTCGGAATTCGGGATAACAAATCTACAAAAAATATAGACAATATGTATTTCAGCAATTTTAGAAATTCAGCAACTAAGGTGGGTTAAATAGGAGGTCAAATATTTTAAGTCATTTTACCATATATCAGTAGAAATTACAGGCAGAATCATGAAACTAATAATAACAAATCTACTAAAAAAATAGTTAAACATGTATTTCAGCGATTTTAGAAATTCAGACACTAAGGGGGGTTAAATGGGGGTCGAATGTTTTACGCTATTTTGCCATATCTCAGTAGAAGGTATAGTTAGGAACGCGAAATTCGGGATAACAAATCTACTAAAGTATAGTTAAACATGCATTTCAGGCGATTTTAGAAATTCAACTACAAAGAGGGTTAAATGAAGGGTCGAAAATTTTCGGTGATTTTACATTATCACCATAATGTGAATGTGTCCGTCGTTAGCTCATTTGGCTGAGCGGTGGGCTGTAGAAGACGGAGAAATCAGAAATCCGTAGGTCGCTGGTTAAATCACGCTCGACGGAATTTCTTTTTTGGTCAATGATATATAATAAAAAATATTACTTATGTGTCTCATTTTATTTCTCATATGTATAATTACATTGAGAGAAATTGTAAGAAAGCGCTTGAAACTAAAAGAGTTTCATTTGGAATTTTATGTAATGTGTTAAATGAATCAAAGGCTGTGTCCGTCGATAGCTCAGTTGGCAGAGCAGAGCGGTGGACTGTAGATGATGGAGTAATCAGAAATCCATAGGTTGCTGGTTCGAATCAGGCTCGACGGAATTTCTTTTTTGGTCGATGATATATAATAAAAAAATATTACTAATGTGTTTCATTTTATTTCTCATATATATTTAAATTGAGAGAAATCGTAAGAAAGCGCTTGAAACTAAAAGAGTTCCAGTTAGAATTTTATTTAATGTGTTAAACGAATCAAAGGCTGTGTCCGTCGATAGCTCGGTTGGCAGAGCGGTGGGCTGTAGAAGATGGCGTAATTAGAAATCCATAGGTCGCTGGTTCGATTCCGGCTCGATGGAATGTTTTTTTAGTCGATGATATATAATAAAAATATTACATATGTGTTTAATTTTATTTCTCATGCATATAATTACACTGAGAGAAATTGTAAGAAATCGCTTAAAACTAAAAGAGTTTCATTTGGAAATTTATGTAATGTGTTAAACGAATCAAACAAAGAATCCGTCGATGGCTCAGTTGGCAGATCAATGGACTGTAAAAGACAGAGTAATCAGAAAGCTGTAGGTTGCTGGTTCGTATCCGGCTCGACGGAATTTTTTTTTTTAGACGATGATATATAATTAAAATATTACAAATGTGTCTAATTGTTCTTCTCATACATATAATTACATTGGTAGAAATTGTAAGGAAGCGCTTAAAACTAAAAGAGTTTCATTTGGAATTTTCTGTAATGTGTTAAACGAATCAAAGGTTGTGTCCGTCGATAGCTCAGTTGGCAGAGCGGTGGGCTGTAGAGGACGGCATAATCAGAAATCCGTAGGTCACTGATTCGAATTCGGCTCTGCGGAATTCCTTTTTTAGTCGATGATATAATAATAAAAAATATTACTTATGTGTCTCATTTTATTTCTCATATATATAACTCTGCCGGTCTTCGCCCGTCTAGCCGGTTGCTTCCGAGTGGGGCCCAGATACGAAGTACAACTTGGGCCCCACCCCTAGATAATCACGGGTAGGGCCCAGTATTATCTTGTCAGGGTGTTCATGAAAAAAAAATATTTATGTCACGAAATCCTTATTTAAGTGCTTTTTTATATTCTTATTAGTTATTTTCGTATACTTTTAATTTAAAGTATTTTATTTATATTTTTTTGGTTGCATGTAAAATATACTTTCTGAACCCCAAGCGAAGTCAGGGCGGTACACTGCACTATCTGGGGCCCACTCGGAAACGACCGGCTAGTCTCATATATTTCAATTGATTTATATAAATCAATCAAGTCTTTCTAACCACTTATTTCATGTATTTTAGTTCAATTTATTAGGTTCCGTTTATCAATGCATATTTTTAAGTATGAATGTCTATACGTAATTATTAAAAAAAGAAAAAAAAACGTTTTTAAATTGTTAGATTTATTTTACACTAATGCTATCTGTTAATTTTTAAGCCATTAATGTTTACTGATTTATGATTAAGTAACTTATTCTCACCAAAAGAACATTTATTCGAAAGTAACTTATTCTCACCAAAAGAACATTTATTCGAAAGTAACTTTTCTCACTGTACTTCATCCAACTGTCCGTTTAAAACTGATATGTCCTTGAATTGAAACGTAAAAAAAGCTTTTTGAGATGGTTTGTGTGATAAGAGCTTGCAATTTGTTGGTGGGTTTTAGTAATGTGACACACTCCCTCTGTCATCACGGCAAGGGGATGTTTTACCGTGGTAACTAAAAATACGCTCCGCGTAAGGGGATTTGATTTTCGTCAATTTTGGATTGTCAACCAATTTCATACTTGGGAATAATTACCGATTAATTTATTTCCAACATTGATCAGATTTCCTGACAACGTTTGCCTTTGACATTAACTAGAGAAATCGCTAGTTTTTGTCGAGACGATAATGTGTGAATCTCACCATATGACTGCTGCTCTTTTAGTGACGATTTTTTTAATAGGCCAAAACTTAATATTGCTTACACATTTTAGAAGAAGATATCGTTAGAGAAAAATGCGTGAATAAAAACACTTCTATCATCCACCTAAATATATTCTGATAAGATTATTACTATTTCAGTTTCCTACATATAAAAATTTTCACTGTCCGTATATTTTTCTTTTAAATCATAAAATGGGCGGAAACTCATATGTTTGAACGTCACATGCTTCGGGGGTCCATATTCAGTTGTCTTATCTGCTCATTCGGTAATTCGACAGAGATAAAATAAAAAAAAAGGCTCCGTACTTTAGATAATCGAAAAATTGGGTCCCATTGAAAATGTCATCGCGTTTTACTGCAATTTGTGCTTAATGGGACTTGATAACATGTCACATATTTTTTATACAACTAACAAAAATAATATAAATTATGCCTCAATACTCTATCATAAAGGAGTTTGTAGTCCATTGTTTAGTCTTTCAGACTTATTATCATTTCAAATACCCACTTAATAATTTCCTAACTTTCTATTTACGAACGTAACCTATACGTTATAATTTTATTTAAGGAAAAACGATTACGTTATTTATACAAACTGTGTTATGTTTATATGTGATCAACATAAATCCCACAAGCTCATTTGCATTGATTAGCTAAGCGATCCCTTTTCACTTAAATTGACACATCTATGTTGCAATGCGTAACAGTATAAGGATTTAAATAGATTTCGTCCAAGAACATTCTTCAGTTCTCTGGAGACCCGTAAATTTGCATAAAAGTGAAAATGAATGATCATTATCTTATGTATTTTAGTAATAGCAAACATGTTGTAGTGTCTGTTGAATTTAAATTGGATGCAATATTCCCAAGGCTCAGTAAATAGTAATTGAAAATAAATCGATAATATAATTTAGAGTTTCTCAAATATTTGATTTTCTAAAGGATTGTTTGAATAATCGATGCATTATCTAACGCCCTTATATAAATATTGTAAAATCTGTTTATATTCTTTCTTATCAACATTTAGTATATACCCAAATTTTAAAAGGGATTTTTTTTAATGCACTTGATTAAAAAAAAAAATTAGCTCACAGGTTTCTTGTCTTTTTAAAAGATATTAAGTATTTTTCTATAAAAATGAATCATATTATATGATTTATAAATCCTAGAATGATACAGATAAATGAATAGATGGGACTTTTAGAAATTATAGAAATTATACTTATGTGATTAAATTTATCATTTAATTATATTGATAGTAATAATTCAAAATTATAATTTAATATGTGACATTAAAATGCTAAAGGTTTTATTTATTTTTATTTATTATTTATTTTTTTGTAACAGAGTTTTTGTTAAATTATGAGGAAAAAAATTAAAATGAATTAAGAAATTGCTTCAAATAAAAATAATGGAGAATGAACTCTTTCTTCTCTCCATTATGCACAAATAAAGATTTTATTTCATAATAGAAACAAATCAATAGACTTAAAAATATGAAATAGTAATATAAAGTGTAGCTCAAATAAAGATAATAATAATAGCGATTCAGGTAATAATAAATTTAACTACTGATAAAAATAATAGTGACTAATAAGTGAAAGGATAAATTACTGAAATTATTGAAATATTACATAATGACTTTTTTTGTTTACTTTTTAAAAATTGTTTGATTTGTTTTTGTCTGATTGGTTGATGTAGACGTTTCAATGTCGCCTGCGTCAACCTCACAGCTGTGACGGAGGAGGGTCCGTGAGATGATTATAACATCCCGGGAAGATAATTTTCTTTAATTAATTTTGTAAGTTTTACTGCGAAGCCTGTAAGAGTAATAAGAAGAGTTACAACTAACACCAGAATCTTTGGAAAATAAATGCCTTAAAAACTAACTTATGGCTTCAATCGTGCAATTTTGTCTGCTCGCTTCATTAGGGCCCGTCCATTATCAGTTGCAACAAAAGCCATAAATTAGTTCTTAGAGCTTTTGTCCAAAGATTCTTTGGCAAGAGTCTGTTTGCTCGTCAAAGGTTTTACAGCAAAGCGCACAAAATTAAAAAAATGAAATTTATCTTCAGGGGGATGTGAAAAATATCTCACCGCCATGGTTGTAACATTCTCTTGAGCATGTACGAAACGACGACATAAAACGAGATGAAAAAGATCTTGAAACCTTTCGAGTTGATGTGATTGCATATTTATGGTTTATTCTTCTTCTTTACACTTGCGTTCAAAATCTCGTTGTTCCGCTAATAATATATGTGAAAAGAGAAGGTAGGAAATACGCTAATGAATTGTGCACAAACAGAAGGGAGGAAGTCATTTGAGTCTTTGAAATACCGTAAAAATGACGCCTTGTATCGGCCCCATATCCGTTTTGAAGTCCTTCTCGAGAATTTTCACTGTCCAGTGAAACATCAAATTCGCTCAGTAGCTCATTGGGTAGCGCATCGTGCCGTCATACTACAGTCTCGAGGTTCCCCTCTGGACATGGGAGAAAGCTCAATTTATCACCTTTTACTTACCTTATCACCTTTTTCATCTTTTCGGGGTCGATAAAATAAATATCAAGCGTGCTTGAGCACTAAACATTGCAGTTCCGCGTCAGACTGAGTACTTGAATGGGACATGTGCTATGTGTAGAACCACAGAGGTCCATATTAAGCACATACAAAGTATTTTATGGGATGTAGCGCTGTAAATTTAAGCTAAATACATGTGCTACATAATGCTACATAATGCTACATAAAGCGATGCAAGGTTTGAATCCCTGCTAATGTTTGGATGTTTATTATGTCTTAAATTACACTTTAAATACAGGTACTGGTCTATTTACCCATCTTTGCAAAATATGAACCCAGTTCTCTTTACCATCCAGCCACCAGAAGAAGTTTCTACTTCCAAAAGTACTATTTTCGAACGAAACATTATTATGTAAAAAACTAGCTGACCCGCCCGGCATTGCACGGCCCGTAATAAAAAACTCACATAAGCCTCAAATTTGAATGATTTTATATATGTAACGCTATTTTGTATGAATTTATATTTTTAAATGAAAAATTCGTGAAAAAATATTGATATTTAGTGGTGAACTTTGTAAAAAGACATTTTCATGTTTTTTTTTCCTTTTTAATGTAGGGTCGTTACAGAGTAAAAAAAAAGTTCTTGATCCAAACTCTGAAAATTCAATCGCATATAAATGTAACTGTATCCAAGCCTTAATTAAAATTTCGTGAAAAAACATGCATATTAAGTAGTGAGCCGAAGCCGAAGCGAAGGCGCGTCGAACCATCCTGCGTTTTAGCGTTTTCATCGAAAATTTCTCAGACTTTATTTGTTTTTTAAAACTTTTACTCATCTGAACGTTTCGAAGTGATATAAATCCGATCTACCAAGATGCTCTATAAATAATATGTTGAATTACTGACGTTTAGTTTCTTTTAGCGTAGAAAAAAGATCGCATGAAAGAGGCGCGAAATGACCCGAGGTCGCAAATTCTGTGAAAGGGTTAAAATTTTTAGGGTTCGTATTTTTAAAACAGATTGCACCGCTGAAAAGAAGAAGGGCTCAGCTGTAAAAGCATATTTTTGTTCATCGGTACCTCTGAAATCGCTCCGAAAACGAGAAAGTCAACTTCGAAAATGACACTTTTTGAAAACTTTTTAATGAAATGATCGATATTTTTTCAAACAAATTACGTTGTTTAAGAAGACTCGTTACCAAAGCAGAAAAAAAAATATTATCAACTTTAAAAAAAAAATTGTATATTATTATGTAAATGTTAAATAGAAATAATTTAATCTAAAAAAAAAAAAAAATAAAAGTATTTAAAACACCTAATAAAATAAATTAAGACAGACTTAAGCACAGTTAAAAAATATATATATATGCTTAAAAACAATTAAAAAATACACTCTGTAAACGTTTCACCAAGCGACACGCGAGGCATCATCAGTACAAAAAAAATCCATTGCAAAGCAAACGACTGAACAAATCAAGAACAGTTAATTTAGTTATTTTAAAAACAGACAATATTCACTAGGGGCAGAACGAGCTTCATTCATAGTCTGCGATCGCAATTGAGTGAACCAACCCTCAAGGAGTAATCTCCCATGATAGCTGTTGCAACCCGATTTCAAAATACTGGCGTTCGCAATTAGGGGATGTGATTCGTTTGAAGTGAATGGTGGACAATTTTTGAATTCAAATTAACATTTTTTAAAGCATCAGTATGTTCTTTTAGGCGAATTTCCAACGATCTACCTGTTTCACCAATGTAAACACTATTGCAATATTTACAGGGAATACTATAAACAACACCGGGTAATTTAGACTGATTATATTGATTCAGTCTGTCTTAATTTTTTTTATTTGGTGTTTTAATGGTTTTTAAATTCAGACGTTAAATGTATATATACTTCAAAATAAAAGTATTTCTTCGACAAAATAGAAAAAAATTCAATTTTAACAACTTATTTCAAAATGCTACTAGTATTTTATTTTATTTTTTTTAATTTTCAGTTAATTTTTTTATGCAGGTCATCAATGATATTTTGAATAGATTTAAGGATAGGATTTTTTGTAATATCAATAGTTTTAGAGAAAAAAAAATATTAACTAAATACAAGCGGAAAAAATGACTAGTTTTTGTACATGTGATTTTTTGATTAAAAAAATTCAAGCACTTTCATTCATGTCTGGAAAAGCTTAAGCATTTTGAAAACAAGAAAAATCAAACTCAGATAAATGGGTTTAAAGATTTCATTTGCAAAGAGGTTGTTGTGGTATTTAAAGAGAGAAGATGACAACAGATGTTTGTTAAATCAGCCGTAACTGTTGTACTATAGGGAGTATCAGCCTGGAATTTTGTCAGGATGTAGTCGTAAGTATGTGGTATGTAATAAGATAAAAATCTGAAAATCACAATTTTTACGAAATTTCGATATTTGAAGGATGCCGAATCCCCTTAAAACATAAAAGTACGAATTTTAAGAGAATATATTTTTCTGTATTTTAAAAGTTTCGGACGATGGGCGTTTAAACAAAAGGCCAAAAATGTAGCCTGCATTTAGTCAATCCTTTCTACGCTATGCGAATAACAGGAACTGAGAATGCAAGCTCTCGATTTTTCCAAAACAATATCGCTTCTTTGATAAGTTTTTAATTAATATATCGAATAATTATCAAAAATAAAAAAATGTGAGTCTCAGGTGCATCATGAGCTGCCTTGGAGTATCATCACCTAAATTTTCAGACTTCTACGTGTACTAGATTCTGCTAGCCATCGCACACAGAGAGAAACAAACAACTTTCTTTTATTAGCATAGATACCATGTATAATAAAATGTCATAATTTCAAAAAAAAATTATTTAATTGTGTAATATAAAATACGAATTCGAGTATATAGTTAAATATACTTCTAATAATAAGCATTTATGTAATTATAATATTCACGTTAAATTATAATATTCACATTAGATTAAATTGATAATCATATTTGATTTGACCAAATTTGATATGTGAACTAAAACTGATTGAAATTTGATATATTCATATTTGATAAGACTGAAAATCAATTTACAACGATTTAATGCTCGCTTTAATTAAATAATCTTTTATTGGCCAATGTTTCCAATTGGGAAAATTGAATGGATAATCAATTAAAAAGTGAATTTTATTCATATTGATTTTAGAAAATTAGCAGTTATACTTGAAATATGGCATTATTTCTTGAAATTACGTTTTACACATAAAAAGGCGAATTGTTCAGAAAAAAAAATCATAAAATCGATATTTTATCTTTTATGTTATTTTTTTTTCAAAGTGAGCAGTTTAAAAATTTATCTAAAATTGAAAATCAATCCAATATTTTTACAAATCTGTTGACGCACTTAAATTAATTTATTGTATTATAAGAACATAGGAAATAAGAATTTCAGTCGCTGTAATTGAACTTCAATTGAACTTTCATGTTTCAAACTGGAAACATAGGCCTAAAAATGCAAAATTTACTTTCAACGAGTAAGAAACATACTAAAATTAACTTGCTTTCAAGTGTATTATATAATTCAGATATAAACATACATTTTATGATCTAATATGATTTAATTTACAAATTTTGTTAAAAAATATTTTCATTTAAATTTACAAATTATCGACTCATGTCTTCTTATGCAAAGCTGCAAACCTCTATAGCAACAAGCAGCTTTTCTTCAAGTCATATAAACGTAATTTAAATCACAAAAATTAATAAATGAAATAAATTAAGTACCACATTGAAAAAAGAAACACTTCATCGAGTATATTGTCTTACTCAAAAAATGTTGATTGGACCTAAAAACAAAAGGTTGGCAACTACAATATCGAATACATTTAAAAATAAAATTTTCAAAATGTATGATTATTTTGTTTACTTTCTAATCATTACTGCTTTCCATTCGTTAATCGAGCGTAGACAAAAGTGATCTATAATACCAAATGGAGAAATCACAAAACATTTTAATAAAAAAATAATCTGCTTATTTTAATGAATTATACCATTAAGCTAAAGCGTTAGCGCGCGATAAATTCCAAAATAAAATAAATAAAAATATACCTGGATTTTAATTTGGTCTGTAAAATTTGTTATAAAAATCATATGTGTGATATTCATAAAAATAATATTTCTTACGAAGTTGAATACTTTTATAAAAAAAAAATGTTTTAAATATACAGTACGTTGCATACTAATAAATTCTCATTTAAAAATCCATTTAATTTCTGAAGAACATGCAAATTTCTTGTGAACTTATTCTAGACGTTTTGTTATCTAAAACTGTGGGTATAAGAAAGAAAATACTTTTACAAATTATTTAAACAAGATATAAAATGCATTTCTTTCACTTTGTAAGTGCAGGTCCGCTCTCGATTAAAATTTTTTTGAGATTAGATATTCTTGATTTATGCAAAGTTCTATTAAAACCAAGGTCATTCGGGGCTCTTCAATGACAATACCTTCATAATATAATTCTATATGTAGGTTTCGCTACTCAGTAGCAAACTTTAAACTGCAAATATTGATGCAGATAATAGTCCATAGAAATTAATTTACGGAAAACAAGAAAGTAGAAATTGCAATCTTAAAGCAATGTGGTAAAACGAACAGACCTTACAATCCGCGACCTTGCTAGTTTAAGATCTGAGGAACCCTTATGAGGAACATATCAGACAGGACTGGCACAGTCCACTGTGATGTCGCTATGACACGAGCTACTGTCCAAGGAAGGGCACCGCTCATGTGCGTCACTTACTCTGAATCCTAAACAATAGGACGTCTGGTCGTCACAATAGTCAGTCCCAATAACTAGAGGAACCAACCATTCCGTTCAGAGACACGGCGGATCTCCCCGAGGGCTTCAAGTAACCGGACACTCACAAGAGCGCTGGGTTCGAGACTTAATACCGAGTTTCACTGACATGCATTTGCTTTACCAAAGGAAGCGTGTCATTTTTCTTCGAAACCATGCAGACTTGCTCAGAAAGTGCTCCGATGACTGGCTGAAAAATCAGCAGTAAAAGGTAAGTGGGAATGCTTTCTCCGGTAAATATTAACGTCTAAACTAATTCTGAACAATATGAGCCATGCCATGTCCAAATCGGTTAAAATTTGAATGAGTTATGTCCATTTTAGTGTTGTCACTATAGCCCAATGGCCAAAATACATGGCATTCGAGCGTCAGTGTCAGCCATTTTATTCAGTACCTCACGCGCGCAAAAATTGCTAATATTATGTATATTATTTTTATATTCACTCTCATATATATGTTTCTAACCTTGTAGTACCTTTTATTAGTCACTTTAAGCTGTATTTTTCGCGTATTAAATTTTTTAAATTTCAAAATTCTGAAAAACCCGCCTTCTCAACAACTTTTGTTTTTTTTAACTACCTTAAATTCATCCGTTCTCTTAGCCTTTTGGTATATGTTCTTAGATTTAGAGCTCCGATGCATCCTCTAAAATTTTTGGAATGCTGGCTCAATTTTATGTTTAAGATCGAGCCTTCCAAATTTCGCAAAATCCGATTTTTACACCACTTTCCAACCCTTTCGATTTTTTTTAATATACTTCCAATTTTTCTATCACCCTGTAACTTTGTATGTACATCAATATGGAGCTCCGATAGCACCTCTAAAATTTTTGGAGCACTAGCAAATATTTAAGATGGGCTCTGGGCCTTAAGTTTTTCATTTTTG
The DNA here is from genome assembly GCA_963931845.1 of Maratus michaelseni. Classification (NCBI taxonomy): domain Eukaryota; kingdom Metazoa; phylum Arthropoda; class Arachnida; order Araneae; family Salticidae; genus Maratus; species Maratus michaelseni. Next base: position 230,285,463 of record OZ007590.1, on the reverse strand, counting down.
GCCCCTGTTTACCAACTTTTCAACTTTCTTAAATTTTTTTTAAATACTTAAAATTTTTTGTTCACCCTGTAAATTTTTGAGCACATGTAATTAGTGCTCCGATTGTCTCACAAAAATTTCTGGAGCGATAGTTAAATTCTAAGTTGGTGTACCAGCTTAGTTGTTATAAATCCGGTGCACTGCAAGCAGTCACCGCGTGGTTGCTTGTTTACGTAAGTACATCTCTTTCTAGCTCCCATTATTTTAATTATTTAAGTGTGCCCGAGCGTGTTAAATGCTCATTTGACTTTGTAAAAGGTCTCGCTAAGCTCTTTGGGGGCATTTTGGCATAATTTCAGTGTTTTTTTATACCTTTTATGAGCATTCTGCCAAATCTTGTCACGCTCCACCTTTTCGCACCTCATCATCGATAATTTTTTCAAAGTGTATATTCTTAAATCCCTCGTAAAAAATACTTATTATATCTTTATCTTAATTTTGTTGTATGCTACAGATGCTCAATTAAATTAACTATACACTGATGCCATTCTTTTATCTCCCATTTTATTTTAAGTGTATGTTTTGTATCTCTAAAGTGAAATTTTCTTATTTTGTAATCAATGGCGTCGATTATAAGAGATCCACGCCAAAATTTCCCAACGATTGGTTGGTTGGCTGTAGGATGACGCTGCATAAAACTAGTGAAGGCAAACTCAATAAGACCTGAGATGCCTTCATTAGAAGAGTAGTGGCGTCTGAGTTGGTTGCTTAGCAACCAGCTTCTTGTTTGGAGGCAATGAACACACTCGCCCAGCTTCCAGTAAACTCAAATTATAAAATCTAAAGTCCTTCTCGCATTGCATCCTGGGTAAACACGTCATTTCCAAGCAAGAGTATTTAAGCTAAGGAATTAATTTACAGGATTCGAACCTGCGAACTGAAATTGCGTGGGCTTTTCGATTCTAAGGCCCTCTTGAAGCTCAGACCAACAGGGAGGACCCTGGGGCCCCCTTTTGGGCCAAATTAAAATATGCTCCAATCCACTAGTGCAATACATCATTTTAAAGGTCTTCAAGTGGTCTTTCCATTCCCGTAGCCCATTCCTATAAACTTACATTTTTGCGCCCCTGGCCCCTCCTTTAAACTTTTATTTAAATTTTTAAATTCATCAATTGTCGCATATTGTCACGTAGGTAATTACAATCTACATCTTCCAGTCTTACTAACTTACTCATCCAGTAACTCTGGGGCGCAGGGCGCCTCCTCTTCCCGTCCCTGGGCCTGGTCTTTCTTTAAACTTCAATAAAACTCTAATTTTAAATGCTCGGATCACCCTGTCTTCCCTATTCGTATGGATTTTTCGTGGGCTTTCCGATTCCGGTGCCCCAGTCAGGCTCAGTCCAACAGGGAGGGCCCTAGGGCCCCCTCTAGGTCCAAGCTAAAATATGCTCCAATCCACAAGTGCAATACATCATTCTATAGGTCTTCATGTGGTCTTTCCATTCCCGTAGCCCCCATAAATTTTCATGTTTGCGCCCCTGGCCCCTCTTTTAAACTTTTATTAAAATTTTTAAACTCATCATTTTTGCCCTCAGCATTCTCGAGTCGCATATTGTCACGTAGGTAATTACATCCTACATCTTCCAATCTTACTAACTTTCCCATTCAGTCACTCTGGGGCGCAGGGCGCCTCCTCTTCCCGTCCCCGGGCCAGGTCTATCTTTAAACTTCATTAAACTCTAATTTTTAAATGCTCGGATCGCTCTGTCTTCCCTTTCGCAAGGTTTTTTTGTGGGAGCCCACGTCAAGCTCAGACCAACAGGGAGGGCCCCGGGGCCTCCTTTGAGGCAAATTTAAATATGCTCCAATCCACTAGTGCAATACATCATTTTACAGGTCTTCAAAAGAGCTTTTCACTCCCGCTACTATTTTTAAATTATCTCCATTTTTTGGCCCTTGGTACCACTTTTAAACTTTATTTTATATTTTTTAAATCTCTAATTATTGCTCTAGCATACCCGTGTAGGATATCATCTCAAAGGTATTTCCATTCTACACCTGTTACACCATGTATTAAATTCCTTTTATCATTTTCTAAGCCCCAGGCTTCATTTTAATTTTTTAATAAAATTTTAAAGTTCTTTTGAATTCTTTTCACTCATACAAGTGTTGCATATCTCCGTAAAGGACTTTTAATTCCTCTTCCATTTATCTTTGAACAAAACTTTTCTCACCCATCCGTGGGCGTAATTTTAATTTTTTTTTTTGAACTTTTTTCTCAAATTCTCTCAACTATCAAGAGTTGCATATCTCCAGAAAAGGAAATTCAATTCCCCAGCCATTACTCCTGGAACATAACCGTTTCACCCATTCTGAGGGCGTAGGGCGCCCCATCCTTCTTTCTCAAGTGGTCTTCATTCGACAACAACACGAAATAAACATCTCCACTCCCTTTCATCCAACTATCAAGTGTAGCATATCTCCATAAAGGTAATTCAATTCCCCATCCATTACTCCTGGAAAAAACCCCTTCCACTCATTTTACGGGCGTAGGGCGCCCCATATATTTCTCTCATTAGATCTTCAACCGACAACAACACGGATTAAACATCTCCACCCCCTCTCATGCATTCTTACCGATCATTATAAATTTGCATAGATCTCATAGTAGGTTTTCCATTCCCGGAGCCACTATCAAAATATTTTCATTTTCAAGACCCTGATCCCATTTTTAAATTTTCTTAAAATTTTGAACTTTTTTCTCAAATTCTCTCAACTATCAAGAGTAGCATATCTCCAGAAAGGAAATTCAATTCCCCATCCATTACTCCTGGAACAAAACCGTCTCACACATTCTACGGGAGCATGGCGCCCAATTTATCGTTCTCATTAGATCTTCATCCGACAACAACTTGGAATAAACATCTCCACCCCCTCACATCCATCCTAGCCGATCATTATAAATTCGTATAGATCTCATAGTAGGCTTTCCATTCCCGGAGACACTGCCATAATATTTTCATTTTCAAGCCCCTGTTCCCATTATTAAACTTTTTAAATATTTTTAATCTTTTATCAAAATTTCTCAATTATCAAGAGTAGCATTTCTCCATAAAGGGAATTCAATTCCCCACCCATTATTCCTGGAACAAAACTGTTTCACCCATTCTGAGCGCGTAGGGCGCCCCATTCATCTTTCTCAAGTGATCTTCTTTCAACAACAACACGGAATAAACATCTCCACTCCCTTTCATCCAATTTTACCGTACATAATAAATTTGTTAGATCTCAAAGTAGGCTTTCCATTCCGGAGCCACTCACTTAAAATTTTCATGTTTTGGACCCTGGTCAAAATTTTAATTTTTTTTTAATAATTTTAAACTTTTCTCAAATTCTCTCAACCATCAAGTGTAGCATATCTCCATAAAGGAAATTCAATTCCCCATCCATTAATCCTGGACTCCATAAAGGTGTTAAATTTCTACATCTAATCTCAAATTCAATTCTTATCCCACCCACTCCGAGGGCGTAGGGCGCCACATTTAATTTTCATAGTTTTCCAGGCTTCAACCTGAAATACACTCCCTCGCTCCTTTGCACATGTTCCCGCATCTCCTCACAATAGCGTCATTTTTATGGCCTTTCAATTTATACAATCAGCCTTGCACAGTATATCTCCCTCGGGTGCAGCTGCACTCGCTTTTTGCTGGACACTTATCTCTTCATGGGCTGGTCTCACATGGTTCTCCCAAAATTCACCCATTTTACTCTATCTAGTATTATCTTCATTATCTCTATTCATTTTTTTTTATTCTCATAATTCTCTTTGCCGGAGAGAGTATCCCACATAACCTTTATCGCTAACGTAAATAAAGTTCTTAACTCAGAAATATAAGAAGAAAATATATATATATATATTCCAAGAAGAATAAATCAATCACAAAGTGAAAGCTCAAACTTATAACTCGAAGACAAGAACAACCCGAGATATACAAATCGACCAACAGTTAACACACAAAAACAAGAAACTCACAACAAATAAAAATGATAACCCCATCAAATCAATCAGACAAAGGACCGCCACTCCAACAATTATATGATATAGAAACAGGTAAAAGAAAAAACCTTAACGTTCACGAAATCCTCGCACAAGCAATCGGCCACTACAGAAGACACAAAGGAAGAAACAATGAAGGAGCAGACAAATACCTACAGTGGCTGCAAGTAGAAATAACAAAAAACATCGCATACATCAAAAGAAATGCATCACAAACACAAGATTCAACCCAACAAACAAAAATAACAAACACACTGGAAATATTCAAAGATGTAGATCAAGACTTCATTGCCTACCTGCATAGGGACACCAACCGACAAAACGTGAAAGATTTCCTGGATACTAAGCCCACATTCAGAGCATCTTTTAGACAAATGTGCAAACACCTCAAACAACACTCACCAGCAGGCACTGAAGGGGCTAACACCTTGCAAGAAATAATAGTAACTCATCTCAAAGATATGCACCAAATCAAAGAAGAACTAGAACAAATCAAGGAAGGCGAGGTCCAAACAGACAACATAGAAGAAGAGTCCAACCACAACACACATCACCAAATACAAGAAAACAACACGGCATCCCTAGAACACAGAATCCAATCCCTGGAAGAAGACACAGAACGACTACAAACCAACACACTGGAAAGAGAAAACAAACAGCAAGCAGACAGAAAACAACTGGAGGAAAGAATTGAACACCAACAAGCCACCATAAAAGAAAGAGAGGACAACATAGAAAAATTAACAGCAGAACACAAAAAAACCCTCGCAGATCTCTACTCCAAGATGGATCTCCTCACTCAAGACAATCAAAGACAAAAAGAAGAAATAAACCAACTGCATAAGCAGCAAGAAAAGCAACAAAACTGCCAGATCCCGAATGAAGACGAAATTGAGCGTATGACCAAAGAAGAAGTTCAACAACTCCTGATAAAAATAAAGAACCAACTCCCACACGTCCAGAACACCAGAATGCTGAAAGAAGCCATAATAAAACAAAACACCACAAACACAGAAAAAATATTTCAAAAAATAGCAGATCTGGAATCAAAAGTCTCAGCACTTATCAAGAAACACAAAACACCAGCAATAGAAACACCAGAAGATAACAGCACACACGACTCATACGCAGAAAAACTGAAACAATCAGAAGCAGGCAGACCATCACAACCACAAACAAGATTAACAGCATCTTCAACAGCCAGGAGATACTCCAAAGGGGCAATTTTACTATCTAGAAAATCAAACACGTCTCTAACGATGTTCTCAATCAGAGAACAAATACACAAAGCCCTTAAAAAACACAAGAACGTCCCACCTATACATTGTACAATAGCAAGAAATAAAACAACATTAATAGTGAGATCAGAAACAGAAGAAAATGTCGACACCCTGTCGGATATAATACACCAATCAGAAGACATATCACGTCTGGTATCCCAAGAATATGTAACAGAAAAAAGGAAAAAGCTGATAATACTAGGCATCCCGAAGTCGATCACACATGACGAAGTATTACAAGAAATCAACAAAAAGACAAACGAAGACATCGAACAACGTTTACACATACATAAAGAAATATCAAAAGAAAATTCACGAACATACCAATTAGTAATAGACCTCCCAGAAGACCAATCCTTGTTACTCCACAAAGTGGGTCGACTATCGCTCAGCCTCATAACATGCAAAATAAGGACATACTCCCCAATAATTCGTTGTCAAAACTGCCAAGTCTTCGGGCACTCCTCTACCAACTGTAAGAGAAAAACGGCTTGTGCATATTGCATGGCAGAACATGAATCTGAAAGATGTCCGAAGAAAAACCATCTGCGACAACACAGATGCTTAAATTGCACCTACACGCAAGATCAAGATGGATACCCCTACCCAAATAACCATAGCGCCAACTCAGCCGGATGCCAAGTCTTTCAGGACCTCTTCCATAATCGCCATCGTGCACAGAACCTAACAGCAGAGAGTTCGCGATGGTAACAACCCCAAACCCAACAACCACACCAAATAGCAATAGAACAACAACACCAAAATTCAAAATAGCACAAATAAACCTTCAAAGAACAAAATCAGCAACAGCAGACCTCATAAATCACTTAATAGAAGAGGATTACTCAATAGCCTGTCTCCAGGATTGCGCAGTCACCAATAGAAGACCACACGGATTACCATTATCCCTGCCTTCATATGCCTCGCAATCCAACAACTGCCACACAATCATACTGGACAACAACCTACAACATATACGAACACAGCAACACCAAAATTCAGTATTCATTAACGTTACACTCCAAGATATAATTATAACAATCGGCAATCAATACTCCCCGCCGTCAGCAGATCTAAAGGAAGACCTTCAAGCCTGGACAAACAAGAGAGACATGAGCAAACACCTGATACACCTGGGAGACTTCAATGCTCATAGCCAACTCTGGGGGTATCCATCGGACGACGACAGAGGACACCATCTCATCACACATATGAGCCAACACCACTTAATCTCGGCAAACGACCCACACAGCCCACCCACATTTCAGACAGAAAGATCACAAGGATGGCCGGACGTCTCTCTTTTCTCGTTCCCCGTATTCTCTAGATTAGAAGAGTGGACTGTGGAAAAAGACATGAATTACGGGGACCACCGCTTGATCACCATATATCTAAACATAACAACCCCAACTCTCCCGAGAAGAAGATACAGAACGAAGAACATATCGTTTAAAAAATTCAATCAACACTTAACCTCAAGACTAATAGAAAGAAACATTAACTTCCAGCAAATAAAAAGTAAAGAAAACTTCGATACACACTACAATGAATTAATACAAATCATACAAGAGACAAGTGAACACACTCTCAAGAAAAAAAGTAGCACACACAAACCCTCGATCAACTGGTGGTCTCCGGAGCTCCGAAAAACAAGAAACTACGTCCGGGCACTCCGAAGACAAACAAACTCTCCAACATCCACACAAGCCCACAAACAGAAATACAAACAGGAGCGAGCCAGATACAAGCTTCAAATCCAAAAAGCCAAACGAGAAGCATGGCTGAGATTCTGTCAGGCAACAACAGATCCCTATGGGAAAATGAAGAAAATTGCCTTCCAGGACATTCACAAGAAAGAAACATATGCACTGGCACACTCAACAACAATCACACACACCAAGAAATCATTTTACAAGGACCTCACAGAACACATATATGGAAATTCAGAGATAACAGACACCAGAACACCAACACCAGACAAGACGGCCCCTCCATTCACCGTAAACGAGTTAAAAACGGCAATATACAGCTTCAACAAAAACAAGGCCCCAGGAATAGACAACATAGACCATCCCATCACAAGACAAATATTCAAACATCACCCACAACTACTACAAGACATTTACAACACACTCCTCAAGCTTAACTACTTCCCGACAGCATGGAAGCAGGGGGAACTAGTCTTCTTCTTGAAAAATGGAAAGCCTCCAACAGAAGCGGACTCGTATCGTCCGATTTCCCTGCTGCCAATCCTGGGCAAAATCTTTGAGAAGCTAATACTAAAGCGTATCCCACATTAACTACACAACACACCAAAACTAGCACCGTCCCAACATGGATTCGTCCCAGGAAAATCGACGGAAACGGCAATCCAAGAAGTGCTGTCCATCATAGATCTAAGCAAACAAGAAGACAACTACACATATCTCATCTCTCTAGACTTCCACCATGCCTTCGACAATCTACCTTGGGATGCAACAGTGGAGGACCTCGAAACCTTAGAACTGAGCAGACCATACATAAACACGACAAGATCCTTCCTATCGCTCAGATCTGCGTACACCAACTGGCTCTCTGGAGACCTTCACTGGTTCAAAAAGGGCTGTCCCCAGGGGTCGTGCTACGGCCCGTTTCTCTGGAGAATATTCATCAATAAGATCCTGATAATCCTCAGAGAAAAGGGATTCAAAGTGGTGGCGTACGCAGATGATATACTTCTAATCATAACAGGTCGCACCAGACAAAGGCAACGCAGCTCTCCAACTGATTCAAAACTGGGCGGATTGTCATTCCATTCAAATAACACACGAAAAATCAACAGTTCTGCAAATAAAGAATCGTAAATATCTCAAGCGTCCACCCACACTAAAAAATTAATAACAGATCCATCAAACATAACCCCACACTAAAATATCTCGGCTTAGTTCTGGACAGCACACTTTCCTTCCTACCACATCTACATGCCAAGAGATCAGAAATCAACACAGCAGTCCAAAACCTCCTGAAGTTTGCAGCCTCACAACGCAGTATCTCAAAAGCAATACTAAAAATATGGAACAACACAATCTTAGAAAAGAAAATAACTTACGCTGCAGCAACATGGTTCCCCAAACTACAAAAATCCCACGGGCTGCGACTCCTCTCAGCAATTCAGGCACAGTGTCTGCTTTTGATCTCCCGTGCATACAAGAAGACAGCAACCTCAGCTCTCTGTGTCCTCACGGGAACAATGCCACTCTCACTAAGAACAGAGAAAACAGCAGCCCAAGGAGCAATCCTTAGGCTAGGCATCCCCATGGTTGGAATACAACCAGATATGTATCAACCGAAATTTATACCAACAGAAATTATACCATACAAAACATTTTGAATGGGCAGAGAATGCAGAGGAGCAGCCAAATTTGCAAGTATACACGGATGGATCGAAGACTGATGCTGGTGTAGGATACGCTTTCTGCATCTACAACAAAGAAGACACAATAACAGAACATCAAATACACCTGGACACCTCAAACTCCGTTTACCAAGCGGAGCTGCTCGCAATTTCCGACGCAATTTCCTGGCTGCAAACATCCACACACGACAAAGCAACAATAAATTCAGACAGCCTTTCCAGCTTAGTGGCACTTACAGACATGAATACAGAAAATTATCTAATAGGTCAAATAATAAAGAAACTGCAAAACACAACAAAAAAGATCCTCTTCAACTGGGTAAAAGGCCACTCAGGAATTGCGGGCAACGAACACGCTGACAGACTCGCCAAGGAAGCCACACAACCGGACACATCAATAAAACACATCTTCCACCCAGCACCTCCATCCTACCTCAGAGGACAACTAAAACACAAATACACATCTAAATGGCAAGACCAATAGACAGCGGAGCACAGGGGACGAAAAGCCTACAGCCTCTGTCCAAAAGTCACCGAGGACTTCCTGGTCCCACACCGAAACATCTACCTGTACATAACCAACCACGGCCCGTTCCCATCATATCTCTCTCTCTTCAATAAAGCCCCATCTCCATTCTGCACATGTGGAAAAAGAGGAGATGCCACCCACTACACACTCAACTGCCCGCTAACGTCAGCATATCACATAAGGAAACCGGCATTACTGAGGACCTCAGTTTGGTTCCACCACGTCCTCCATACACCAAATCTACAACAAAAAATAATAGACTGTGTCCATCTCCTAGAACACAATCAGCAACTCTTTCAAATGCCTCCAGCACACCTTCTAGGAAATGTCCTACCCTCAGACGATGATGAAGAAGAATAACCCTCATCATTGACCACAACAATAGCGGAAACACAGTAGTGTAAATAATTCCATTCCCTCATCAAAAACTCATTCCACCACCAGCAACAACTTCAAATAAACACCAGAGAACAAGTAATAATCATCCACAACCCCTTCACCTAACAGTCCCACCACACCGTCATCCACCGTCAACAACAGTAAAAGAGACTCATCATTATACACGCCTGTAAATAGACTCTCTCCATCTCCATCAGCATCACAACTAGACTTTAATATCGCAAATATTGTATAAACCCATATTACTCAAGTCCACAAATATAAAAATTTAAACTCTTGGAGTTATTGTAAATACCTTACTCAAATGTTATGTCAAATTGTATTATATATATATATAGCTCTTATTCATTGCTCAAATCAATACTATGTAAAAGCCTAATGGCCTATTGGCCTCATCTGTATTTTTTTTTTTTTTTTTAAATAAACTTGCCAAGCAGGGCTTGTAGAGCTTAAGCCGTATGGTAGGCCACCCTGCTTGGTTGAATCTGAAAATCTGCTTTACCAAAGTCAGCCCCTCGGGATTGCACTAAAACTCCAAGGGTTAGGCTGGGTTTCCCGAGGTGGTCGTCCACTATCCACTATCTACTGCTTTACCAAAGACATATGACTTCAAAACCTAGGTGAGGTAGTGACTATCCCTTTGGCAATGGATAAAAAAAGGTGGTTCTACTCGTGACCCCGGAAAATTGCGGTAACTTCCTCCTTGAACGCATAGACGCGTCTTCACTAAGGCAAACATTCTAGCGTGGAGTTCGCGTATGTTCCCCAAGCGTCTCCCCACACCTGTTCAGAACGCTGAGCCCCATGATTGGACCACTCGACCCCCAGCCTCTAAACGTTACCTCCCGCCCACTGATTTCTGAACGCCGCGGCTTTCTGCCCATGCAATATGGCTGGTACACAAGGAGAATAATAGGCACCATTGACGATTCCGGATGTACATGGGAACTATTAGTCCGCGAGCCATCTACAAATTTCGTCAATTATTTCCTCTCGGCCAATAACTTGTAAAATGCTTCAGAGAGTTGTATCATGAAGCTTAGCGAACGTCAGCAGAGGTTCCCTGGGTGTGTTGAGCAGCGGTAGCCTCCCACGCATGTTAAAAAAATGAATTTTAGTCACTTTCCCCCGATTGAAAATTTATTAAATTATAGCTAACCGAATATCTTGAAGAAAAATAAAGTCAGCTGATTATAAAGTGGTGGTTAATACGTCCGATGGTCACACGAACATAACAAAAAAATATATATTCAGTAGGGTGGAGCGAAAAAAGTGATTTTTTTTTTTTTTACAAAAAACGGGTAGGTGCCAAAAGTTGCCTTTATATCTGAAATTCAATCAAACATCTGATCAAATATCTGAAAAAATTCCTAGCCCCAGCGCTTTTGGTCAAAATGTCGAAATTTTGGGTAAAATTTGACAATTTTTCAAAAAAATTAAATATTTTCTATAGAACTGGTTATGATTTTAAAATGTTATTTCAACCTTTATTAATAAAGATTTAAAATATTGAAACGATAAAACGATATCTTTATTCTATATAACTGGAGCAAAACTGACAAATTTCGGAAAAAATGGGGTATTTCCATTCTGGTACAGCATACAACGAATCGTTGTTTTGAATGCAGCTCTTCGCTAGTTGCTTTTACAACTCCCCAGGAGTGGAGGTGGGTGCATATCATGTCCCATCCGTAACCAGCACAACCACCCTACCATCTGAGTACAATGTTTTATTTATACAATGAATTGCGATTTTTTATCAGACTGGCACGAATTTTCTGTATATCAACCTAGTCTTGGTGTATTCATCTTTTCTTTCGTATCCACAGACTTTGGATGATGCTGGCTGTGACTTCCTTCACGTATCTTTCTACTGCTTGAGTATGAGAAGGCATGCAAAGTAACTCATTGGGGATGTTAGTACGGGAATCTATCCAGCCGTCTATTATCTTCAACAAACTTGCATCCGATAAATGCATAGTGATTGGGGTCCTGTTACCGCAATAGTTTCCCAATCAATTAGATTTATATAATCATCTGCTTCTATTTTGATTGTCAATATTTCAAATTTGCGCATGTCATCATTTATTCTACCTCTTGCATTTATTATGGGATGAGCAGTAGTTGTTGTTTAATGTGATTGCAATCAGAATTTACTCTGAGTGTGCAAAGTAACCATTGTCCTGAATAACTTTTTTAACTATTCGTTTTATGGCGTTTGCTGTGTTTTTTAGTAGCCGAGTAGTTTCCAATAAGGTTTTAGATACATTTTTTAGCTGTGGATTACATTTGATGATAAACCATCCTGGGGCATAAACTTAGATCACATTGTGAATGAAAATAGAGACTCTGACGCGCATCAATGCGAGTAATTAAGGAGAAGAATTTATATTCGCCGTTGTGAGCCATGTTGCGTGGGACAATTTTCCTAGGATCCTATTCGCTAGATCTTTAGAGCAATATCCTGAAGAAATAGCTTTGCAAATGACCAGCAGGTATTTCTGGTCTGTGCTGAGTCCATTTTCCACGATTTCAGGAAATACGTTTTCTAAATTACTCTTTATAGGTTCAAAAACTGCAATAGGGAGTGAATGGAATGTGGACAAGGAGTTCCCTAATACATTTGGGCCAGAAGTTTTCCCATCGATCATGCCAAACAAATGATGCAGAGGCAATTCATTTAACTGGAGCTGGCATAAGATCCATTGCTTTGGTCTTGCTAGCTTCTCTTCCATTCGACGGATTACTTCAGTATGCTTCTCCGTATTCACAGGACACCGGATACCCATCACAACTCAAGAATGAGAGGCTGGACAAATCAATATTTTCACCTTTTAAAAACTTTGATATGCATTTAGAAATATCTTTTGATGCTCCAGATGAGGAAATGTTAGGCAAAATTAGTCCCCAAATATTTCGAGCCAGGCTTTTTTAAGATAGTAACACGTTCTTCTTTCATAATTCTACGATACGCATGTTTATCACTTCTCTTTTCTGTACACATTGTGCCATATTTTCAGGAGTCGAAATATAAGGCTCGTATTTCTGTTTTAGGGTTCTGTTCTTTACGTTGAGACGAAGAAGCCGATTGCCTTTCACGCCTTACCTTGCTTCTATCTATAACGGGTACATTATGTTTTCCAGTGTCATTTGCTGTACGTACACAATCCTGAAGAACCGCTGAAGCAAGAACTACAGCAGACTGATCAGAAATTCTATAGCTATCACATGCTCTAGAAAAAGTTTTAAACTTCATTCGGGTTTCGGTATATGAGGATGAAAGTGGGAATTCAATTTTATCTGTTATTGTATCATTGCATACTGATTCGTTTATTTCAATTTCACATGCAGCATCTTCTAATTGCGGAGCTTCTTTATTTAATCTTCTTTCTATTAATTTTTTTTTTCAACGAGTCGTTGTATGCTGTACCGGAATGGCAGCGCCCCTTTTTTACCGAAATTTGTCAGTTTTTCTCCAGTTAAAAATAATAAAGATATCGTTTTATCGTTTCAATATTTTTAATCTTTATTAATAAAGGTTCAAATGACACTATTAAATCATAGTCAGTTCTACAGAAATTTTTTATTTTTTTTTTGAAAAATTGTCAAATTTTACCCAAAATTTCGACATTTGAACCAAAAGCGCAGACTCAAGCCATTTTTTTTCAGCGGTAAAATTTCAGATATTTGATGTACTAGTATACAGGCAACTTTTGGCACCTACCCGTTTTTTGTAAAAAAAAAATAATTTTTTTCACTCCACCCTAATATTCAGTGATTTCCTCTCAATTGAAAATTTATCAGATGACAGTATATATGCGAGTTTAAATAAATAAACATGTCAGCTGTTATATCTCAGTGGAAAAATTGTTAGCTGATGCCCTGAAGGGTGTAACGCAGGAGCCAGACAGAAGCACCTATCACTTATTTAAATTCACCAGCTGACAAGTTTTCCCTCGGCATATTGCTAGCTGATTTCTTTTATTACGTACATAATAATTATATTAACTATCAGCTTATGGATTCCCGGATTTATTTATTCCCGGAGAAAATAACCTATCTTAAGTTATTCGACATTACGCTCCATGCTCTAACTGTAAAATAGAATTTTATTGTGATGTTTCATTTACATCAATGTTCTTTATAGATAGTTTAAAATTGATAAACATAGAAATAAATAAATGATGAAATACTGTGATAAGCAAATTAATTAATTAATAATTTATTGAAACTTAAATATATAGTACATAATATTTATTTTAAAGAGTTGTTCAATTTATTTTTTTAATTGAATCATATTCATTTTCGTTTTGGCTCGTGTTGCTCTCAACTCCTGATTCACTGTCAGAACTATCTGCCACAATGTCTTCATTATCGTCATCTGTACAAAATAAGAAAGAAAAAAATTAAATATTTATGTTTAACGTAACATAATCGACATGATTAAAATTAAATAAAAAATGTTTTCTTTATCAGGCTGAATAGTTATTTGATCAATCGATGATGGTAACTGAGGTCCAGAAAACCAATTGAATTCATATTTGTTGTCGATTTCTACCCAGCCATAGTCTGACGGTTCGTCTGTAGTTGGGACTTTTGAGATGTGCGTGTGACCAAATTTGCGCTACGTAACATGTTCGTGAAAAATGCTGATATAGTTCCGATTTGCATGGAGGTAGAGACGTGTCCGGTTTAAATTTTCGGGATTATTTTTTTTCCTTTTCTACCTGGGTACCGCAAGTGTCTCGGTATAAAAGGGACGTAGCAAAGGATCAACACACGAAACGCCGCGCTCCGCAAATTCTGAGGCAGTCACCCCAGCCCACCCACCCCGACCGCCACGTGTCCGGTTTCAGTTTTCGGAATTTTTTTCCCCTTTTTTTACCTGGCTTCCTCAAGAATCTTGGTATAAAAGGGACACAGCAAAGGACCATTACGTGAAACGCCGCGCTCCGCGAATTTTGCGGCGGTCTCCTAACCCACCCATTCCTGAAATTCGAGGTGTTTAATTTGTTCATTTATCCTTTTAAATTTGTCTGGTTTCAATTTTCGGATTTTTTTTAAAAATCACTTTCAATAATTAAGTTGTAAAGATGTATAAACACCTTTTCCCTCTTTTTATCGTTTTTTCTTTTTATCGAAATATTTCAAATCATGCATGTATCCTTATTGGAATTCTATAATTGTCTTCGAAGGCTCTGGAATGGACAATAGGGGTAGATCGGTGGTGTATTGCATCGGGTCCTTGGGGTCATGTGAAACGGAAATCCAACCTCGCTCGTGGAAAATACGAATAGCTACTTAATAAGTAACGAGTTTATTTTATTATTTTATTTGTATTTATTGCGTTGAATATCTTATTTTTAATATACCTTGAATTTCAAATAAATTAAGTAAGATTTTAAATACATATATGATTTTTAAACCAAACAAAAAACTTTCAGAACTTTTGAAACGGGCAAAGGACCGAAATATTTGTTCTCGTTCCAAAATGATGAATATATAGCTACTCCACTGGGTATAACGGTGATATAATCATTTATAATAAAGTAGTTAATTTTTCAATGCTGCCTGTGACTGATATTATCGCTAATGCTTCATTAATCTTTTAATCGAACTCGTTCTAGCGAGTATACAAAGTTCTTTAACGTGAGTTACTACAGTTTGGATAAAACGGCCATCTGAGCATGCGCATATATGTATGTCACCATTCTGACAAATAAAAGTACTCTGGTTTGAAATGAAAATTCTTATGTTAGTGATCCTTTAGTTTTTCTTTAGTTAGTAGTTAGTTATGCTCTGAAGCTGTTTCCACTTAAACAGCTTCAGAGAGGTGGGAACAGTGTTATTTCCCCGACTTTTCTCGGGGCTGCCGTTGAAGTATTTAAGAAACACTATGTGAGCGGAGACAGTGAATTAAAAAGGGATGAGATTTTAAAAGTATATATGCAGAATACTGTTGTAAATGCAACATCACAATAAAATTATATCTTTCAGTTAGAGCATGGAGTGTAATGTCGAATAACCTAAGATAGGTTATTTCCTCCCGGATGAATATCCGTAAGCTGATAGTTTATATGATCCTGTACGTAATAAACAAATCATCTAGCAATATGCCGAGGGAAAACTCGTCAGCTGGTGCAATTAAATAATTGATAGGTGCTCCTGTCTGGCTACGCGTTACACCCTTCAGGGCATCAGCTGACAATTTTTCCACTGATATATAGCCAGCTGCCATGTTTATTTATTTAAAATAGCATCTATACTGTCATCTGATAAATTTTCAATTGAGAATAAATCACTGATTATATATATATATATTATGTTCGTGTGACCAGCTAACGTATTAACCACCACTTTATAATCAGCTGACTTTATTTTTCTTCAAGATATTGGTTTAGTTATAATTTGATAAATTTTCAATCGGGAGGAAATGACTAAAATTCCTTTTTTCATGTACGCGGGAGGCTACCGCAGCTCAACCCAACCACGGAACCGCAGCTGACGTTCACGGAGATTCATTATACAACTCTCTGAAGCATTTTACAAGTTATCGGCCGAGAGAAACTTGGTCATGAAAATCTGTTGTTGGCTTGCGGACTATATTCTCCAAACACTCCAAGTGCCATAGATATACTCCAAGCCCCTGGTCGGGATTTAGAAGCTTCAAAATTAGTTTCTGGAACGACTGCTAATGAAACCACCGGACACAGAAAGCCCTGGTTGCGCACAGACACGCTAGACTGGTTCTCAACCCGGGGGTCTGGCATTTCCTTGTATGCCGCCAACTCACATGGCGGGGCCACTTGCCGAACACCCTGGCAAGTAGCAACGTAGTGTTGCGTCCGCTACCCAAGAGCATTTTTCTCAGGTCTTTACTCCTTTGCACAACCGCCATATATCCGAAACGAGGGTTGCGAGATGCCGCCTCACTCTCAGATTAGGCGCACTAAGGAGCCTGCCAACGTCTCTTTTATTCTGATTGCACCCTCTCCTTTGCCTTGCCTTTGATCATAGTGGATCTGGTCTTTTCACATTAGCTAGTCTTTGTCCTGAGTCACCGCCGGCCTAAACCCAGGCACAGAGATTAGCCTATGAGGTGTCTTCTAACACGAAATGTTGTCTATCAGTTTGCAATGCATTGCAGATCCCTATGGGTTTTTTATTTGAAATAATAAATTTACACTGAATTTATTAATTAACAAAAAACGTGTGATTTACAAGAAAATAACCGTACTGTAATTTTGAATTAAATATCCTCTAAGATGAAATATGATTATAAACACATTACGTAATTATCGAGTCGTAAATATTATTTGTAAAACACTTCAATATATGTGTACTTATTGCGATTTAACCACGATATAGTTATTAATGTAATCATAAAGTTTATGGAATAGCTAATTTATGTTTAGTTGGAAAATTTAGTAAATAAACTTTTAACATTCCAATGATTTTAATTATAAACGATAAAGAGATATTATTACTAATATTCCAAATAGAGTAGGAAATATATTCAAGATATGTAAAAGTATAAGTATTTATTTGAAAAATAATGTTCCGAAGTCATATTTCCTTAAAATTTTAGATTCTAGAAAATATAGATTAAAACTGGAAGAAATTTACAAATAATATATAAATAATGTTATTTTTTAAAAGTTGAATCTACTAAGAACGATTTCCTATCTAGTTTTAATATTATTAGAGCTGTTTAACAGTATCAATGTATGTATGTCCCGAATTATCCCAAACCACTACACGTATTTGAATTTAGCATTTTGCATTCCACTTCTAGTACACCACGGAAGATATTAAGCTACAAACAATCATGTATTGTGTACAGTTTTTTTTAACATCCACACGTCAAAAATATTTATATATGAATGTTTACCTCATATCAAACATAAAGATAAATACAGTGGCTTAAAATTAGCAGTTATGGTACCAAAAATTAGCAGTTATGGTGCCAAGAATCATTTCTGATTTTCCTACTGTTGTATATGCTTTATTTTGGATCGTGCTTCGTTTTAAATTATGTTTGTAATGTATTATGTAATTAACCTTGTGAATTCAAATAACATGTAACTAGGGAGAATCGGGGTCGGGAGTGGGTCAAAAGAGGGATAATATTTTTATTAAATTATAGCTTTATTTTACTGCAAGATTTATTTTACATGGGTGAGATTCTTCCACTTTTGATTCTGGTGAAGATTTCCCCTTTTTAAAAAACTTTATCTAATTCCCCTGTCTTCGTAAAATCCTTTAGTTTTCTTTGTTCCCGCATAATTTCCCTGTCCACCACAGATAGACGATTGCGATTATCATGTTTTCTGATTGGTTGTTAAACCAAACGCTTCTTAAATCATTTCCGGTTGAACTTGGTTTCTTATATAATATCTAATAATTTCTATATCTAATTAATTTCTAAATATAATATAATAAATAATATAATATAATGTAACATATAAAATATTATATAATATATAATATTAATATATAATCTATCACATTAATATGTAATATTATATATATAATATATAATAATAAGATATATATTTTAATATATATAATTAATATAATAAAATTTTATGTATAAAATTTTGGTACTTCTCTATTATCCCGTCGACCACTTTTCATAACAAAAAACTATCGCCAAACTGTAACGCCAAATAAACGGGAGCGCGTTGCCATTGGAATATAAAAATAAATAAATAAATAAAATATAAGAATTTAAGGGTACAATTGTTACTTTAATTAATGAAATAACTAATAAATCAGTAAAAAATAATGAAAAATACACGCAAATGTCGAATTAAAAACCACTTGATGTCATAACAAACACGTATGATGCTTCTGACATCAAGTAAATGGGACTGCATTTTTGGCGTTTAATCTTACAGTCTGGTGATAGTTTTTTGTTATGAAAAGGGGTCGCCGGGATAATGGAGAAGTACCCAAATTTTAATAATGAAAAAATAAGTTATGGTCATATTTATGTTTATTTTAGTAAGGGACTCATTTATATCAAGTACCTTTTGTCTTCAACTTTATTTTAAATAGTAATTCTTTTCTTTTTTAATTATTTCCGTTTTAAGTTATTCCCTTAAAAAATTACCACACATTAAATAAAAAGTAAGAGGCAGTTATCATACACTGATTAGGCATAAAGAAGCAATTATCACGAAAACAATTTACATTTATTATTTATTCTGTGACATATAATGACGATTTAATAGCATGAATGCGTAAAGAATGCTTTAATAATAATAATAATAATAATAATAATAATAATAATAAACAGCAGTTAGATACATTATTAGTTTAAAAAGGCATTTTTGTTAAGAAATTATTTTCGTATAAACGAGTTTTTTTCAATTTTAAAGTCCGATAACTGTCAATAAATATTAAATTTAAAGTGTCATGATATGATAAGTTATCATCGCAGAAAAATGGAAATTTTACCGTTACTGTTTTACTAGTCAGAGCATGGAGAAAGTTAAGAAATTTAAATTTATAGCTGTGCCAGATAGTTGGCCCATCTTTGGCAGTTACATAAACGGTAGGGTTCCGAATAATAGGATTTGGAAATGGTTGGGAAATGAATCCCTCTTCTTTGGAACATATCGGAGCAGGATTCTGAGCAGCTAACGGCTGGACCACTGTTGGGCCTTCGTGGCAAATGATTCCTTGGCTAATTTTACGGAAAGGTGGACATTTTTTACTGTGATCCAAGTGGGACAGCAACGAACCAACAATTATCTAACGTTGGCCCAACCATTATGTGATTCTTCGGGTAACTTTAGTAAACAAAATGTAGAAAAGTTTAAATAACTATATAGATCTTATTACATAAAAGTTTTCTTGCATTAAAAAAAATTCATTACAGATTATATTATGCAATAAACTTTAATTCTCGAAATTGTTTTTATTTAATGGAGAAACTTGTAAGGATTGATGCTTTGAATTTTAACGGAATTGTGCAACAGAATCTCAAATCAACAC
Source organism: Maratus michaelseni (assembly GCA_963931845.1). Lineage (NCBI taxonomy): Eukaryota > Metazoa > Arthropoda > Arachnida > Araneae > Salticidae > Maratus > Maratus michaelseni. The sequence continues at coordinate 230,265,823 of OZ007590.1, read as the reverse complement.
ATCTGAATCTTTTACAAAAAAATGTAGTAAAAACCATGTTAGGATAGATTAATTTCGTTAAAAGCAATATTACGGAAAACAAATGTTGCAAGAAATCCAATTTCAAGAGGCTCTGGACCGCGTTCTACTGTTCCGACTAATAATTAATTAAAGCTACAAATAATAAAATTGTAAATCAAATATAAAGGATACTTTGTAATAGATTATGTTTGAAATATTATTTATAAAATTATAGTAATGTTTTTCTAGATAACTTTCTTTAACAACTGGTCACTTTCTTGGATATATATATATATATTTTACTTCTTTGGTAATAAAAAAATACTTGGATGTGTGTGCACAAAAAAATCTTTGACTTATTTATCTGGTGAAAATATTGCACTTATGCTGCACTTTGAAAAATGCTTCTTTAAGAGGATCTAAATAAATGTCAGTACGTAGGTGATGAGTTCAGATTATAAGGAAGATGATCGAGTGATTTACAATGAAACTTTTGTTTCGTTACATCTGTTTACATCTGTTGTTGTAACGCATTATCCTATACAATATAAATATTATGATAGGAATTCAACGTCTTTAGGGCCAATGTGAAGCTTTAAATCTTCTTCAAAAATCAACATTGTTATACTGCGTTATATGTATGTAAAGTTTTTACGAATATGGTTTTTTATTCCATGAAAAAATGGCAGTTTGTTAAAGATGGTGCATTATTGCAGTCGTAATCAATAATCATGGCGAGGAGTTTAGGTAATGATGAGACACCACAAGAATTCCGTCAATAAGGAGCAGCCAATTTCCGGATAAATCTTTTCTTTATGAACAGGAGCGATGCAAGTAACAGTTCCCACAGTATTCGGTATAAACGTATAGATCTCAGGCTTGACGATGGCTCACTACATCGTTTAAAAGATCTTAAAGAGCTGATATGAAAATTCTACGTGACTTCAACACCAGATAACCATTTGGTTACACTTCCAAACACGACAAAAGTCTGCCCTCCAAATGCCTGCTAGCGCATTTTGTTAACCGCGCGTAGAGTTACTGACGACGACGTAACGAGGGCACGATCCAATGAGTGAGAGGCAAATTCAAGCCAAGCGAATGCGGCGCGAGGGAGAAGATTTTACACTAAAGAAACACCCTCGTAGCCGCACATAGATTTTGAAGTGAAAAATACCCAGCGCGCGAAGCAAAGCATGGAATAAAAAAAAATGGCTTTTAAAAACATTCGAAATGACAAAAGCGTCTCTCAGAATTTTATAGATTGGGGAGTTGATAAAAGTTACGAATGAACTGAAAGTTTTAGATTGAGATTTGGAATAAGATAATTATTAATATACGGATTATTACTTTTAAAAGGATATTAAATAGGAATAAATATTATTAAGAACTAAGAAAATACTGACTATGTCAGAAGTTAGATTAATTTAAAGGACTAATGCGAAAGAAATGCGAAAGAAATAAATTTTTTATATAACATGTATGACGATGAATGAATAAAATTGACGTACTATGTAGCCCGTAAATCACAAATAATATTGGTGACGACTTTGTGAGTTATTGCTTCAGTGGAGCAGTTTCACACTTTTTGCGGTATTCCATACTGGTATTCCATACTGGTATTTCTTGTTTCATTTTCTTCATGTCGATCTTTAAAAGACTTGTGTGATTAATATATTTGAGACCTCAATAGGATATCATTTCAGAATTGTAGAATCAGTCTGTGTCCAATATCAATAGGTTTGGCATTTTCATTTGTGGAAGACATTTCTAATTATACTTTGCGCAACCATACCAGGTACTTTGTGTTTATTCATAATTCTAGCTATTAAATAAATGCATGTGTGAAGAATACAACGATCAACAACGATCAAACGATCATTTTTATTCCGTAAACAACATAATTGCCATAACAACAAGTGCAAAAAATTTCTTTTGTTATCAAAAACGTCTTTTTTATTACTTTCTTCTATCTATAATAGAAGAAAGTATTGTAATCGAAATATTTTTCGACTTCCGGTTTTCGACACGGAACGTTTTAGGGGTACACGTTTACACGTTTTAGGGGTAAGAGATTCCGAAAAACATGTTTTTACAAAATGTCTGTCTGTTCGTCTGTCCGTCCTCATTGTATCATCGAAAAGTGTATGAAGTTATACTTCAAATTGAACCTAAATTTTTTTCTATATTTTTGGCTATGGCAAGCAGGTTCTATTAGAATTTGGGAATATTTCGACGAAAGGGGGCGCTGTGATCGATATTTTTGTTCCATTTTCACTATTGTACCATCGAAAAGTGTATGAAGTTATGATTCAAATTGAACCTAATTTTTTTTCTATGCTTTTGGCTATGGCAAGCAGGTTCTATCAGAATTTGGGGATATTTCGACGAAAGGGGGCGCTGTGATCGATATCTTTGTTCCATTTTCACTATTGTACCATCGAAAAGTGTATGAAGTTATGCTTCAAATTGAACCTAATTTTTTTTCCATGTTTTTACTATGGCAAGCAGATTCTATCAGAATTTGGGGATATTTCGAAGAAAGGGGGCGCTGTGATAAATATTTTTGTTCCATTTTCACTATTGTACCATCGAAAAGTGTATGAAGTTATGCTTCAAATTGAACCTAATTTTTTTCTATGCTTTTGGCTATGTCAAGCAGGTTCTATTAGAATTTGGGGATATTTCGACAAAAGGGGGCGCTGTGATCGATATTTTTGTTCCATTTTCACTATTGTATCATCGAAAAGTGTACGAAGTTATGCAGATAATTGAACCAATTTTTTTCTATGTTTTTGACTCTAGCCTGCAGGTCTAGGTTGAATTCGGGGATATTTCGACGAAAGGGGGCGTTGTGATCGCGATTTTTGTTCGATTTTCACTATTGTATCATTGAAAAGTGTATGATGTTATGCAGATAATTAAACCAATTTTTTTAATATGTTTTTGGCTGTAGCCACCACGTCCTACTTGAATGTGAGGATATTACGCTGGAAAAAGGCGCTATGATAGCCATTTAAAGATTTCAAATTCAAAAAGATGTACAAAAAAATTAGAAATCCTAAATGTTTTTTCCGTTAAATGTTCGGAGAATCCGGAACAATTTTTGTTTTGTCTGTATCTTAAGAAATGGCGGAGATATAACGGTTTCAAATTTTAGGGTGGTTGACATTTTCAAACAAGACAGCATAATTCATCCATAAACGGGTTTAATTTATGAGTTTTAGTTAACATGGTTTCGGCAAACTTTCTTTCATTGTTGTAACCATTTTGTTCCTATTCTTATATGCTTAACACTATATATTTATATTCGCCAACGTCAAATTCTCGCCAAATTCGGCGGCAATTGGCGAAATGGCGCCAAATTTGGCGACAAAAATAGGTTGCCGCAAATGCTGTAGAAGACTAATTTGGTGATATTCTCATTCAAATTCAATGTTGACGAGAAATGGGAAAGAACCTTCTTTAATTGGGTTCCACGCATTTTAGTTTCATGTTTTTCAGTAAAATTAGCTAAAATCGTAAAACCAAGGGATAGGGAGGCTATCTGTTCCTGTCGGTACAGGCCAGAAGAACGTTTCGTAGTTTAGTATACATCAGTTGATCGCATCCCGGTAACCTGATGATTCGCAAGCAGCTGACGTACAACAGAATGACGAAAAATATTGATTTTATTGGCGATGTGATGACGAAATTAGAAGTATTAACAGGATTGAGATAGAAGAAAGTTTTGGGATTGGCACATCCGACTAGTATTTGTTCTACCTTCATACAAATGATGCGCTGGTCATTTATTTAATAAACATTTTAGTACAAACAAAATCCGAAAGGTAGCGCTGTAGCACTGAAATATATGTTCAATAGACGTTTACATTTTAATACCCAATATATACATTTATGTTGTCTAATATACTACAATGAATGATCAATGAGGCCCCTTCCTTGTCAACAAGGTGCTATATTCGCAAAATCATCTTTTCGTGGCTATGTCAGCTCTCACATAAAACATTTGTTTTTATGTTCCAGATATTCACCAGATTTGTGGCACTCACTGACGGGAAATATCATTTTAAGATTATAAAACGTTGTTGACAAAGAAGAAAAACTTAATGAGCATTTATTATGGAATATTGAACATTTATCTGAAGGTATATAAGACATTAATATGCATCAGCATATTAAACATTTATTTGAGTGTTACAGTGACATGTTTCAGAAAATATTTGAGAAAAAAATGACAAGCAAATTATTTAAATTATCTACAGTTTTAATTTCGTCTCGGTTGAAGCAGTAGTCCGTTCTTCAAAAACCCTTTGAAGTGCGTAATTTATTTCTTCCTATCCATGTAATAATGAAATCCTGCTATGGTAAATGCATATAATTTGTTAAATGTAAGTTATTAAAATAAATAATAAATAAAATTCTTAAATTTCATTTAATTTTCTTTGATTTATTTTCGGATGATTATTACTAAATTAATGAACACCATGCATTTGTTAATAGAAACTTTTAAGGGGAATTAGGTGGAATTTATACGAAATCCAATATTCTCTTATGCAATCACTGAGGCGAAATTTCCTATCATTATACTATATAACGGGATTTTATTACAGGAAATCGTATTCCTCAAAGAAGATCTTCAACGAAGGCTTTAATTAAGTATTGATTACTGGTTTTATTCGCAATTAATGTCAAAAAATCGCAACTAACTTGATTACATAATTTTTCTCTTAATTTTTATTTATTAATTATGTTTGGTATTTCATTATTTTTAAAATAATGTAAAAATTTGCATTTTATAGTAATTTTCTACACAAAAATTAAATTTACTTTTTTACATTTACGCGAAACGAGATTGTGTTGAGTATATTTATTTTTTTAACAAAAGTACATAATATACTTTTTTCATGCGCTTTTTAAAAAATAAAAAAAAAGACATAATTTTATTTAATTAAGCATATGACTTTTATTTTGAACTCAGAGTAAATGTTTTTTTTTCTAGTAATCCGTAAATATAACGTTGTTTGCTATTATCTAATATACTTATAATAATAGGAAATACGTTTTAATAATATAAGTATTGACATATTTGCAAATATTCCTATAATATGAAACGCGCAGATCGTAACGGAAAAAAATCTTATAAACGGATGACTTCGACCATGCTTAATCCAATAGGAAAAAAGAACATGCTTCTATTATAAATTCTTAATAAATTCTTTGTTTACAAATAATTAATACTAGAATTCATATTTATAAAGTACGTTAAATCTTATTTACAAAGTATGTTCTAATGTAAATGCACGTTCTCAATGACGTCATTTGTGGAAAGCATTTTTTCTTTCAAGATTTGTCTTCTAAATTCGGAGCTAGTGGAATGAAAAGATGAAGTTTTGACAATCCGATACAGAAATATTTCAATTTTTTAAGTTAAATAAATGCTTAAAAAAATGTCATTTTTGCATAGTCAACCACTTTACGAAGCCTACGATAGCTTACATGATTATTTTACTAAACTAATTTAATTGACGATCTTTTGGTTCTCCAAAATAAACTTAATTATGAAGTTTGAGCATGTAAAAATATATTTTTATTTTTTCGAATTTTCTTGAAAGAGCATTTTTATTAAGATAATTTTTACACCATCTATTCAAATTTCAAGCAATTATTCTTTTCAATTTTAATGAGAACAGGGAGTTACTAAAAATATAATTCTTTTTATTTGCCTTTTACCCTCTTTATCCTTAAAAATAGAGTAATTTAGTTGCAATTTAAACAATTTAATAGTTTAGGTATTTCCTGGGTATCCTATTTGATGCCAACTTTACGCCCTGTAACTGTGTTATTGAAACTTAGGGAACAATAAGAGAGATGATGCCTAACTGTGGTCTAAACTACATAAAAGTGAGTATAATTGAAATTGAGTTTATGATAGGATTAAATATGAAAAATATTATTAAATATAAAGAACAATTAAAAAAGGAGGGAAATAATAAAATGTTCAATTGTTGAAAACAGACGAGATCAAGGAGGAAAAGTCCAGCAGGACACCTTTCAATGGCAGCCATACATTTTTGTATTGTTTGAAGTAACAATATGGATATAAAAGAGAAAAATGAAGTACAATAATCTCTCTCTCTCTCTCTCTCGCTCTGTATATATACACTGCAGTTCAAAAATTAAGGGAAAGTGACCGGACGCTATCCCTTTTAACACGGTTGTCGAATATCTACTGAAAATCTTGTCAAATTGTTCTAGAAATTTGGGGATGTGAAACACATGTTTGACTTCAAGAACAGTAGAAACAGTATACTGCAATTAAAAAATTAATATATTGAAAAAAAGGAAAGAAAATAAACCAAGAAAAACAACAAAAAGAAATCCATGTATTATTTTCAATCAATGTTGAATTACGCGTCCTCTTCCTCTTGCTGACGGCGGAGAGACTTGCTGCGTAGTCCGGCAGTTCAGGAATAATCTCATTAGAGATATTATGAATAGTTTTGTAAAATTTTTTATAAATTTTTTTGACCCGTTGAATAAAGCAGAAAATGTTTAAATGACGTCTGATGGTGGTATTACGGAGGTATCTGCAACCATTTGTGACTGTTTTTAAATTTTTTCTTACAAATTTTAGAGATGTTTTCCGGAGTAGATATGTATATGAAACCCCAGATCGAAGAGGCATAAGTCATTCTAGAGATAATACAGGCGTTATATAATGAAGTCAATTATATATATATTATTAGTGTATATATTAGTGTTTTAGTGCGAATAGAGACAGCAGGATTTAAAGGAGAGGTTCAAAAGATTTGGAAGTTCCGGCGACCTTACCTTTTATTTTGAGAATATGTTTTCTGAAGGTAAGGTTTTTTTTAAATCAAGGTTAACCCCAAGATATTTGGTGTAATCTCTCCAAAAAAGGGAAGTGTTGTTAATGGCTAGTCTCATGGGGGTAGGAGAAAGTTCTAAAAAAGTAAATAGCAACAGTTTTGGATTAATTAATTTTAACGCGCCAAACATTGCCATGAACATGTCCTTGAACATGTAAAGGTGTCTTTGCAAGTTTCTATATAAAAAATAAGGATGGTGTGCTGAGGCGTCAAAAGTGGTATCGCCCGTATATAAAGCAAGGAAAATTAATACTGTACGAGGTATACTGTTAAAAAATAAGTGGAAAAGCGTTTGTCCAAGAACCGAACCATGAAGGGCGCCTGATATGATAAATTGGAGTATGGATAAGGTGTTATTAAAGCGAATGTAAAAAGTATGATCGCCAAGGTAAAAGTTTATGAAGTGCATATGTCCAGACGGGAGTTTTAGCTGAATTAATTTGTAAATGATGATCTCGTGACGGACTTTGTCAGTCTAAGAATATGGCAGGAACTGGTTTCTTGGCATTGAAGTTCTTCGTTAAGAATTCCACAACTCGAAGTAGCTTGTGTTGTACAGAATGTTTAGGTTTGAAGCCAAATTGTTTAGGTAGTAAAATATTTTCACGGAGCTGAATGAATGAGTTTCAGAGTGAGAGAACTAGTGTAATCACTATGGTCAAAAGCAGGTTTTGTAATCGGCGAGATGATAGATTTTTTGCAGGGTTTGTGGAAAGTAGCAGAATTTTAGTATAGAAATAGTCAAATTTGTGATGTAGAGAATAGAGGTAGTAGGTAAATGAAAGAGAACAATGTAAGTAATGTTATCATACCCAGAGGATTTGACGTTTTTGAGATTTTTGATAATGTTACGGTTAACAATTGGTTGAATTTTGGGAAGAGAACCAGGATGGGTAGCGAGGAAATTATTGAGTCAAACGAAAAGTTCTGCGGTTTTTTTCGGTTTTGTCTAGTTATATTGCTACTGATGATAAAGAGTGGCCTCAAATTACCGAGATACGTATATTCGATGTTTTCTGCTTTGGCTGTATAATTCTCGCTTGTGAAATTTTCTTTAAATTTCTGGGCCTAAATTTCTCAAACAACCTCTGAACTGCGTAATTTGAAATGGCACTTTGTCCATAAACAGTACAAATTTTACTAGCACTCTAACTAGAATTTTTACCTTTATTTTAATAAAAGAGAATAATATGACGAAAATGAGCTTTTTGGTTCTCCATGTTTAGCACTGCACTGAAACAAAAATTATTCCAATATATAAACAAGAATTATGTTGCGTAAGTAAAAAAGACCGAATGTATACATATCTGGATTATTCAATGCCTTGCCTGCTTTAGCAAAATAACTTAATGAACTTCCGCTTCGCTTTTTGACCCAATATTAACTGTATCAAATACAAGAGAGAGAGAGAGAGAGAGGTGGGTAGGGCTAGTAAGATGAGCGTGAAAAATTCTACATAAAAATATTTGCGAAAAATACAGAAGATAAAATTGGAATATTATTATTATTATTTTTAAATAATAGAGTTTTTTATAGTAATAGATTCTTTTACATTTGTTTACTTACTATAAATCATGCTTGATATTTGTTTTATGAACTATACTTATTGTTTCATCTTTAATGATTGGTATATACATTCTTTGAATGTATATTTAGTAATGTTTCTTCCATTTTCAATGATTATTAAAATTTAATTTTCTGTAGTAATATGTATAAATACTTTTTTAACTTAACTTTTTAAATATTAATATGAAACATCTATAACAGCGTAACTAATGAAAACACATCCCAAGTGGCACAGTTTGTTATCCCACCATTAGCACTTTAAGGAAATAATTAGGAAATGGTAGGAATGGGTATGGTAGTGTTGCAAATGGTTGGGAAATTGTAAGTGCAGAGATCCCTCTAATTTGGAGCGTATCTAATCAGGATTCGGAACAGCAAACGATTAGACCACTGTTGGGCATTCGCTGACTAATGGTACAGCAAAGCAGACATTTCTTACTGCGGGTCAATGTGGTGTGACAATTACCAACAGTTCGCCAACGTTGGTCGAACTATTTTGTGTTACTTGGGTTGTGTCGTAAAATGAACGAAGCATGTACGCTCGTGAGAAAAATTATAGTACGCCCATTGAAAATTAACTAAAACAGTTTAAAAGAAATGTGCAACTTATAGAATTTTTGTGCAGATATATTAGTTAGAAATGTAATCAATACTTATAGTACTTGTTGATGTACACACATATTTTTCAGATATGTTGTTTTCAGTGCTGGATCAAGCGTTGAAAAAAGGAAATAACAGTCTGTAAAAGATCATGTAACTTTTAAAAATATGTTTCCATTTGGGAAGGGTTTAAGTCCTATTACACCCTACTTACACAAAACCAGTTTTATTGGAAAATGTCCGCAAAAATAGGAAAATCATACCGTAAAATAACGGATTGTTTAGTGTGTATGAATTGGTATTAATTACAGAGGTGCTGGATCATTATATAAATAATGAAAAAAATATACATTTTAATATTTTTTTGTTTTTTTATTATTATATAAAAAGTAATAAAAAAACATTTTAAATCTAAAATTTCAATTAATTTCCAAAATAAAATTTTTTAAACTTTTAATGTCTAATTCCTAATCTGCCTCTGGAAAGTTAATTTCTTGAGTTAAAAAATATTACTTTCAGATATTAAATTTTATCCAACTTTAAGATTGAAATCGCAAGCTAAGCACTATTTGCAAGAGTCTGCAGTTTGTGCTGCAGTCGGGCTTGACCACCTTCTTACTCGCGGCCACAGGTCCAGGAATAAATCAAACGCTATTAAACCAATTAAGTTAGTTTCCTTTCAATTCAGAACTTCACTTCCTGCTAGAAGATACTACAAGTGCTGCATCAAAAAGCGAGAGCTCACGCGAAAAAAATAGATTTACAGATTTTGATCTAGTCGATCACCATGGAATTCTCTAAATAATATGGTTCTTCGAGCCTTCTTCGAACATCATCGTTTGTTAATAAAATTGTTCGGTCTACAATGAGATGACGAGGGAAATGACCACCTGACATTTCGTTATATACCGGGTGATTATAATTAAAGTTGCGATTTCAAAAATCGATAATTTTAAAGCTACTGGTGAGAATTACTCGATATTTTAGCAGAACAATCGTGAGGCAATATAATTTTGTTTGCCGAAGGAAAAAATAGTTCCAAAATGTGCCGATAGATGGCGCTGTCAGGGTCCACATTGTCTGGAGATATGCAAATTACTAATACGTGACATGCGCACCGAAGACATAGCAGCCATAAAAATGCAGAGCACCCGCTCTTTGCCTGAATGCTTCATCATGAGCCTAATTATGAAGGATCGCGCTCTATTCTTGAAGCTTTTTTATACGAACGATGACTGTGCACTTACAGCTATTAGGAAGTTTCGGACATTAAAATCCATAAAAAGGGGTCCAATAACTACAAATGGTCTGTGAAAAATGATTGCTAAATTTGAAGAGATCGGCTCATTTGGCGTTAAACGGGGTAGAGGAAGGAAACCAGTTTCGGCTGCGGCAGTGGAAGATGTGGCTACAGCATTACAAGAACAGACTAACAGTGATGCTTGAATCAGCAGTGCAAGGGGAATTGGCCGAATGCTGGATATGCCGAACAGCACGGTGCGGAACATCTTGCGTTGTTATCCGTACAAGATAACTCATGTGCAGGAGTTGCTACCTGCTGACCTGGAAGCACGTCAATCTTTTGCACTACAGTTTCTTGCCTGGATGGAAGCGGACAACGGATAACCATGGAACAATCTGTGGTCTTACAAAGCCCACTTTCATTTGCAAGGTTCTATAAATACGCAAAATTGCAGGATATGGGCGACCAAGAATCCGTACCAGCTACAGCCATTACCTCTTCAGACTGAAAAGGTCACTGTGTGGTGCGGAATAATGGCAGCGTTTATCGTCGGTCCGTTTTTCTTCGAGGAGATCACACCTGCGGGTTCCGTTACCTGCACCGTTACTAGAAAGCGGTATGAAGCACTTTTGCGTAACCATGTCCTTCCGGCACTTCAACAGCGTCAGTGTGTGGATCACACAATATTCATGCAAGATGGCGCTCCTCCACACATTGCTACTCCTGTGAAGCAGTTACTGAGTGCTAATTTCGGAGATGATAGGATCATAAGCCGCCTTTTTCCAACAACGTGGCCGCCACGTTCCCCCGACTTAAACCCGCGTGATTTCTGGCTTTGGGGGCACTTGAAGAATGTTGTTTGCAGTGGGTGGATTCAGAATCTAGCCTACTTGAAGGCAAGCATCACACAACACATCCATTGCATCAGTACAGATACCCTCCTATCTGTTGTGGAGCATGCCGTTTTGCGCTTCTAATTAGTAGCGGAACAAGGCGGAGGGCATATCGAACAACTTATGCCTTAATCATCAGTAAGGTGTTTGTTCCATGAAGCTCTTTTTTTTCTTTTTTTTTCATTATCGCTGTTGTCGCTGTAAGCACGTATTCTTGTCTTTTCGCTAATAAATTTTTAGTACTCTATTTTTTTCTTTTGGCTAACAACATTCCTGTGTTTAACGAATACATTTTTTGGTCTTTTCCCTGACAATACCCTGACAACGCCATCTATCGGCACATTTTGGAACTATTTTTTCCTTCGCCAAACAAAATTCCATTGCTTCACGATTGTTCTGCTAAAATATCAAGTCATTCTGACCAGTAGTTTTAAAATTATCGATTTTTGAAATCGTAACTTTAATTATAATCACCCGGTATATATGCTTTATGCTTTTAAAAGAAAACTACAGTTTTATTTTAAGATAGACTAGCACAAAATAAAAACTACTTGAATTAAAGTATCTGTAAAAAGGATTTCATGAATGACAAAAAATTAGTAAATATGCATTAAAGAATATTCTTTGTAGATATTAATGCTAAAAGTTCATTTAAATTGTTATTTTCACTAAGATTTCAGGTATTTTTTCTTTTATACTGTGAAAATGAAATTTTTGCAATAGTAAAATTAAATAAAGTGCTACATCTTTGATATAAATATTAATTTAATTAGATTTTAGCACTGTCATCTGCCAAAGATTCATAATTGTAAATTTCTCACACATTCACGAAGTCGCTTATGTACGAAAAAAAGCAATCGTAAATATAAGGAAACTGTACTAGTAAATAACAAATGTTTTATGTACAATATATGAATTATAAAAATGAAATACATGTATAAAGTATGATTAAAGTAATGTAATTAAAATAATTATAAACATTAAATTATTAAATTAAATGTACTAATATAACTTAACCCTTAACGAATGAATTCAGCCATATTTGTGACAATTAAGTTTTATTGTCTAAATGTGTTGCTTCCAATTATAATTGTTTTGTAACCACTTTTTCTGACAAACCTTTTGTTGTATTATGTAATTGCTGAATTTTTTAGTTATATAAGGTTAAATTTTCTGTGCAAAAATACTGGGGTGCAAATGAAAACAACACATTTCATCAATAATAATTGGCTGTCGCGAATCTGGTGTCTTTCGTTCATTTAAGGGTTAATATATAATTTAAAATTTATATTCTAACGAAAAAAAGGTATATGCATTATATATTTATTTCTCAGAAAAGCCACCGAATTATTTTAAAACCTACATAAGAGAAATAAATGTTACTTGAAATAAATGATCTGTAAAAATAGAACATCGCGAACAAAGATTCTGTTACAGCCTTCAGCAAAATGAGAATATATATATATGTCTTTAAAAAATGTCTCGTTAAAAAAAATAAAAGGAAAAGAAATAGTACAGCAATGTTGAAACTGATGTTCTGGTAAAACGGATCAATGAACAATCAGCCATTTGCCTGTTTTTTCGCATTCCAACCACTAAACGGTAAACTCAAAATGTCAAATGATATCTTTAGAAAGATGAATCAATATTTAACGTTAAAAGCACTTCACCGGATGTTGTTGCGTGCCATTTAAATTTAAGTACGATGCTTTAAAAAATGTTAGATAAAGAAATAGTTTTTTGACAGAATCATCACGATTCACATTTTAAGTTTCTATAAATAAAAAAATTATCTAATTAAATTAAAAGTTATCACAATAAATTTCTACCAGTTACTTTAAAATGCCGTATTTTTTCCTCAAAATGTATCCTTCTGTAATTATACAATGCTATTCAAAAGTCCACAGGAAAACTTTAAAAGGTGGTAGAGGATACATTATAATGCAGAAATTTCTATAGGAAACCGAGGCCGTAATGAACTTATTTAGCACCATTACAGGGTATCTCAGTTTAAATAGATTTCGGATTTTAATTCATAGTTTTAATAATAGTGAAGATTATTTTTAAAGAAACAAGGTGGAACCCGTTGATATTCGACGAAAGAAAATGTTTTATAAAGGATCCGTTACACTGAATGCATAATAAATCTACACAAAAAATAAATCTTACATTGGCCAATTTAATTATTAAAACAAACATTATTTTAAACCAAGTTACTAAAATATTATTTCCATTAACTACAAGTTTCCTTATTATTGAAAAATTAAACTTTGTTCGTATACGTAATCAATAACATGTAATAAAGATAAGTAATTATGATGAAGTTATCAATTGAGGCTGTGATCATTGTCATTACGAAATTAAACATCAGCAAAAATTTCATCACTTTGACAGAATCATATTTTTTTCCCAGAGAAATCTAAACATAACCTCATTTTCACGGTCGCAGAATTTACACGCGTACTTCTCATATTCATATATACAATTTTAAAAAGATATTTCCGCGCAATACGTTATTGATAAATATATTTCTAAACTTGGTGTCACATTTGCCAGCTACAACTTTGCATGTGAACATTCGCGTTCTTAACGTGTGGTTCTAAGCTCAGTATCGGCGAGTAAAAGACCAAACATTTATTATCTTTTAGATGCATAGGTAGTAAAATATTGAGTTTTATCAAAGGAAATGCTAGTTTTCATTTAAAAATGATGTCATTTTCAGTCACTAAATTTATCTAGTTAATCTTCCGTAACCGGGCTGCACACGATAGAGATAGATTAAAAAAAGAGTCATGCTTGCAAATTAATTTAAAATCCATAAATAATTGGCGACTTGAGAAAGTTTTCAAACAAATTGCATTTGAAAGTACATTTTTGTCCCTACATGACAGTGTAAAAATTGAAATTGTGCGATGTTTAGAAGTTAAACAAATGTCAGTAAAAGCAAAGTTTATTATCAATTCGTCACCAAAATGTAAATGACGTCCTCCTTATTCACGGATATGTTTTTACTTTATAATATATGTAGATTTGCAGAAGACGAATGAAAAAAAAAATCATGAAAATTTAATAAATGATTCTACCGTAGTGCAGTTTACACCATAAGATTTGACAGAAAGTAAAAGTTTTCGTGGCATAGAATATTTTCCCATAATAGAGTCCTAAAATTCAGTTCAAATTTAAAAACCCCACATAAAAATCAACAAATTGTTGTATTCGAGTGCGATTTACACCATAAGACTTGGCGAACTGTCGGAATTTCTTAGAAAAGATTAGATCAATGAAAATTGGAACTACTTTTTTCTTTTATCACAAAACATCTACCACTTTGACAAATCGTATGGTGTAAACCGCACTGTGATACGACAGTTTGTAAAAATTTTTAATTGAATTTAACAGTTGTAACGAATTTTTGACTCACCCTGTATATTATAATTAATAATTTTCATAAAATTAAAAATTCGTGTTATACTTTATTTTTAATGAATAAATTCAAAGTAACATTAAAAGTATTTGAAGTAACTTAGAAAATATGGCAACTGGAATAAAAAATTTACCACGCTCTGTAATGTGATGAAACCTTTTCTATAAATGCGTTATATGGAAGGTTTGGGGAAATTATTTAAAATCAAATCTATTTTGTTTATAACTAAGAAAATTCCTCTTAAAAATTGTAGTGTATTATTGTCAAAATGCTGTGGTTCTATCTGTGTGTGATGGGACTTACTCAGCCAATTTAGAAAGTAATACAGTAAAACCTATGAAAGCGGAACTCTTTTTAACAGAATCTGTCTTAAACAGAAAAGTGTTATCGTCTATACGGAAAGACCTGCATACAGTTATACCTACTAAGATGAAACACTATGTAAAAAAGAATTATTTTCTATCCCTAGTTAGTCCGTCTTAGCAGGTTTTATTGAACATTATTGTTTCATTATCAATTACTACAATAAAGCATCTTATAAAATTCAGGTTGATCTGTAAACTTTTACAGTGTACCTGATGTATTACAGATCCACATTAAAACACCTGTTAAAGCAAGGTCTTTTTCTTCTTTGTGTATGTGTGTGTATGATAGCAAGGGAGAAAGCTTGCATACAATACAAAGCATTTGACAGCAAGCCATTAAAGAATAACAATGCTATTTCAGTTAGTTATGGGAAAACCATTAAGTGATACAACTAAGTTGAAGAAGATATTTGAACTTAAATTTTCAGATTAATTTTGAAACTGTTCTGCACTGTAGGATGTTTTATATACTTTTGTACAACTATGTATTTTCAGTTTTATTCAAATTTTACGTCAAATGTATCAAACACGTCAACTGTGTTAGGTACTCACGATTAGAGGAATATTTTTAACTCATAAAAACTAATAATAATTATCTTAATTCAATGGGTGAGTTGAAAAAGGAAAAGATTCCACAAATAACAAAAATAAACTGAGACAGTTTAATCAATAATAACTAGTAAATTAATCAGCATTTTTGTTTGAAATTTTAAGATGAAATTAATGAATCGTCTAGTCCAACAATCGAATAATGGTGAACCTTTCTTTAAAATTGATAATTTTGATATATAAATGTTTTTTCGTGCTTCTTCAACATTTACATCAGCTGGAATCTTACAAATTTTCCACTCACCCATTGAATTATTTAGCATACACTATTAACATAATATTCATTACCAATGTTTAAAGAGCCGGATTTATTTGATTGATGACACAAGCCTGCTATGAAGTTTTTTCCTTTAAAGTGAAGGATGTTTCTTACGTATTTTTTATGTTGATTTCAAGAATTATACTAAAAAGTTTTCATCACGTACAGTTTCAAAACAAATCGAGAATTTTTTCTGGTTGATATATAAATTTTACCTTAAATGCACCAGAATTTTTAATTGCTCAATTGCAAAGTTACTCATGAACACACCGGACCCTATTAAGTTTGATTATAGACTGTTGTTTGTTTCTACATAGATATTAGGCACAATAAAGTTCTATGAAAATTCTAAAACAGGGAAGGGAAAGTCATCCTTCTTCAAAGTGAAGAAAATGCATTACAAGAACACTGCCGTTGTAGTAGCAAATTAAATTAGTAAAAATGCAATACCAAGATTATTTTTAATTTTTCTTTTAATAAAAATGATTAAAGCTACTGGATCCTCTATGTGATTTCCGTCGATTTTCATCTTAATTAATTAAATAATCCTTAAATAATCTTAAATTCACCATTAAAGACATCTAAAACGAGGAAGAAAATAATTATAAAATAATATTCTAAACATCTGTGTTATTTATATTATTCCAACATAGACTTATTAAAATCACCACAATTTAGCTACAAAATGTACGCATTTTCAGTGATTTGTACAAAGGAAATAAAAATGCTTTTCAACAATTTCAAAACGTTTGTTTTGTATAATTTACACGCATTCTTTTTCTTTATAAAATTATCTCAACAACCCCCCCCCCCCCCCAAAAAAAAAAAAATCAAAAGTACTAAAGGTCTCAAACATCTCTGAAAGAAAAATATACCTTATCACTGAGTCGCCATGGTCTTTTAGTTTAACCATCCAACCTCATATGCTAGACACCAGGCAGTATAATCTTAGCCTTTTATCAACGTGAATCAAGACTCATCATCTACTCGATTTCGTTTAATCATGGTATTATCCTGTCGATACAAGACGTTGAGTCGAGGCTAACGAAAAAGAAAGGCTACCGCGGTGCTTTACGCATATCTTTTTTTACAGACCGCCGGAGTCACGTGATGCTTGAATGCACCAATGAAGGTGTACGAAAAGAGCATCACGTCACGCTAGCGGTCTGTAAAAAAAGACAAGTGGAATGAACCGCGGTAGCCTGTCTTTTTCGTTATCCTCGCGTTGAGCGTGGTGACGTGCATTGACGAAAAGTGTTCTCCGTTCCTGATGCCCATTCCGTTAAACAAGCACACACAGTCTGTCTGTCTATTTGTATGGATCACTCGGCCAGTTGCGTGGTCGCCTGAGACGTGTTTAATGTCGCTGGCTATACATGTTTATTTAAGCTTATTTAAGTTCATTTAAGCTCATTTAAGCTTGCTTGACCTTTGCAGTTTAACCATTTACTAGTCTTTTTTCCCTATACGTATATTTTTGCCCTACTCCTCATACTAGGGTACGAGAGCAAAATTGTTGATTTTTCATAAAAAGTTCATCAATTTCAATTCAATGACTATTGCGGTGAGCACGTATTATTTTTCTTCAGTCGAAAATTCGACCATCATGTAACGTTCAACAGCTGTTTATAAATGACTATACATATAGTTAAATATGTCATGCGTTAACGTTCGCAAATATATAGGAATGAGGAAGCAGAACCTCGTTTTTTTCCATAACACTGTCCATCTTCAATTCAGTGGTATTTCAGTGTATATAGTTTATGGCTATTATTTCATAGATTTGATATTATGTGATTTCGTAATTTAAAAAATATTTTGACCTTTTAAATGTTTATAGGTGTTATAGTTTTTCTTTTTTATACACATTTTAAAACAAAACATGTAAACATTTTAAACATTATATATATATATATATATATATATATATAAGCAGTAACCATCACAACACAAACAAAACAGCTAAATATTCGTGTGAACACAGTTTACAGTTGTATCATCATCAGGCCAAAATCATGTTTTTGCTGGATTATATATATATATATATGTGTGTGTGTGTGATTTAGGTAAATCATAAATGATTTTGACTACAATAATTATTACACTTAGATGTGAAGACGATAAAAGACATTTCATAAGACATGGCATACATCAAATAAACTACATGATACTTCTCCAATAGATTAACACAACTAAACATGACCGTTTTCTTTTTTTACATGACTAATATTACGGAAAATCACTTTTGCTTTTCCTCTTTGAACAAAGATTAAAATTACTTAATACTTGCATAAAAAAACTCCCCCCTTCCTTGGACACTATTTTGAAAATAATCTCATCCATCATCGTGGAACGTGAACCTATGATGGCCCATAAATTCTTACACTCTATTGAGTTGCTATATTCTTCAGCCTCCGTACACTCCGTTTTTTCTTAAATACCCCAAGAATGCAGTTAGGTAGAAATATAAACGTGGTATCTAGACAGAGTAAAAAGAGTAAGAGTTACATGGTGATGTACCTGTTAGCGCCAGTGTAGGTTTGCTGTTAGGGGGATGGATTTGAGGCAAACTGGGGAGTTACTGTGTTTATTAAAAATACAGTACCAGATACAGAATAAAAATAAATTACAATTGAGAGAGTCTTTGATTTATTATAAAATAATGTCTTACATGTAAATATAACTTTATTTAAAGCTCTGAAATGTAATATTTTTTATCCAATCACCAGATTAAATACGCAATTACTTGCATGCAGAAGTTTGGTATTCTAAAACAGATAGACACTTACTAATAAAACACATGTAAGAGAGGTACAGTGAATTTCAATTAAGAATAAAGTTAATTATGTTCAACGTTTCCACCCTTGTTAGCAATGCATGTGTTCCGTATGTGTTCTGATGTAGATATATTATTTGAATGATGTATAGATGTAATGTTTTAAAAAAATGTATAAAAAATAACAATAACAATAACAACTGTAAACTCTTAAAAGGTGAAAATTCGCTTAAATTTACGAAGTCACAAATTATCAGATATACAAAATAATAGCTATAATACAGGGTGTATCAATTCAAACTTATCCAAGCTTTTCATTCTTAATTTTTCGACTCTTAGGATTGTATAATGATATATTCAATAGTCTTACTTTTCTTTATCTGATGTCTTAAAATATTAATTCCTTCAGGGTTGTTCGAAACACTGGTATTCTTTAATAGCTGGAAGACATACATACGATATTGTTCCCCAACTTTCAACTTCTCTTTATTAACAATAGATATTTGTACCTATTTTTTTACAAATGATAGTCCATATCAGCAGCTTTGCTATCAGGTAAATAAAAGTGGTTCTCCTTTTTGCATGTGCAATAAACTATCAACTTCATTATATTTCATTCTAGAATGTTCTTTAACTTCTCATTTTCACGTCCAAAAACCGCCATCTATGGTCTTAATATTGGTTTAAATGTTTCTTGGATCGAACAGTTTTCCAGGATTGAATTTCAAAATGAACGAACTTCATCCAGATTAACGAACATATTTTTTTATATGTCTTTACCTCCTACGTTTCAACTTTCTATCCTTTTTCTTTTTTCCCCACAGTGTGATGCTCTTTACTTTGACGAGTTATCCGTATGTGTATGCGTGTATATGCATGTGTATATATGTGTGTATTTGGTGTTTATATATATCTGCCGATCTATCTATTTTTCAATATATATATTTACATATTTTTATGCATAATATATATATATATATATATATATATATATGTTATTAAATTGTAATATGTGTTTCATGATTGCACTTTTCCATTATTTATGTGAAATGCTATGATACCACGTGAAGTACTGTAACTGTGCAGTAATTCGGTTAGTGAAACCATATGTTCATTCCGAAAATGCGTCTAATGCAGATCTGTTTAGATACGGACTGTGTTCATTTCCAATACTCCGGAAATGTCGTCACATTTCATGCAAGACAAAAAAAAATCTTTAAAAAAATTTTATTTTTATTTTTTAAAGGTATGGATGAAAATCCGGGTTCAGATTGAAGTGAGAAATTCGGCTTGTTCAATTTTGACTGAAAAGGTGGTTGGCGACTCTAGATATGTGACAAATATTGTTTTGTTGCGGTGCATTATCATCCTATTTGTTTCTGTCAGATGTGTTCAAAAGCAACCTGTATATTTTGTAATTGCTTCAAAATAAATGTGAAATTAAAAAAAAGAACATATTTAAATATCAAGCATGTTTACCTAGACAAGTTTATCTTACACTATATTAATTTTAACACAATTATTCTAATTGGTAAATAAATCATATGAGCTGATATGATAAGATCCTATGATTTAATTAGCAATTAGAATAATTGTGTTAAAATTAATATAGTGTAATTATGTATCCAGCATTTACTAGAGTTCCATTACCTGCGATTTACTCTGTTGAGCTGATTCAAGTGTCAGATCAGATGCTATGATTAGTAAGGTTAGCTGTGTTAATTAGGTCCTCCGGATTCGTTCTGGATAGCTCAGTTGGCAGAGCATTGGTTACTTCAGCCAAGAGGTCCCTGGTTCGAATCCTGGACCGGACATTTTTCTCCCAGTTTGAAAATTACGTCTCATATAAGTTTATCTTAACTTAGTTCTAATAAACTAACTATAGATAGTATTGCGAAATACATATATCTGTGTTAAATATATCATTTTCAACTTCGAAAACTCGGTGAAAAAAATATTTCAATACTAAACTGAAATACGTATCTTTAAATGGAAACTATTTTCTTAATAAAAGTATATTTAAATAAAATTATTCGTTTTGTTAGCCGGAAAACTACGTTTATTTCATATTATAGCTATTGTTATACCTAATGTTATTGCTTCACCTTACATATTTTTAATTTTAGGAACTTAAATGCACGATTCTAAGCAAAAGAAAACACATAACGTTTTTGCTGTATTTTCTTCCTTTCAAGCTGACATACTTGTTTTATAGAGCTACTTTTATTTCTTTAGAAAAACTTTACATCGGAGCTAATTAAATGTGTTGGAAAAATTACTTTTGCTTGAAAATAAAATTTTGTCTCTTGATTCTTTTCTTTTCTTTTATTGCGCTTAAAAGTATTTACTTTTTGCTGAATTGATACGATTTTATTTTGTCTACACTTTAGAGCAATACATTTGAGAAGCTTTTTTTCCTCTTTCTTGTATTTCTTTCTCATAAAGTTAGATGCAATCAATGGCATTGTTTTTTTATTGAATCAGAAACATTCTTTTTTCTTCATTTTTATGACTGTAATATTAGTTTAAATAGTTTCATGGAAAACTTGTTAAAAGAATTTCACTTCACAAAAATAAGTTTAAAACTTCTTTATTTTTAAACAGAAACTCAATAAAATTTGTATAGTTGCTGCATTTAATATAGCATTTTGCTATTATCACATCCAAAAAGGTTTAGTATATTATCATTTCACTAACTGATGAGTCACAGAAATAATGTTTCTACACCACTCAAGCTGAAATATTTAAGGATAAATTATTATGTAACCATTTATATATGCGATGTATAAAAATGTATTTTTAAAATCTTGACAGTAGCATATTTAATTTTTAATTACTATACAATATTTTTTCATCATACGTATTTACAGATTTCCAGGAAATAAATATTTGAATACCTTTCATTATTACCACACTGATTTGATACTAGATTTATATATTAAGGCATATATAGCCTATTAAAAAAAGGTTGAATTTTACTGAACGTATAAATAAAAATAGAAAATTTATGCATTTTTTGTGTTTTTTGTTATTTTATTAATGAAAATAGATATTTGTTTGTTTTCTTAAACATTAAAATATGTCAACTTTTAAGACCTGTTTTCTTAAAATGATGGAAATTTTTGTATCAGTTTAGAGATAAGCGAACAGTGTCTTTAAAGTTAGTGGCGTTAATATTATACTTTAAATAAAACAAAAGAATAGTTATTATAATGTAGAATAATGTTTAAATAATTGATGATCCAAAGATTTTTTCTTTGTCTAAGATAAACAATTTCTATGCATCAATATTTAAATATAGTCTCCGATGAATGTCAGTCTAAGTAATCGTTACGTTATATGTATCGTAACATCGATTTTAGTGCACACAGAAAAAAGTTTTGTTGAATCAACAAAAATTTGTTTGCCCCAACGAAACTTTTTGTTTAAATATGGGTCAATGGAAATTTCGTTTGAATCAACAAAAAAAAATATTGTTGATTTTTTTTGCAATTCCAAAAAAAAATTTTGTATCGTCAGCAAAAAAATGTTTTGTTAATTCAAGTAAAATGGTTCAATGTTACTTGAATTAACAAAATTATTTTTGTTACATAGATATATGCTATGTGTTATTTTAACAATCTATTTTCTTTTTTCAACTAACTATATTTTGTTTGTTTAATCAATAAAATATGTTATATTACGAAAATTATTTTTGTTACATAGATATATGCTATGTGTTATTTTAACAATCTATTTTCTTTTTTCAACTAACTATATTTTGTTTGTTTAATCAATAAAATATGTTATATTACGAACTTGTTTTGTTTATACTACAAAAACATTTGTTAAATGAACCAATCTACATATGCAATTTTAACTAATTTTTAATTCATTTTCAACAGTGAATTACGCTTGTAAACCTTGAACAATAACAAGTGAATTTTATCCGACTTTTTTTCAAACGCAAACCGAGAGAATGAAAATTGCCCATGCCGGGAGTCGATCCCGGGTCCTCAGAACAGCAGCCTGACGCTTTACCACTGCGCTACCAGGAACGATATCTGAGTTCGGCATTTCTCACTCTTATATATGTCGGAACGGCTGCAATCGCAGAACAAGATGGAATGTCATAAGGAGCACGCAAATTTCTGCGGCAAACATGAGATGACAGTACAAAGCACAGCATACGGCAACACATAGTTAATTTTTTATTCATTTTCAGCAGTGAATTACGCCTGTAAAAAGCAGGATAAAAATTTCCTTGTTATTATTCAAAGATTACAGGAGTATTTGACTGCTGAAAATGAGATAGAGCTATTGCAGAAATCACGAAAAATGCAACATAGCAGCGCCACCTGTTGCGCGATTTAAAGTAAAAAGTAATCAGCAACAATTTATATCAGAAAGTAACTGAATAAAAGGTTTTATTAAATTCCGTGCATTAGTTCTTGAGATAAAAACAGCGAAATCGCGTTCAGGACAACCGGAAATCGAAAATTTTCATGAATCCAATTCTTTCTTCTTGCAAAGATAGAAGACGGTAATAAATGGGACAGGGGGATTTTTAAAACTACCTTTGTCCGTCCCAGTGAAAAAAAGTTTTAATTACCCCAAAATTATGTTAATCATGTAATTATGTAGCTATATAAGTCAAATAAATCAAGTTACGTAAGAAAGATATGACTACTACACAAGAATTTAATTTTTTCAAAAATAACAAAATTTTGCTGGAATTACAAAAATATTGTAAAATTAAAAGAAACAAATTTTGTTAGTTCAAGTAAAATTGATGAAATTTTGTTAAAATTTTGTACGAGTGTTAACAATATTTTTTTGTCCAAGCAACAAAACCAATTTTTTTACTTGAACTAAAAATTTGACTAAAACAACCAAAATGTACTCAACAAAACAGGTTTTGTTGTTTTAATCAATTCCTTTTTCTGGGTGTGTATATTTTACTCATTAAGTTAAAAAATGCAATTTTAATGCCTATTTTTTCAAATAATTTCATATTTTATTGTTTGTACTATAAAGTTAAAAAATTACTAAATCAATATATTTTTGTTTTTATTATTTATTAGTATAAATATAGAGATATTCAACTTAGGACGATTATTTTTTCACAAAAAAATGAGAAAAATAGCAAAAAATAATTGTAATGTTAATAGTTTACAATTTTCAATTCTTATTGTTCAAACACTTCTCATCCAAAGTATATAAAGGAGGTCTTATGTAATATGTAAAATTACACGTGAATTTATATACGAAGAAACCTTTAAAAGAATAATGGATACAAATAAACTACAAAATAGTGGATTTTATTTAAATTAGTTCAGTGCATTATTCTAATGTGGTAGTGTCGGAATTAGCTGAAGGTGTTTTTT
Source organism: Maratus michaelseni (assembly GCA_963931845.1). NCBI lineage: Eukaryota > Metazoa > Arthropoda > Arachnida > Araneae > Salticidae > Maratus > Maratus michaelseni. Next base: position 230,241,829 of record OZ007590.1, on the reverse strand, counting down.
TGACGCCCTTAAGATATTTAAAATTTATTATCAGAGATAACGCGAAAAAAATTGCTGATTTTTAACAACGGCCTGACGCTCATATCCTGAAACATTTCAACTATTCTAAAAAAGAAATATGTTCTCACTTATACCTGTTGGAATGTCACTTGAAAACCGAAAGAATGTTCTTAAAATAGACTGGCATTGTCTTTTCCACGATATATCTAGATTCCAAATACTGAATTTCACTTCACTGAAGCGTTAAACTGAATTCAATTTCGCTCTATGTTTGGCAGATAACAACGTCACAAAAACGTATTTCGCAGACAAACCATAAAATGCTAGTATCGTTATTTATTTTATTTAACATATAGATATTCTTGAAGAAAAATAACATCATTTGGTTCAATTAAAAACATCCTATATCACTCTTATAAGAGATATAAAATTTCAAAAATACTTGAAATTTATACTACATATTACTACATGTGACAAAGTGTGTGTATCACGTTCTGCTGACATTAACGGGAAAATAAATATATCTCAGACTTAATTTCACCAAAAATATTCAAATATAATGTTTTTCTAACGTACAATATATGTGAGCATATATTATTCATTTCTCTGCATACAACATAAAATATGGTTGCATGGGGAACAGTGTTGATGATGGTACAAAATATTAAAAAATAAAACGACTACGAATGAATGTTCTGTTAATTGAAAAATCAAAATCTTTAAGTCGAAAGTAGAAAGTAGAAACTTATAAAATATTGTATTTAATTTCCTATTTGTCCTGTGTGAAGCTCGATTGACCAGGTACTTAATTATTATTATCATTAATTGAATGGTACTTATAAAGCACAATGTAAACACATTGATAAGTTACGTTACTATCGAGGTGCAATAAATCAAAATACAGCTTCAAAACATTAAAACTGTAAGGTGTTAAAATTTCGTGAGCTTCCGGCTAAACATTAGCCTTCCTCTCAAATTCACCCAATAAAATATTTATAAAGCATGTGTTTACATTGTGCTTTATAAATATTTTATTGGGTGAATTTGACGTTCGTATTATATAGATTTTTCTATATATTTTTATTTTAATTGAATGGTACGTTGATGATATAATCCCATCGTGCAGTGATCAGAGCCATGTTTTCTATACATTAAAATTAGATATTAAAGAAAAGTATTATCACAAATGCAAAACTAAACATACAACCCTTAACGAAATTAATTAATTATTTCTTTAAAAAAATCTAAAGATCGTTATTTTAAATTAATAAATATCAGTAATACTAACGATCTGAATTGCTGGATTACAGATTGTAATGAAATAATTAAAAAAAACTTTGATGAGATTTTAAAATTAAAAGAAAATTTAACTATATTTCATCAATCCTTTAATGAAATGGTGATCTCAGAGCACATCGTAAGAAAATAAAAGCATTATACAAATATCGAAAGATCCATAAAAATGAACATACAACAAAGCAAATAGATATAAGATAACAAAAATACCATTATATAAATAAAAATAATCAAGGCAAAGTTAAATTCATTATGGAACTATTGTTCTAATAATGAGAAAATATTTGGGTCATTATTTAAAACAGTAATAAAAAAGCAAAATAATAACTATCTATCCAGCTATTTTTGTAAAGGGACATTAGATTGTGAGCGTACTGTCCAACACTTAACACCTAGGGGTTGAAAGGTACTCTATTTATCGTTATTATGACTTTTGCAAGTATGATTGTGCCTCCTTGAATCCGGGTTTAGCGGTTATTTTTGTACGGTTATATGCGTACCATTATGTACCATTAGCTTACTGTGGTCAGCTTGTAAAGTATAAATACGAGTGTAAAAGCTTGAATGGACGGATCAGCCGAATCCCACCCCAGTTTTTTATTTAGGCAACTTTCCAGTATTTTCAGTGCAGTCATCGTGACATTTTGTTTCAACGATTGACATGGCCTAAGAGAAGCGAGTTAGTTTCCCGCAGCCAAGCTTGTCTTGGGTAAGGTGTTATCACATTTATTTAAATACAGCACATTTTGGTATCCACTGGATTCCATTTAGTTAGTTGCGACTACGAAAAGTGATAAGATAGAAATTGTAAATTTAAAACTTTATTAGTTAAATGAAAATAACAAAATCATTGGCGGTTAAACTTCAAAGGCTGTTTCTCTTAGTATATTGTGAAAGTGCTATTGATTGTAATATTTTCAACGATAGTGGTCTTCGACATAGCGGTTGGCTTTTGATACAGTTGTGAACAGCCGTTTTTTCCACCGTAAGTTGAATTTAAGGATTAGACAATTTGCATTTAGATGTTTTGAGAGTTTGCGGAGTCTGAATTCATTAATATATTTAAATTTCTGCCCGCTTCACTGCAGTGACTATTACTTATTAGTTTTAAATAAATTTGTTGTTTAAGTTAACTCCGTGCTATGTCGACTTTCTTGCGTTACGGGCCCGAGGGACCAGTTACACAGTTTATGAAAGACTTCTAAAAACACACTATAAATTTTAAGAGAATACAAATGATACCAATAAAAACTTTACATATGAAGTATACAGAGAACCTGAAAAAATACTGCAATAAAAATACCTGAAAAATACTGCTTAAAAGATAACTGCAGTATGCAGTATCACAACTAAACCTAAACAATTAATCTAGATTGGAAACCATTGATGGTAGAATAATTAAAAATATTTCAATGATATATTATACTTAATTTTTAATAAATGTCTAAATTGAGCATATTTCCTGAAACTATGGAAAATAGCACAAGTCATGCCATTTCATAAACAAAGTAAAAACCTAAAAGTCCCTAAAGCTTATCGACGAATATGTCTTCTCCAATGTCAGGGAAATTTTATGAATGAATATTAAAAAATAGATTTACGTTAGCTGTAGAAATAAACCATCCTTGTAATTATAATCAATATGGATTTTAGAATGGGAATAAGCACCAAGACACTTATATATATAATTAAACAAAAAATAAAACATTTACTACAATATTACAAATACACATTCATAATTTGACGTAGAGGGTGCATTTGATAGTATATCATGGGATATTTTACAAGAAAAAAATAATCAAATTAACTATTGGAGCTTATATTAAAATAACTTATTATCATTTATTAAAGACAGAACTGTATTTTAAAATCACTCATCCAACGTACATAAATATTCAAAAAAGATTTCATCAAGGGTCATGTTTCGGATATTAGGAAATGCAATTTTAAATTTCATATCTGAACATATAAATAGTATTTATTCATTCTCGGTTGATTTTATAATGTTAAAATCCAGAAACATAAGAAAACAACTAGAACGAAATGCAAATGATACGCAGATTTATAACAATATGCACTTTAAAATTACTCTAATTTTCACATACTAAAACACATGTAATACTTATTGGGAAGTATACCCTTGATAAACAACATCTAATTTTAAATTTAGATAATAAAAGTATTAAAATAGTTTTTGATTTAAAACATATAGGCTTAAATTTTGATTTTAAATTTAATTGGCTTGCACATCTAAGATATCTAGAAGTTAAAATCGAACTATAACAAAAATATTTTAAAAGTCAGACATTTAAATTGGAGAATCAAAAGATAGACATTAAAATTCTGGTACAGCTATATCAAAACAACACGAATACGGTAGACAAATTTGGTATGAACGCCTCAATTGTTACGCCATTAGAAAATAAAAAATATATACAAAGAAAGACAGTTTTAGTAATAGCCAAGTCATAGAAATTAACATCCATAGTGACACTTCTAGTATTAATGCGCTTATTCTAATAATAACTATGCTTGTCCAATTATCACAAAAATTTAAACTCTTAAATGATCAACGTTATACAGAACACAATTTACTAAAATTAAACCATAATAATTTTGAAAAACAACTATCTCAATTTCAAAATCATCCGTCAGTGCTTTTTAATAATCTAAAAATATATGAAAAAGCATCTAAAAAAGCATATAAATCCAATCACTATTAAATATATGCAGACGATTCAAAAATGAAAAATGGTTGTGCTTTTGGATTTACACTAAAGCATAATAACAATTTGATTTATGAATACCCAATAGGATTAAGAGAAAATGATTCCATATTTCAGACAGAAGCGTTAACTAACATTGAAGCAATATCATGGGCAATAAAAATTAACTTAATTAATATCGATATTTACTCTGATACTAACTCTACAATACAATCCCTTTATAAACTACACACGGCATGACCATTCATTTATTAAACCGATTACCATTCATTTATTAAACATATCTGATAGTATTCTAAAATACAAATCTTTAATAAGGATAAAAAGACAAAAATAAATAATATGTTATGAAAGTGCAGACTAGTTAGCTGGAAAACTCTTGCTTGAAAACTCAAATCAATACTGTATAATAAAATCGCTTATCCAATGTAATTTTCAAAGCAGATAAATAAATATCATTGGTTATTAGCAAATCATCTGGATTAATAATGACACAGGACGTTATATATTTCCCTTCATACCAAAAATAAATAGAAACTTTTTAATCATTGATTGAATAGTAGGGGAAAGTAAGGTAAAACTGGGTATCTAACGGTTTTCCTTTGTTGAAAAAGTCTAGAAGGGCGGAAAAATCGGAACATCCCACGAAAGTGTTTCGCGACATTTGGGCTGTTGAAAAACCACACTTGTTGTCACAGGAAAATTGTTCTGTACTTGGGAAAAGGTTTTTTCTAGGACCATTTGTAACAGCTCTAAATTTTGGTTGAAGATTAAAACCTGTTACTAATCAGAAATTAAGTTTTTAAACTTACAGTAACAGAAGGTTTTATTGTAATAATTTTTGAATCAAACTTTAAAATATACAGGGTTGTTATAATTAAAGTTCGCCTATTCAGAAGGCTCTAGAGCCGGTTTTATGGCTCCAAACGAAACAAAATTTCACTAGTACGTAGTTGAAGAGATGAAAATCGAAAGAGATGAAAATTTGTGAAAATCGAAAAAAAAAAGTTAGTTACTTTTTTCGTCAGTACGTGGCGCTGCGCCAATATTTAAGGCGATATTTGCAGATTCATTATATCAATTTCAGTCAATCCAGACGAAACACACAAATTTAAAATTTCAACAAACTTCGACGAACTGCGGATTGTTATAATTATAGTTAACCTAATCAGACAGCTCTAGAGCCTGACCTATGACTCCAAACAATACAGAAAAATGAATATAATTTCATGTGATGTAATCTGCATCAATAAATATAAAACATGTCGCTCGGCAGTGAGGAAATAACGAAGAATAACATTACGCATGCTCAATGAATCCTCCACCATTTTCAATAACGCATTCCATTCTCAGAATTGTGCTTTCTATAGCATTGCGTAAACTGTCCTGTGAGATTGGGCGAATATGAAGTCTAATACAGTATTTCAGATCAGAGATTGTCTGACATCTGTCTTTAGATACAGAATCTTTCAAAAATCGCATGGTGTTAGATCAGGCGATCGTGGTGGCCAGACTGTTTGAAAATAACGATTTATGATGCGGTATTCTGTAAAATGGCTTGTTCAGAAAGTCCGAACTGCTCTAGTAATGTGCGGTGGTGCACCGTCTTGCATAAACACGATATTTTGAAGGCAGCCTCGCTGTTGCAGCCCGGGAATCAGAAAATTTGACAACATATTGAGATACCTTCTCCCATTTACGGAACATATAATGGGTCCTGTGGATGTTAGTTCCTCAAAAAAATATGGCCCTATCATAAACGTAGCTGTGAAACCGCACCACACCGTCACTTTAGCTGCATGCAATAGAACTTCTTGGACAACATTAGGATTCTCTTTCGCCCAAATCCGACAGTTGTGTGTTTTCACTTGTCCGTTTAAATAAAAATGCGCTTCATCACTCCATAGAATATTCCAGGGCCAAGAATTGTCCACATTCATTCGTGCAAGAAACTGTAGTGAAAGTGATAGCCGACTTTCGGTATCACCCTGTGTTAGTTGTTGCACCCTCTGAATCTTGTATGGATAGTAGCGCAAAATTTGACGCATCACTTTTCTCACAGTGGAAATCGGCATATCGACTTCATTCGCAATAGCTGGCACACTTGCATTACCAAATTATGACTGGCTTGTTAAATCCACGGCAGCAGTAGCAATATCTTCAATGCTAGAAATGTGTACCTTTTTTCGTCCTCTGCCAGGAAGAATGTCGAGTTTTCCTGTTTCCTCGAACTTTTTAATCATTTTGTGAACTCCACGATCCGACATTGGTACACGTCTAATATCTTTTAGTTTCCAGAATTCCCGAAGAGCTGCAGCTGCGTTGCTGTTATTTTGATAAAATAACTTTACAAGAAGTGCCCTTTCTTTCAAAGTTACCATTCTCCACAAAGCGTAGATTCAAATGCTTTTCAGAAACAATCAACTGTTCCAGTGTCAAAGAAATCACAGACACACTTTATCAGCAAGTTTTAAATCGTCAGGTGGTTAGAAGGGTATTTCAAGTTTTCGAAGTTGCGACGTCACTTTGACGTCGTTCGTAGAAAATTTGAATAAAATGTGATCTTTTTGAAGCGTTGGGTGAAATTTTGTGATTTTGTGTGTTTCATCTAGATTGACCGAAATTGATATAACGTATCTGAAAAGGTTTACTTTTACCAACTGTGAAATAAAATTCCCTGTATTTTGTTTTTTACAAAATAAAGGAATCTGCAAATATCGGCTTAAATATTGGCGCAGCGCCACCTATTGACAAAAACTTTAACTAATTTTTTTTCGATTTTTGCAGAGCGCATCTCTTCAACTACGTACTAGTGAAATTTTGTTTCGTTTGGAGCCATAGAACCGGCTCTAGAGCCTTCTGAATAGGCGAACTTTAATTATAAAAACCCTGTATATACATTTCAAGATCAGTAACTTTTTTTTCAGGTTTTCAAGAAGTTTTTAATGTTTTTGCGTAATGGCTTTCCCAACTTTTACTTCTCGTATCCGCTGTACTCCTCATGTGCCCACTCTTTGCAGACAGAACATTGTATTCATCCTTCACCACTTGTTGAGTGAAGAAACAATACATTGGAAAATTCAATGCAAAACCATGGAAACTCGGTTTTGCCCCAACAAACGACCAAAAATCAACAATGCCATTCTCCTGGATAGCTGAACGTACACACTTCTACTTGGCATAAAAATATCATGTGAAAGCTATAGAAAACAGTGGTTTACTTACCTAAATCAATCCGTCAGGCTGGATTTATTTGAAGAGCAGCAAAGATGGCAAAAAACTAAAACTTTTTAGGTGAATTTCTTTCCAACAGCACTGCACGGCCACAGATATTAACTCACTTCAAAAGCCGATGTCACACTGCTAGGGGTAGTTAAAACAGGTGCTGTCCACAGGGCAACAGCGAGAAAATAAGGTACCCGATTTGACTCGCCTACCCGGTTTTAGCCTATACGTCCCTACTGTACTTTTAAACAGGTCATGGAAGCTTCCCAACATTTTTATTTAAAATAAATAAACATAATACTGGAAATTGTGAATGTTGTGACATAGATACACCTTTACATTATGTTCATCAAAATTTCTCACTAATGAAATATAATTTTAAACATAGTCAATCGTTATCATTATAGGAAAACTTTCTATTATTAATAAAATTTCCAATTTTAGTTCATAAACGGCATTAAGACTATAAAATACTATTCTTTCATAGAATAAAGAAACAAAAATCATTAACCTACATTTATCTGTTCAAATGCAATAAAACACTAACAAATCCTACACAAAACCACTAGGAATAACTTAAAAATTCAAAAGTTTTAGATCTATTAATGAATATTTCAAATCAAAGCTTAATAATTAATTTTTTACACTTTAATCATCTAAACAACAATAATTATTAAACTAATCATTCCATCTTGAACATACTAAGATCCCTTCTAAGTCAGTTATACAGATATCTTAATACCATCTGAATTTCAATTATATGTATAACATATTAAAGAAGAATTTCATTAAACATTTTCTAAAGATACAAGAATCCCTAAAATATTAACAAGAACAAAAAATCATGCGTCAAGCATAGTTTAAGAAACACTTCTCAACAGTTCCTGAATACTTTAACAAAACTTCCCTGTTTAAAAAGAAGAAAGATGCTGTCTAATGGCGTTATCACACGTACTCTCATATCATAGTCAATATCAGATATTTCATCCCAAACACGTTTTTCAAGAGGAAAAAGCTCGAAATCGTCCCGTTTGATAGATTGCCTCTCGTAATTTCTTTAAGATGTAACTTACAGTAGTTTGTATCCTCTACGATATTTATCAGCTCGAAATCTACCAATCAGAGCTCTCTAAAATTCCAAGATGGCCACCGTCAGTAAGCCAACATCTTACGTTTAGGTCGTCGCAAATATTGAAACCAAAAATACAGAAGAATTAAGAAAAAAGCAAATCTTTAGTAACACAGGGACCAATTATACACGAAAAGAACTTTTAAAATGTGCAGTTATTTTGTACTTAAGGAATTACATATGCGTCGATTGCCTCTTCGGAGTTCGTCGTTATTTACACTCCCGATAAGAACTTTATTTACTAATTTAAAGTTATTTATTGCGATTATTTTATTTCAATTACTTATATTATTTGCTATATGTTGTAATTGTACTGTCGTAGTCACTTATTTACTTCTCAAACTGTACTAGTTTAACTATTTTCAGCAACTATATTTGGCGTTATTTCGTACTTGTTGCCAAATTATTTCGCCAAAGAAAGATAAAAATGCAAGCAAACATGCATCAAGGTATTTTATTGCAATACAAATTATTGCCTCCTTTTAGCATGAATCAGAATCCAAATTTTGTAGTGGAGGGGGGAGGACAGAAAATTTTCTTATATTTTTAGAAAAATAAAATTTAATAAATGAAAATTTAATCTAGCAGCTATTTAAAGTTAATTATATTTTACCTTTTAAAAATTTTCTTTTAAAACAATCTTGATAATCTTTTTTTAAAGATATACAACTGTTATACAGACACACATATTTATTTGTAAATCGGTGGAATAGTAAAAATATATTCACAGTTGTTCGATCATCCAAGGCTGTCTGCTAGATGGTTGGCGACTTTCTCTCCAACATGGTTTATTAGTGAAAAATTGTAAATTCAGCATCATCCGGAGTTGCTCAGTGGTCATAGTGGTAACCTGGAACGCTGTGGACCCAGGTTCGATTCCTGGTTCTGGCTAATTTTTCACTTCATGTTGGATTATTGTATTTAATGTATGTGGGTGATAATGTCCTTTTCAGACTATTTTTCCCTTTTAATTATTGAATTTCAACCACCCTAAAGTTTTGTTTCCTAAAGTTTTGTACACTTCTACTTGGCATAAAAATATCATGTGAAAGCTATAGAAAACAGTGGTTTACTTACCTAAATCAATCCGTCAGGCTGGATTTATTTGAAGAGCAGCAAAGATGGCAAAAAACTAAAACTTTTTAGGTGAATTTCTTTCCAACAGCACTGCACGGCCACAGATATTAACTCACTTCAAAAGCCGATGTCACACTGCTAGGGGTAGTTAAAACAGGTGCTGTCCACAGGGCAACAGCGAGAAAATAAGGTACCCGATTTGACTCGCCTACCCGGTTTTAGCCTATACGTCCCTACTGTACTTTTAAACAGGTCATGGAAGCTTCCCAACATTTTTATTTAAAATAAATAAACATAATACTGGAAATTGTGAATGTTGTGACATAGATACACCTTTACATTATGTTCATCAAAATTTCTCACTAATGAAATATAATTTTAAACATAGTCAATCGTTATCATTATAGGAAAACTTTCTATTATTAATAAAATTTCCAATTTTAGTTCATAAACGGCATTAAGACTATAAAATACTATTCTTTCATAGAATAAAGAAACAAAAATCATTAACCTACATTTATCTGTTCAAATGCAATAAAACACTAACAAATCCTACACAAAACCACTAGGAATAACTTAAAAATTCAAAAGTTTTAGATCTATTAATGAATATTTCAAATCAAAGCTTAATAATTAATTTTTTACACTTTAATCATCTAAACAACAATAATTATTAAACTAATCATTCCATCTTGAACATACTAAGATCCCTTCTAAGTCAGTTATACAGATATCTTAATACCATCTGAATTTCAATTATATGTATAACATATTAAAGAAGAATTTCATTAAACATTTTCTAAAGATACAAGAATCCCTAAAATATTAACAAGAACAAAAAATCATGCGTCAAGCATAGTTTAAGAAACACTTCTCAACAGTTCCTGAATACTTTAACAAAACTTCCCTGTTTAAAAAGAAGAAAGATGCTGTCTAATGGCGTTATCACACGTACTCTCATATCATAGTCAATATCAGATATTTCATCCCAAACACGTTTTTCAAGAGGAAAAAGCTCGAAATCGTCCCGTTTGATAGATTGCCTCTCGTAATTTCTTTAAGATGTAACTTACAGTAGTTTGTATCCTCTACGATATTTATCAGCTCGAAATCTACCAATCAGAGCTCTCTAAAATTCCAAGATGGCCACCGTCAGTAAGCCAACATCTTACGTTTAGGTCGTCGCAAATATTGAAACCAAAAATACAGAAGAATTAAGAAAAAAGCAAATCTTTAGTAACACAGGGACCAATTATACACGAAAAGAACTTTTAAAATGTGCAGTTATTTTGTACTTAAGGAATTACATATGCGTCGATTGCCTCTTCGGAGTTCGTCGTTATTTACACTCCCGATAAGAACTTTATTTACTAATTTAAAGTTATTTATTGCGATTATTTTATTTCAATTACTTATATTATTTGCTATATGTTGTAATTGTACTGTCGTAGTCACTTATTTACTTCTCAAACTGTACTAGTTTAACTATTTTCAGCAACTATATTTGGCGTTATTTCGTACTTGTTGCCAAATTATTTCGCCAAAGAAAGATAAAAATGCAAGCAAACATGCATCAAGGTATTTTATTGCAATACAAATTATTGCCTCCTTTTAGCATGAATCAGAATCCAAATTTTGTAGTGGAGGGGGGGGGACAGAAAATTTTCTTATATTTTTAGAAAAATAAAATTTAATAAATGAAAATTTAATCTAGCAGCTATTTAAAGTTAATTATATTTTACCTTTTAAAAATTTTCTTTTAAAACAATCTTGATAATCTTTTTTTAAAGATATACAACTGTTATACAGACACACATATTTATTTGTAAATCGGTGGAATAGTAAAAATATATTCACAGTTGTTCGATCATCCAAGGCTGTCTGCTAGATGGTTGGCGACTTTCTCTCCAACATGGTTTATTAGTGAAAAATTGTAAATTCAGCATCATCCGGAGTTGCTCAGTGGTCATAGTGGTAACCTGGAACGCTGTGGACCCAGGTTCGATTCCTGGTTCTGGCTAATTTTTCACTTCATGTTGGATTATTGTATTTAATGTATGTGGGTGATAATGTCCTTTTCAGACTATTTTTCCCTTTTAATTATTGAATTTCAACCACCCTAAAGTTTTGTTTCCTAAAGTTTTGTACACTTCTACTTGGCATAAAAATATCATGTGAAAGCTATAGAAAACAGTGGTTTACTTACCTAAATCAATCCGTCAGGCTGGATTTATTTGAAGAGCAGCAAAGATGGCAAAAAACTAAAACTTTTTAGGTGAATTTCTTTCCAACAGCACTGCACGGCCACAGATATTAACTCACTTCAAAAGCCGATGTCACACTGCTAGGGGTAGTTAAAACAGGTGCTGTCCACAGGGCAACAGCGAGAAAATAAGGTACCCGATTTGACTCGCCTACCCGGTTTTAGCCTATACGTCCCTACTGTACTTTTAAACAGGTCATGGAAGCTTCCCAACATTTTTATTTAAAATAAATAAACATAATACTGGAAATTGTGAATGTTGTGACATAGATACACCTTTACATTATGTTCATCAAAATTTCTCACTAATGAAATATAATTTTAAACATAGTCAATCGTTATCATTATAGGAAAACTTTCTATTATTAATAAAATTTCCAATTTTAGTTCATAAACGGCATTAAGACTATAAAATACTATTCTTTCATAGAATAAAGAAACAAAAATCATTAACCTACATTTATCTGTTCAAATGCAATAAAACACTAACAAATCCTACACAAAACCACTAGGAATAACTTAAAAATTCAAAAGTTTTAGATCTATTAATGAATATTTCAAATCAAAGCTTAATAATTAATTTTTTACACTTTAATCATCTAAACAACAATAATTATTAAACTAATCATTCCATCTTGAACATACTAAGATCCCTTCTAAGTCAGTTATACAGATATCTTAATACCATCTGAATTTCAATTATATGTATAACATATTAAAGAAGAATTTCATTAAACATTTTCTAAAGATACAAGAATCCCTAAAATATTAACAAGAACAAAAAATCATGCGTCAAGCATAGTTTAAGAAACACTTCTCAACAGTTCCTGAATACTTTAACAAAACTTCCCTGTTTAAAAAGAAGAAAGATGCTGTCTAATGGCGTTATCACACGTACTCTCATATCATAGTCAATATCAGATATTTCATCCCAAACACGTTTTTCAAGAGGAAAAAGCTCGAAATCGTCCCGTTTGATAGATTGCCTCTCGTAATTTCTTTAAGATGTAACTTACAGTAGTTTGTATCCTCTACGATATTTATCAGCTCGAAATCTACCAATCAGAGCTCTCTAAAATTCCAAGATGGCCACCGTCAGTAAGCCAACATCTTACGTTTAGGTCGTCGCAAATATTGAAACCAAAAATACAGAAGAATTAAGAAAAAAGCAAATCTTTAGTAACACAGGGACCAATTATACACGAAAAGAACTTTTAAAATGTGCAGTTATTTTGTACTTAAGGAATTACATATGCGTCGATTGCCTCTTCGGAGTTCGTCGTTATTTACACTCCCGATAAGAACTTTATTTACTAATTTAAAGTTATTTATTGCGATTATTTTATTTCAATTACTTATATTATTTGCTATATGTTGTAATTGTACTGTCGTAGTCACTTATTTACTTCTCAAACTGTACTAGTTTAACTATTTTCAGCAACTATATTTGGCGTTATTTCGTACTTGTTGCCAAATTATTTCGCCAAAGAAAGATAAAAATGCAAGCAAACATGCATCAAGGTATTTTATTGCAATACAAATTATTGCCTCCTTTTAGCATGAATCAGAATCCAAATTTTGTAGTGGAGGGGGGGGGACAGAAAATTTTCTTATATTTTTAGAAAAATAAAATTTAATAAATGAAAATTTAATCTAGCAGCTATTTAAAGTTAATTATATTTTACCTTTTAAAAATTTTCTTTTAAAACAATCTTGATAATCTTTTTTTAAAGATATACAACTGTTATACAGACACACATATTTATTTGTAAATCGGTGGAATAGTAAAAATATATTCACAGTTGTTCGATCATCCAAGGCTGTCTGCTAGATGGTTGGCGACTTTCTCTCCAACATGGTTTATTAGTGAAAAATTGTAAATTCAGCATCATCCGGAGTTGCTCAGTGGTCATAGTGGTAACCTGGAACGCTGTGGACCCAGGTTCGATTCCTGGTTCTGGCTAATTTTTCACTTCATGTTGGATTATTGTATTTAATGTATGTGGGTGATAATGTCCTTTTCAGACTATTTTTCCCTTTTAATTATTGAATTTCAACCACCCTAAAGTTTTGTTTCCCCCCCCTCCTAGCGATGTATAAATTTTAAACCTTTATATGTATTTCAATTTGTTATGTAAAATGTGCCCTTTTTTTATTTTGTATTAATAATAAATAACGCATATAACCCCCCCTCCCCAAAAAAACCCCCTCCAGTTAAAATATTTTGCTTCCCTTAAAAACAAAAAAAGAATTAAAATTTATATATTTTCGAAAACAAAAATGAATTGTAACGTAAAACTTTCCTAACAGAAATAGATTTCTAGAATTTTCAAATCTGCAAACCCAAAATTAACCGGCAAATAATTTTTAAGTTTTACTTAAAAAGCACTTGTCTTGTAATCTGTTTTGCGGCGATCGAACATTTATTTAACATTAGGAGGTACAAACATAAAATCTGCGTAATTTTTAAACTACTTTAACGGGTGACTTTCAGTTTGATACACGAAGGTAAAATTTATCGAAAATTATGATGTCGAAATTAGGGTTTAGTACTGTTACAATTGTTATATGTAACTTCATTCTCTCTCCCCCCCCGCAACAAAATTTATGTACAGCATTATTATTAGATGTTATTACTAATCTATTGTTTTTTGTGACATTTTTATAATGATTTGCGGCAGAGTTAGTAGAGGGTATAACTCCACCCCCCCAGGACTGTAGACAATATATATGAAAAAAAGGATTGTGTTTTTGAAATGAAAAGTATCATAAAAATAATTTAAACTTTCGAAAAATTATTAAAATCATCAAAACCAAGGAAGAAAAAACTGCAAAAGAGCGGGAACTATATCTAAATTCTATTACGTATTTCATTTTTAAATTACATTCAATATGTAACATGAATTACATTTAAAATATGTAAAATGTATTAACTAAAAATGTCATAATAGCGATTTTGGCAAAATAACTAAAACTTAATTTAACATCTTTCTTTGCGTTACAGATTTCGGCTTAGCGATAAAATGCAGTTCCAATACACGTGACAAAAAACTAGTTTTAATATACTATTTTTTTCTAAATCACTTAATACTAATAGTTCAGAATTCTTAACATTTACAGGTAATGAAAGACGTAAAGTGAAGATATGGACTCTATAATTTAGAATTTTAATGTTATATTAGTGAGAGTATTGTTTTTATAATCTTGGAATTTTAAGTAAAATGATCACAATATTATATATATAGAACAGACGCGAAAAGAAACTGCAATATACAAAATGTGAGTACGCGATAATGCTTCCTGTGTATCAATTGAACTCTACACTAAATATTGAAACACCTGCCGCAATTACTCGCCAAATGTTACGCCCTCTCCTTACATTAGCAGATAACTTTCAGTAGGGAAAACAACCCTAGTTGCAGCGTGAAAGTGTAGCTCGAGAGGCAATAGCATATACTTCATGTCGTATGGTCATCCGTGTGATAAGAGCTTAAATAAACAATTTGGAAAACACATAAAACATGATTATAGAATTTCAGTAATTACCATCAAGTTGGGAAAATATGGGAATTCTTTTGTGCGGCTTTGTATATGATCTATAGATTTGTATACATATATATTACATAGTATGCTAAAATTTAGTTCATTTAGGAAATGTATAGCATTATTGAAAATTGCCCTTCAGCAATTTCCGCCAATACACGAATATGTACTCTCGATCTTTTGTGATGCCCTGTATATGATTTACAGAATTTATATACACCAGGTAATTGGTAAAAAATTAGTTGAATTTAAAAACGCCCACCACAACTGAAAATGTACTTCTAGCAATTATTGTTTATAAACAGTATTTTAACCGGATTTTTTGTGGGTCCCTGTAAATAAACTATGAGTGTTATGCACACCATATTCTATAGTAAGACTATTTTAGTTCACGTGAGCGATATATATTGATTTCCATACGTTTGAATTAGTATAGCATCGTTAAAGTGCACCGCATACAGTTTTAACCCATAGACGATAATGTAACGGAATTCTTTTCAATGTCTTAGTAAACGAACTATAATAGCTACACTTCATTTTCAATACCGAACATGTCATAGTAAACATCAACAACTTATATCAATTAAATGGCAATCCGAGAATATTTACGCAAGTTATAACACGGGCATATAGATTGACAGACAAACCGAATTCATAAACACATTTAAACTTTGTTGGAAAGTGCTAAAAAAGCGCTGAAGGTATTCTTCCTTAAAGAGCCGACAAGTTTTCCTCTTACAAGAAGATATATTTAATAACCTCAAGAAACATTTCTCATCTATGCAATGACAAAATATGTATCGTTAAAATCTTAACACTTAAAATCCTACACGTAAACTTCAAAATTGTACACTGTTAAAAATTTTCGTTTATTGACAGGTTGTCATCCGTAAATTTTGATCAGAATTTTTCCGTTTTGTTAGAAAAGTGGAATCTCTCCCGTATATCTGTTGCCCTTTTAAGATTACAGAATTCCAAATAAGGAATTATTACTGTAAAATCTATTATCCAATGGGATTGCAGTATTTTTTATCGCCACGCTTGCGCTTCAACTCCTTTGCGTCTGTATTCGCCATTTACGGAATTTACGAACTACAAAGACGGAACTTTCCTCAAAATACGGACACATTCCGGCAACTCTGCTGCCAGTCCTTTTTCCGTAAATTGACGGAATTTCTTTTACAGTGTACTGTCATTGTAAAAAATGTAAAATGCCTTCTTAAAAGCGCCAATAAATACAGATTCTTGCCTGACTGGTGGCTTGCGGCGTTTGCTGGTAATAGAATGATCCTTTATCTTGGCCTTCAAACCCAATGGAGCGGCCGACCAGGAGTTTGTTTTCTTTTTCCTGTCAGTCCTTGATAAGAGAAGAATACTGATTACAAATTATAGATAACGATAGCAACTAATTGCGAATAACTTGTGTTATAAAGTTATGTAAATATTGTAGTACTACTTTTAGACGATCTCTGTGTCTTGAATTGATCAAGTTTCAGTACCAATTTATAATTTTAATATTATATTTTTAAAATACGCTAAACATTAATTCGTTTGGATAAGATAATAGGAATTCAAATTATTCTAAATTTCGAATCTCTAATGTTAAATTACAAATGCATTTAATGAATAATATATGTATCTCTTGTACAATAATATTATATATGGCCATACACATTTTAAATTTATGAACAATTTTTATTTCGTGAATTATTTTTCTTATGCTAGGGAATATGAATTGTGAATTTAATTAATTTCTGAAAACAGGAACAACTCATAAATAATTTTATTGCACTCAATTTCAACATGTTTCATGCTTGCGTATACAAAACTTTTGGTTTTCCTTAACAAAAAAAAAAAGTTTAGGTTAAAGTATTATTATCGATTTGGTTTCAGATGTGATTTAATACTTTAATATTTAATTTATATAAAACAATAACAGAACTGACTGTGTTTAAGATAAGATTAATTTTAACATATTTTAAATAATGTTAACCTTTAACGGTCCAGAAATATTTCAAGTTTGTTATTGCTTGGTTCAAGTTTTTATTAGAAGAAGTGTTATGGACCAACCCCTGACAGTCCATTGTCGCAATATACACGGCATTCGACTTAATAAGTAAAAGTTCCATGACGGCATACATTGCGACAGTGAGCCATTAAATAGTATAATGAAATAACTTTTGTCACAGTAGCCACGGCATTCGACCTAATAAGAAAACAAGAACGAAAAATCATGCGTCAAGCATAGATTATATAGCACTTTCCAACGCTTCTAAAATAATTTTACAAATCATTACCGTTTAATAAGCTGAAAGATGACATCTAAGTAAACAATTTGGAAAACGCATAACATATTTAAAAACGTAATTTCAGGAATTTTCAATATATACAATATTCGGAAAAATATCCGAATACTTTTATGTAGCCCTGTATATGATCTATAGATTTGTATATATACATAGGATGCTAAATTTTAGTTTAGTTAGGAAACGCGTAGCACCGTTTAAATTCTCCTTCTGGAGTTTCTGTCAATAAACGTAAATGTGTTCGCGAACTTTTGTGCTGCCCTGTATAGCATCTACAGAATTTATACACACCATGTAATAGACAAAAAGCTAGTTAAGATTAAAATCGCCTTTAGTAACTTAAAACGCACTTCCAGGAATTATTGTTAACAGACAGTAGAGAATTATTTTGTGTGTCCCTGTAAATGAACGATGACTGCTATACACACACTATTCTGTAGTAAGCCTCTTGTAATGCACCTTAGTAATATATATAAACTTGAATGCGTTTAAAATAGTGGAACATTATTTAAATAAGCCGCAGACGATTTTTCTCCATAGACGTAATGTAACGGAATTATTTTGACTGTCCCTGTAAAGTAACGCTAAGTGCTATATACCTACTATTCCATATTAAGCTTCTTCTAATGCATCTTAGTGATCTATATAAATTTCAATGCGTTTACAATAGTGAAACATTTAAAAAATAAACCGCAAATGATTTTTCCCCATAGACCGCAATGTAACGGAATTCTTTTGAGTGTCCCTGTAAGAAAACTATAAGTGCTACACACTTCAGTTGAAATAGGGAACGTGCCATAGATAAGGACAATAACATATAAAAATTGCAGAGCAATCCGAGCATATTTACGGGAGTTAGAGCACGGCCAGACGGCCATACGGCCAGACGGCCAGACAAACCGAAGTCATAAGCACTTTTCAACTAGGTTGGAAAGTGCTAAAAAGACATGCCACGTATGCAATGCCTGTATGCATTAGAGCATTCAGAGATAAAACTATTGCTGTAATATAAGCGGTTTTCTACTTAATAAATAAAACTGGAATACCGCATACACTACGATTAGTGGATAGTTCAAGGTTCATATTTTTATATTTATAAGTTTTTCTTAATCTTGCAAATCAAATAAAAATAAACATCTATTATACATGATGATTTATGACATAGCATACGGTAATATAACCATACTTAAATGAGGGAATAATTTGCTCTACATAAAAACGTATGCAATTTTCATAGAAATATCTTTATTAAAGAAAACTGTGAAATAAAACGCACTATATTACAAAACAGAAATAATAATAATACATTAAAAAACTTTGTAAAAGTATTGATAGCTGTACCAATTATTCGTTTTAAAATATATTTAAAATTGATAGTTATAACAATGAAGTGAAAAAAATATTTGTTTTTATGACATCAAGCATTTCGATGTGTTCTTATGCACAAGGCGTGGAATATTTATTATATTATTATTGACATCGTTTTGCTATGAAGGTGCATTTGGATTCCACAAGAAAGAGTCTAGAATATCCTTCATAAATCTTATAAAAGTAATAAAATCTACGAGACTATTTCTATGAATTCAAGAATGCCAGACGCATTTTATTATTCACTTAGAATTTAAATTGCCCTTGAATCATTTATTTCCTTTTATTTTATACTATAAAAAGAACACTTTCACTGAATTTGAAAATTTTATGATGAGATTTCAAGTGCATTTATTCTCAGAAATGTACATTATCTGTTATAGTTTGAAAAAATATTTGTGTTAACAATAAAATATAATTTTGAAAAATAACAGTATGTTCTGTAATGTAAAAAATTTTATTTACATTAATAAGCCTTATTTTTTGGAAACTGTTTGCTATCATTTGATGTTTTTTTTGGAGTGACACATAACTTTGTAACGTGTTAGGGAACATGATTAATCTAAATGTTTGTCCTGATTTCAAATGACAATAAATTCGTAATAAACAATGATCGGGAAAAACGCTTGAAATACAATACAGAAGGAAGCTTTAAATGGTAGTTCACGCCAAACATTTTGAAATCATTATGCTTGACTTCTTGTGACTGATTTGTTTGAGTATATGTCATCTTTGCTTACAATTGTGAATGAACAGTAGATATGCGTAGAGAATTCAGTTGACATTAGTGTACATATAAACATGCTTTAAAATATCTGACGGGAAATGGGCTATTAGATGGATATTTTCTAGGTGACTAAAAAACCAGTTAGAACAGTTATGTAGTAGGAAAACACAACTTTGGGCTTATTTCTGTATTGTACTTAAAACGTTACTTTCAATCGGTGTTTATAACGAATTGCAATTTGAATCATATATATCATTTTGGCTGAACTAATAATTTTACACTACTTCAAATGAGACAAAACTCTCGGATAGAATAACGAAAATAGAAATAATGACTGACAAGGATATTTCAGAAAGAACAGTAGAAGGAAATTTTGAGACTTGTATATGAGTTGTGATATCTTGTTACTTGCGTACACTAATAGCTAACGTTATTTGCTGACGGAATTAATTTGTTTAGTGAGATGTAACAGAAATATCTTTCATACTTTATTACAATGTGTGTTTCAGTTTCCTTGCCTTTACATCTCTATTAGGAGGATTTCTCTGAGCACCTGCTTACCTAATGTACTGCCATATATTTTCTATTGTCTTCACATGAGGAGAATATCCAGACAAATATATTTGCTTAATATCTTTGCTTTCAAGAAATTCATGAACGAAATGTGTACTATGCGGATACGAAGTATCATCTATAAAAGCAAAGTCAGTTAAATATGCATGTATAAGAATCCTTAAATAATGTTCTAGATTTTCGTATGAATATCGCTGAGTAGTCACATATAACTCAGTTGAAAACATGTGGAGGTTCATTGATTGGTATTATTACCTACACCAGCACACCTACGTTACCGAAACTGTCACATTCCGTAATGTTTGGAAGACTTTCAAAAGTTTCTGGATTCTGTTAGATATAAAAATAATTAGATGTTAATTTAAACCCAGATCAAATATTAAAAAGAGCTCATGCTTGCATTAAGCACGCCGCTTTTTGCTCAGTTAAATCAGTCACTTATTTCGCTGTGAAGAATCTGAAATGCATATGCATACTCTTATGTTTCTGCTATACAGAGTATTTCATTAATACTTCAATACAGTTTGACAAGATGCAAAAACTACAGTGATGTATGCAAATTCTGAACTCAATAGCGTAGAAGCAGACTTTTCCGCTACGATGGGATTATCAGATATACCGTAAATTGTTTATAGTTTATATTCAATAATGCTATGCCGGATATATATTTTGATAAGCTATTTTTTACGCTTTTAGTTCAAACCGCCTATTCGGAGTCTTGATATTGTTTATATGAAATGTACACACTTTTCCTTGCTACCATAATTATCTGATATACTGTTAAAAGCTCAAAATTCGCTACTTCTTGTACCTCCTCCTCACAAATGGCTTTGTTTGTTATCGTTACACGTTAAAAAAATGAAACGGGCCTTTCTGAAAGTGCGTATTGTGGTATTGGACAATTCAGTATTTAATTGGCACATCAGAATTGGCTTAATCGCAAGAAAATTCGTTTTATTGAATCATGGGAATTGGGTTGGACTGTTATGCTTTCCCTTCCTAAATACATCAATGCAATATTTCAAGAAATATTATTATTTTTGAGCATGTGAAGATAATTCTTGACACTACTTTATATTATTGTAGCATGTTTATAGGGAAACATCGAAATACTTACTCTTAGAAAAAAAAATTACTTCACAAAACATTGCTTATCTATCTAAAAAGAAAAAGATTAATAATTTGATTTTATTCAATAGCTGACACTGAAACAAATATACATTTTTAAGATATGACATAATATGTGCAAAAAGAAAATAGGTGTAAAAATACTAAACAATAAACAAGAACTTGAAAAATTTGAAAAGACATTGTCAATTTGAATTTGTCAAAAGAAATAATTTCACCATATACATTTTCTCATCAGAAAGTATTGAGGAGACAAATTCTCATAGCATGTTTCGCATGATACGGCAAACATACATTTTCCAGATGTGAAGCAAATTTCAATAATCCTTTTCAAAGTAACAATAACAATACTGGAGAAAATTAATTTGTACAAGGAAAATGAAATAAGCAGTTCTCTGTTGTTTACCTGGAGAATTAAGTCTATTACAAATGAACTTTACAAATATATTTTTAAAGAAATCTAGGTACAAATTAATTCAAACGGACATTAAATAAATATAATAAATATAAATGGAAATCACCATATCGCCACGTTGACTGGCAGGTAGACTAAAATATCACACATTTTTTTTGAATTAATCGTTTTTCTTCTTGTTAATAAGATTTAATATACTCTTGTTTGTAATGAAAAATTAAAACTTTTTACAACTGCTGTTTCTATACGACTCTCTAAGCAACATTTAAATATAACGTTAATTAGCAGACGTTGTAAATAATCGATTTGTCCCAGTCAAATTTTATACGATAACTTGCGGCAGAGTTAATAGGAGAGAAGCATACTTTTCCCACGACTGCACATTTATTTACTTATAATATGTATAATGTCATACTAATGAATCTAGTTCTATTAGTCGCGATAATAAAAATTAAATAGATGTCAATCAAAAACTTTATGAGTGGTAAAATCCAAGCGAGTTTGATGAATTTTTGTTCATTGCTTTTTAGAGAAAATAATAAGATTTTCTCTGATTTATTTCTAAAACTGAAAGAAATTAAATATACGAGGGCAACAGCATGTGTGAAGAATCTATTGCCTGTTTCCTAGAAAGCGATCTCAACTTTGAGAAAAAGGAATTTTAACCTGTTTGATGATTCAAAACTGTAATAGATGACTAAATAGATGTTTAGAAAACATATGTAACAAACTTTGACTGTAATGATGACGATAATTTTAACAGAGATTCTTGAGAATTAACTAAAATAGAATACACAAAACTTTCTTTTTGTCAGTGGGAACAGACTTGAACAGCTGATTTCATTTTATTCGTTGTTGTTGTCATTTATGTATAACAATATTACACATGCAGAAATGCCATCTCATATCGGATTTTCCTTAGTCGTTAGAGTTTATTTCAAGTAAAATTTCAATTTTACATAAAAATTCTTATAATCTTGTAAAGTGTAGATTGTTATTCCTGCGTGTGTAAATATGCATTTGTACTCAGTAAAACGTTTTCCGAAAACCTCGATTCATTTTATTGAAACACATATTTATCCCAAGTGAAAGCTATATACAAAGGTGGCCATAATTAAACTGACAGTACTTAGCGTGTTCTGAAGCGCGATCTAATTGCGAGAATGGAGTCAAATATTACAGGATTATTAAACAAGACGGGGGACAAAGGATTCCTCAAAAAATATTTAGTTCAAAAAGTCACCGCCCGGAGACATGCGGCTCTGTTTTTATCGCGGAATCCTTCGTACCCAGTCTTTAGTGGTCTTACAAAAAGTGGTTCCATGCTCGCAATTAGATCGCCATCCATGGCTTCCTGAAGGTGGCCTCCCAAGGATGGTCTCCTCAAGGTGACCTACAGAGGATGGCCAGCTCAAGTAGGCCATAATTAAATTGACGGTACACAGCGTGTTCTATAGCGCATTCTAAACGCAAGAAGAGAGCCAAATTTTATAGGATGATTAAACAAGACGGGGTACAATGAATTCCTAAAAAAACAGCGTCACATATCCATTTAGTGGTGACGTTTGAATTAATTTTGACATGTGGCGCAGTTTTTATCGCGAAATCATTTGTCTCCTGTTTTGTTTAATCATCCCACAAAAATTGGCTCAATTCTCGCCATTAAGATTACAGAACACGCTGAGTAGTGTTTGTTTAATTATAACCACCTTGTATATTACTTTTGACACTGTATTCGTGAGAAATCTGTATAACTCGATATTCTTTTCATGCATATCCAGACGCAATCTCATCCTTATTCAATTGTAATCATGAAAAGGTGCTCCAGCAATGCCAAACCAACAATGATACATTGTTTAAAATGTTGAGAACCCAGAATTTTGAACTCATAAACCTCCACCTTGACAAATCTCCAAGCAAACTACTATGGTATATGGCCATCACAAAACTCTCTTCACCATTCTGATATGTTAATTTTTAATAGCATCAACGATTATGCATTTAAAGCATAGTACATGTCTTCGAATTTAACAGAGAGTAACTGTGATCAGTTAATAACAGGACAGAAAAACAGCGAGCCCAGTTGGGTATTAAGATTTAAAATTAGTTTAACATTTACATTATTAATCTTTAAACTTAAATATAACATTTGGTACTTCTACACATTAGAAATTAAGATACAGTTCTAATGTTCATCACAAAAAGCAGACGTCTAATATTTTATGATGTCCACAGCCAAAAGTTGGTATAAAAAATGAACGAATGTATGTGGTTCAATGTTGTTAAAGGAGTATGAGACGTACAAGAACGTTGTTATGAATACTACAAACCACGCTTGCTAAATCGCATCGATTGTGGGCCAGATTAGGAATTTGTCCCCAACCATAGGATAGCAGAGCTCCTTGTTTTGTTATCAAAGCCAAAATTTTATGAGCATGTATTAATGTGAAGGTCTAACAGAGTATGGAGTTGGATGAAATTATGTGGATTAGTTTTTCAGATATAGCTATCGCGGAAATTCGATAAAAAAACACAGCACAGCAGCACAACTTGTTGGACAGTATACACCCAAATCTATTCCGCATCTATTTATGTCAGGATCTAACAGAATGAAATTTCGTGCTTTAGTTCTTGAGATTTAGCTATCACGGGTATCGTGATAAATGCAATAGAGCACCTGTTAGACGAAGTAGACGCAAACCTAGAATTACTTCTCGAGATAGAGCAGTCGCAAACTTTGTGTCACTCACAGACAGACACACATTTTACTAGTCAAATCGTGTGTTAAGAACATTCCAAATCGTATAAATCCATCCAAAAATGGAAGTCGAAAACTTTAATGATACCATAGCGCACTTTTTATGAATATAGAAGAAAGTAAAAAGACAGACTTCTTAGGGTCCTATGATATTGAGGGCTATATTCTTGCAGACACTGTCATCATATTCAAGGAAAGGGAATTCTTAAACATTGCAAGTATTGTAGAGTTATACTTACTTGTCAGTCATACATTACAAATGTGTATGTGTATTTTATAGGAATAATAGGTGTTTCAGTAGAAGAAAACGATATATTTGAAAGTTCGTAAAACTTAAATTTAATACGAGTATAGGTTTTAATTTTGTGGTTCATTTTGTTGACCATTGTTATCGGGTATTAAACAGCGTATTCTATAGCCAATAGCTAATTCCTAAACCGTTAGTTTTAGAAATATTGTTTCGATTACAAAAATGTACCAAAGGTTATTTCTCATCATATAAAAATCCATTTACATCCAATTAGTTTTTTAAAATACGAAGTTAAAATTTTAACACGTTTTCTATGTCCTATAAATTATACTTAGAAAAAAAAATTCTTTCTTGTACGACTAAAACATACAGGGTTGTAATACTTTAAGTTACATGAATTCTTGGCGTTATGTGGCTCTAAAAACGACTTTTCACATTTCTAGTGCAGAAAATGCTGAAAATCAATAAAAAAAAGTATCATAACCCGGTAAATATGGGTTGTACAAATATAGAATTTTTAAAGTTACAGCACTGTGAAAAATTTTTGTAAATATAAATTATGGGACGCAGGCACAGTATAAAATTTTTATTTTTGTAGCTTAAAAATAAAATAACTATTTTGCCGAAAATAGACTTTCAAAATGTAAAATAGCATAAAAGGTACATCAGTGTTAACATTTTATTTTATTTAATTACTGAAACGCGAACGATAATCTTTGTGATTTAAAAATTTTGAAGATAATTTGAGAAATTTTATAGTTTGATATAGCTGAGCGCCCTCCATTAATAAAATTTCACACTATTTTCCAAATTACTAAACAAAATATTTATGAGGAAACTGTTAAGCATGTCACTCATTTCATATATTTATATATATTTATAATAGTTAACTAATTATTAAATTTTAAAGTTAGCGAGTAGTTTTTGAAACTCTCCTCCGTATATTGCATTTTTAATAGGATAAATATATAGTAAGTAAAATTACTGTACGTACCTACTCCAGCAAATAGTTAAACTGCTCTCTCTGAAAGTTTAATATAAAACAAAAGATATACTTTTATAATTTGAGTTTTTATTACAGCGGTCTCGTGGTAATTCGAATTTTCCGTTAGTTAAAACTAATAATAAAGTCTCGAAAACTATTCATTAAATCTAATATTAAAATTAGTTGGTTTGTTCAAACTCCTAAAAAAAAGTTTCGAAATATCTGAAGGCTAGAAACTAGAATGTCTACAGGCTAGAAAGATGAGACTACCTTAAACATTCTAATGAAAGATCAGTAACGTGTGAAATTGATATTTTGAAAATTTTTTTTGAAATGGCACTTTTAACAGGCAAAGAAGACAAATGTTTTTTTTTTTTTTCAAAATAGAAAGATTGGCTGAAAAAAGTAGGAGTAAAATTTACAACAATTGCATTTGATTTTTCATCGCATTTGACTTTTTATTTTCACAAATGTAATTTGTCTTTATTAAAATTTTAGTTAATTAAATATTTCGATTACTGTTTTGTTAGTTAAGCTATTATGCCGCTATTTACGATAAAATAAAATATTTGTGTTTCTTAAGATTAACCAGACGATTCAACCCGGGCTTTCCGGGTTACAGAATACAAGTGAAAATCATTTTTTATCGAAAATTCTAATAGATCTTTTAAAATTAATCTATTTCATTTAGGTAGTCCACAAACAACACCATAAAACAATTTTATATGAAAAATATCAATTATACATTAAAATAAAGATTTAAAATTTATTAAAAACGGTACTTTTGTATTAGCCGCATGCAAAAAAAGCGAAATAGATATTTTAGAATGTTGCGAACGTCTATATGGCGTCTGCGTTACTCACGGACATGTTTTTGCTTGATAGATATACCTCTAGAAATTTTAGTTTTAGCATGTAATATGTTTGTTATAATTTAATATTTATAAAGCAATTTGAATTGCAAGAAAGATTTTGTTGTTTTTTTCTATATTGATAGAACTAAAAGTCACTTTCCTTTATAAAATCGGATAATTCGGAGTTCAGATATTTCGAATTTTTTTCTCGGTCTCTGGGAGGCCGGATTAACAAGCATTGACTGTATGTTTCATGTAATCTGTTGTTAATGTGTTATTTAATCTATTTAATACATTTACTAGGTAAAGATAATTAGTTAATATACATTTGTGCATGTATTTGCATGTATTGAATATTTATTTGTTCGGAAATAGCAAAAATTTAAATGGTCATAATAATTTAGATAAAATTGGATTTATGTAAGCTTAATCAACATTAGGCATTAGCACACATGTTACATAAACTTAAATGCTGTTGTAAAAATAGATTGTTTAATTTTATCGAACAAATACTTTTTTGTAAAATTCTTACATGCTAATACATGTACTAGTAACATCTAAAAACTCACATTTCTTGATCAAAATAAAATACCAACCGGTTTTAATAAACACAATATATATTTGAAAGCAAGTATTATTTACTGTTTGTATTTTAAAAATACATAAAACAAGTAACAGTAAAGCATCGTATTATTTACCACAGAAAAGGTACAAGTAACCATTCTACTATATTTTTAAGAAAGAAGAATTTTCTCGAATTCTTTTAAAGCGAACATTACACAAAAACAAAAATCGCTTGAAGTAACTGATTCGTGTAAAAAGGGTATTGCTTTCAGACATTTTTTATCGAAAATACAAAATTTTAAATGTTTGACTAGAATATTCTTTGGAAGAAAGTGGAGATAAAGGAAGTTAAATACTGTGAGTTGAAGCTGTGGCGTGTCGTATTGGTGATCATTTTTATTTTGAGTTTTAAATTTAAAATATCGAATGCTATTCTCGGAAAAATATGCTTTTTACTTTCTTCTCTTTATATGTAAGAAGAAAAAAACTGGATTCATGAAAATTTTCGACTTTTTTGTTTTCATGAATTTACACGTTTTGGGATGTCCTGAATACTATTAGGCTATCTTTTAGAAAATTCTTCTCTGCAGTTTTTACAAAATTTGGGACCGTTTTGATTCAAGAACCAATGCACGGAATTTCCTGAAATTTCATATTCAGATACACCTTGACATAAATTGGTGCTGATTACATTTTGGTGCATATCGCCTAGAAGATATCACTGTCACGATGCGTGTTTCACAATTTCTGCGATAGCTATATTTTGGAATTTATGGGATGGCTTTGCACCAATTTTAACAATCAAGATGCTTATTGCTGATTCAATTTTGATTTTGTTCACCCAACAAAAGGATCTTCTATTCTATTCTTCTGTATAGTATCATAATCAGATAACAATCAAATAACGTATTTAGTGAGAGTGGTTTGCTGTAAAAGTAAATCTATTTTCTCTGATCATTATTGCTACTGCATTGTTGTCAGACTCAATTTTGATACCAACCTTGGCTATGAAATCGATTTCAAAATATTCGCCGTATGCCTTTTTTGTGATAAACGCTATAGCTGTATCTTATTTTCTATTGGGTAGAAATGCATGAAATTTTAAGCTTGGGGTTATTTATTAAAATATATATGTTGGTACAATTTTCGACTGGGCTAGCCATCAGAAGGGGCAGTCTCACAGTGTTTTTTATTTATTGATTATTGTAACTGCGTGTTAAGTGTTTAGGCAGATTTCGTAAGAAATTCTACGTATTACATTCTCCCCTATGTTGGAATTTCAGAAAAATGTATGCTGATCTACGCAGATAATGATCCCTAGTACCCAAAACCACTCCCAATTCAAAACTTTATCTACCTATTTACCTATATATATATATATATATATATATATATATCAGTTTTTTTGTGGACACGATAACTCTTATAATTTCTGCGCAAATCACTTCCAAACTGATATATAAAATCAAGGAGCAGAAAATCTCGGTCAAGTTCGATAATTGTCAAAATAGAACCATGGGGGTGGAAATGGAAAGGTTTTTTGTGAAAACAGAAATATACCGATAACGTCTTAACTATGATACATATCGAATCAGTTTAAAGTTATTATTACTTCAAGGAAAAGGGACAAAATGTATGTATGACAGATTTGTGATATAATTAAAAATGGCCACAAGGGCGAAAAAAATAGGGATCTAAGAAGAAAAAAAAATCGTATCTTAATCCATTCACACGATATCAAATCCACTTAAATCTTTTATAAAACCTCATAATATTATCTACAACTTTTATACTGACAAGTTTTTGATAGGACAAATTCCTACAGTAGAAAAAAAGGGGGTGTTGTAGAAGAAAAGAAATCACATCTCCGTTAATCCTCCTCTAAGGCGATAAAAAAGTATCACTGGCGTGATGAAAATTTTTGACAATCCTCCGATATGCTATATATAGGGTTGCATTAATAAACGCACGCTTGCCTCAATAAATAGAACGCCAGAATTTAAAATATAATGTTTGGGTCATTTAATGATATAATCATTTATCTCTAATCTTGATTTAGTTTTTGTTGGTGAAATTAGTACTTAACTTTGAAATCCACCTGTGTCTGTAGGCCGAGCCGGTAGGGATTTTTTAAAATGCACATAGTATTTCCTGTTACTGACATGCGAGTAGTTTTTCACCTGAAGACATGTACATTTTAAGTTATTATATATATATTCATCATAATCTTGAATATCAATTTATCAATTATATCACTAGATGCTCTCACTTTAATACCAGTAAATTTGTAAATTAAATTCTTCCTTGTTTAATCGTAGAACATCCCACGATTAAATAAGATAAATGTTTAAGTACTAAAATTCTGGTAGTAAAGCGATTGTGAAGTCCCGGACGAGCCGCTACTGAATTATATGGACATTTAGCAATTTTTTAGGCTACCTGTAATACTTTCCGCATATATATATATTTTATCACGTATCAATATTAGTACCTTTTAACCTGATTATGATAAAAAATAATACAATTGAACTTCTATATAAGAAGATTTTAGTACGAAATTCTCTTTATAACGAAATTTTCTCTGGAACCTTGATTTTGAATTAAAAATACACAGAAAAAATTCCCTAAACAAGAAACAAGAATTTCTATTTAATGAATTTTTAGGCTTAATTTTCAAATTCACATTATTTTTAACGTACCAAAGAAGTCATTTTCGAAAACATATTTCATTTTCTTTGTCAATGATTGTAGTATACCATTAGCAATTTCTATTTATGAGCATTCACTAATGTACTTGATAGAAAGAGTAAAAATCAAAGGTCAATTCTGAGAAGACTCCTCTTTATCGAATTTGTTGACATTGATGACAATATAACAGAATATCTATCAGATAATAAAATAAATTACACGAATAAAAACTGTCAGTAAAGGAACATTAAAGAAGAACCTGCTGAAAATTTACTTTAAAAATAAATTATTAAAGTTTTTGAAACAATTCAGAATCAATTGCAATATTTAAAGAGTTTTCTCACAAATGTGAAAATTTCTAGGAACGATTTTCTCATAATTGCATTTAATGTCAAATTGCGGATTACTTTAAGATGGTGCTGCCATAAAATGGAGATTTGAAAGACTAGTTTCCATTTTCATATAATGAAAAAGCTTTGTTGGGTAGAATAAAGAAAATCAGAAAAACAAACTACATCAAAATGTAATAGTTTAAACAGAGCTAAACAAAAACCACAAATTTTCTATTTTGAAGTGGATATCTGATTGAATTTCCATTTAACGAATTTTATATATTGCGAATAAGTTCGTCAAATAGACGTTTAATTGTATATTTAATTATATATTTAACATTTTCCCCTCTTCTTTTTATATAAATCTAAAATTTTCAAATTAGATTCTTCAATACACTTAAATTTTATCTTTTTTCTACCATTACTTTCAGATATTCTGTATTCAGCAATTTTTTTGTCCGTTATACGATGAACGTTCAAAATATATTCTGCGTTGTGCATTGAGAAGCAAAACATGACATTTATACTGGATAATAAAGAAAAATATATGAAAGATTTTGAAGCTTTCTAAAAGGTATTAAAAAAAATCTTTTAAATTAATTCTACTTCAATGTTATCCTGAAGTTCATCGGTCACCTTATTATGTTTATAAAGAGCATAATGAAAAGTGAATAGTATTGAAAAGTTTCAGCTAGATAGCAATGTATCCAAAAGACAGGTAAAGATAAAAAAAACTATGTCTTTTAAATAAACATATTAAATTACTTACTCAGGATAATTTAGTGAATTAAATGTGGTAGTGGTGGTGTTTGTTACAACCTATTATCTGTGCGAGATATATAGACCGAGGGAAGGAGGGGGTATTGCTCTACAAGCTTTCTTACTAAGTAAACCTAACCAGTATTTACGCAAAACTTAAATTAAACCACGGGAAACTCCGATCGGTTAAATCGACGAGCGCAACATGGGTTCGTACCAGGGCTGCGGAGTCGGTGGGGAAAATGAGCGACTCCGACTCCGACTCTGACTCCTGAAATTTTAAAGGATCCGACTCCGGGACAGCTAAAGTACTAGTATTGCCTATTGATTCCTATTATTCAGATTGCTTCATTGATGTCATTTGTTTTGAAATAGTAATAGTCGCTTTATTAAATTTGTTATTAAATAAAGGAAATATTACTATTTTTAAAAAAGTGGCAGCAATCAAGCAATCGGAATAAAAAAGAAACTGGCAACACTGAAACCTACTGGCACATTCCTGTTTGACTTTGAAGCATATGATTACTGCAGCGGTAAACTTCCAACAGTATTGGTATATTAGTATAAAAAGTTTCACCTTTTTTAAATGCACATTAAAAAAAATAAAGCAAAAATACTCTTATAAAATGCATGTGGAACTTTGCCCCTACATTAATCGACTCTGGTCAAGACGGAAAATATTTTGAACATCCCCCTCCTCCTCCCAAATACTCTATGCACACTAACACAAAAATACAATGTGCAGTAAATTTTATATGTGGTATAATTTAATTATGTCAAAATTGTGCAAAAACTGTATGTAAAATATTTATATGCATGTAATGTAAATTGCAATCGAAAAGTTAAATTTGAAGCTATTTAGATAGAAACAACAGTTGAAATCTAATAAATCTCCAAAATTTACTTTTAACAACACACACAAAGATGTATCAGTTGAATCCAAACAACATATATTTTGTTGATATGTCATTTTAAGACAATAACCAAAATATTTTATGCCAAATATGGGGTGTAATATTAAATATACATTATACCAAATTATGGGCGAAAGGATGTTTAATTTTGGTTTTATATCCATTCCCACAGACCCAAAAAACGGCAGGTGATAATTTTACAATTTACGCGTCATTTCGGGTATCAAGAACCCGAAAAATTACGAGGGAATGAATCAAAAATAAAAGTGAAAATTTTACTATCTTGGCATTAATTCTGTTCTCACGACTTCGTAAAAAAAAGGAAATTTTTTTAAATTTTCAGCATTATTAATTATACAATTTTGGGTTCTGCAGACCCGAAAAATCCAAATATTGAAATCTAAAGAAATAAATAAAATGGAAATTTTACTATTTCAGATCTCGCTCACTTGGAAAAGAAAATGCAAAAAATTGCAATTTCGGAGTTATTGTGTGTCTTCCAGACCCGAAAAATTCCGATGTAAGGGAAGAAAAATAAAGATCGAAATTTTACAATTTTAGAAATAATTTGGGTTCTGCGGATTCGAAAGGAAATGTAAAAAATTTATATTCCCGGCATCAATTTTATAATTTCGGCTTTATTTTGGGGCTGCAAGACACGAACATCAAAAGGAGAAAGAAGAGAAATTTTACTATTTTATCATTATTTTGGATACCGCAGACTCAAGAAAAAAAATTCCCATTTCGCGTGTTTGAAAAAAAATTTACAATTTCGGCATTACTCCTGGTGCCACAGATCCAAAGAATCTGAAGAAAAATAAGAAAAAAAGGGAGGGGGGAAGGTTTCTATTACAATGATGTTTTGGGTTCTGTAAACTCCAAAAATAGCAGATATTTACAATTTTTGCATTACCTTGAGTTTAGCAAATCCCAAAAAACCAAGAGAAAGGACCATATACTAAATATAAAATATCAACTAGAGGTTTCAATTAAAAAGAGGTTTTAATCATATACGCTGTACACTGGACAGTATATTGGGTCTGTTTAACCTAGGTTGCCTGATATATATAGTACAAAAAATAATAATTCAGTTTATAAATTTAAAATTACATGGAATTGGTTTAATTTCACTTTAAACTGTCTAAAAAACAAGCTGGAGTTGAAGTCGGAGTCGGCCTGTTTTTTAGTGACTCCAACTCCGACTCTTTTGCCCTAAAAATGGGCCCGACTCCGACTCCACGACTTCGACTCCGACTCCGCAGCTCTGGTTCGTACTCAGTACCTTCCGTCCACCAACTATGAGAGCAGAACCTCTCATCCCCAGCAAGAAGTAATAAATGTTGAATTTCAATCATAATGTATATGTCATGATATATTATTTATTGATATGCAAGTTGCTCCAAAACGATTGAAACGAGCTTTAATAGTTCACCTATTGACGATAAGTAGGCAAAGTAAATTGTAAAATTATTGAAAATAGGGTAGGAAAAATAATGCACTAATGAAGTAGTCTCGATATTAATTTTTAAACATATTTACACGTTTTAATTTTTTTACCAATCACGTAGACAAAACAATTTAAATAGAAAATTTTCTAGCTTTGAGAGCAGAACCTTTGAGCCGCTGGTAGGCCGCGAATGAATTAAAGGATGCACAAATGGCTATTTCAAAATAATCATAAAGTGGATAGTTCATAAATAAACAACTAAAGAGTTATTTTAAGTCTCGAATAAAAATAATTATTAGAATCACGTGACATGATTTTGCGTAGAAATAAAAAAACAAATTACAGTTTCTCATTTTTTTTTCAAAATATTGTTGTACCTAATTAATTTTTATTTGAAAATTTTGTTTTTTAATAATATTACAGTGTTTTATAGTTTAAAAAAATAAATTTAGAGAAAATAAACATAGTTATATTTATCATTAAAATTTTTTCTATGAAACATTATTTTAAAAGAATAACAGCTTGCGGACGATCACGAGTATTCCCGTGGCTAAAATGCGTGTCTTTCCATACATTTCAAGAAGACATTTTTTTCTAATTGTATCATATCATATATGTTGACATAGCTGCCAACGTACAGATATCTACTATAGCAAATAAATACGTTTTTATATGAAAAAAAGTTGTTTAATAAATCATGTTTTGTTTTATTTTGGTCATTATTTAATTTCGTTTATTTAGTAAATTTTCAGATTTACAAAATGCTTATTCCACCAGGTCAAATTGACACAATAATTCGAAAAAACCTGATATATTGGCAACTATAGATATGTAACTTTCTTTATGTGCTTTATGCATTTCATTTCTTTTATTTTACTGAAATATTTGGCTTCAAACATGTTGCTTGATGACGACAGAAAAATCAAACTGCTGGTTAGAAAGGTATTATTTTTACAAATGTATTAAAAGCATACACTGTAAAAATAGGCAAATGTTTCTTAATCTAGTAAAATATAACGTAATAGTAAACGAAAATATAAAATCACATCTTGCCATTTACCGAAGGTTCCGGAAAGCGTTTTTTATCTTTAGAAAGATCAGAAACCAATATAGTTTAGAAATTTAAAGAAGAATTTATAAAAATTGTTTAGTTTGATGTCATGAATTTTTGGAAACGTTTCCAGTAGTTTCCGTTTAAGTTTCTCTATAATAAATATTTTTTTAATGCTTGGTAATTTTTACCAGAAAATTTCACACGCCTTAGATACTTTTTCACTATTCTGGCTATATGGCTTTTAAGCAATTAAAATTTAAATATTTCTCTATAATGTCAAAATTTTTGGTACGACTTCTTATCTAGGTTCTTTTTGCGTATTTTCTAGTTATATCTAGTATTCCGTACTTCAATGAGTTGTTTATAATATTTGTACCATTCGTTTTGTTAGCGTCCCTGTTTTTGCTCCATAAGTTAGTGCAGGTAATACACATTGCTTAAACACTTTTCTTTTCATGCAAAGAAGCATGTTACCTTTCAGAATAATACCGTTCCTTCTAAAAAGCACTCCATCTATTTCTTATTCAACCTTTGATTTCATTCACGATGCTGTTGTCTGATATAATTTTTTATCTAAGGTACACGTAACAATGCACTTTCTTAATCTCAATGTTGTTGTAGACGATCTTCTTTGTTTGGTGCAAAAGAATTGAATCGTTGATGCGATTTATTGAATCGCAAAAGAATTGAATCTTAGTCGTTTCAAAATCTATATTTAATACCACATTATTACTAACTTCTGAAAAAATATTTTAACATCTCTTGCAATTCTTCAGGGATATTACTGAAAATTAAAATGTCGTAAAGAGATGATTTTGGTGTTCTCCGTATATTCTAATCCCTTTGTTTTCTGAATTCAGCTTCTTGAAAATATTTTTTGTTAAAAGAAAGTAGTAAAAAGCCTAGGCGAAATTGTCTCCAAGCTTGACTCATCTTCCAAGCTTGATATTGGCTTTTTCCCTATTCAAATGTTTGTGATACTGTTGCTTTCTTGTAAATCTTCTTTACAGTATTTATGTAAGGTTTGTTTATGCCTAAGTCCTCCAGAGATTTATACAAATATATATATATATATATATATATATATATAACTGAATAAATAAATGAGAAAAAATAAATATATATAGAAAAACATTTCCAAAGATAAAAAATAAGTTGAACCTGTAATTAAATTGTTTTTTTCAAATGGCTAGTATTTTTTAAGCAAATATATCAAGTGTTCTCTTAAGCTAAAGCACTTAAAGAAATGTTTAAAGTCGTTTGAAATTAATCGTAGAAAAAATCGTTTACATTGAATATTCTTCTATTGAGTGGACTTGAGTAAAAGTTTTTAAGATTTTTTTTTTCAAATTAAAAAAATGAAAAGTACTAGAATGATGTTTCAGAGTGGAGTAATGAAAACTTAAGCTTTTCTTTTCTAAAATATAAGTTTTTTTTTCTGAATTAGCAACCTAATAAAAACTTATTTGTTTTTGAATTAGAAACTGCGATGACAGAATAAGCATATGATCTAATTAACTATTTATTAGATTTTAACTTGCAAATTTAAGAGAAAAAACTTATTATTTTTAGAAAAACATGAAAAATGGATTACCAAAAGAAATATCAAGACCTGTATTTTTAAATTTTTATTTAAGTAGTTTTAAAAAAGTGCTCGGTAATTTGATATTTATTTTTGCATATTTGCTATTTTTTCTGATGATATAGAACTTAATATAGATTTTCAAAATATATGTATATATATATATATATACATTTTTCGGCATTTCTTTTGCATTTTCATATAAATAACGTTTTTGATTAGAGTTAAGGTTGGCTATTATCTAAAAATATATGCTTGATAGTTACATTTTCAAAATCTATATATTTAAAATACAAGTTTTTGTTTTGCCAGTATGCCTGAGATTTGTACTGAACCAATTTTGATAGTTATTTTTTAAAGTGAAAGTTGTTCATTTGTAGACGAGCATGTACCAGCTATTTAAAAAAATATTTCCATTTTTTTTATACTTAAAAGTTTTGAATAAATTTTTTTCAAAATATTAGCAATCGGGTTACTTTTCTTTGTTGCAGAGAAAAATACAAATATTGGAATTATTTTATTTTTTTCATTTCTAGCAAAACCCGCAGATTTGCATACGTAGTTGTTTGAATATGACAAGTGGTATTTGTCTATCTGCTAACATGGCGAGAAAATTATACTGCTACAGATAATTTAAATATTACTAAGTAAGTCATCAGATTAATTTTTAACACAATTATTCCAATTGGTAAAGAAATCATATGAATTGTAATTTCCCAATTGAGGAAATATGTTCGGGTGAGGATTCGAACAAGGTTTTTATTGGTTGAATGCCAATGCTCTACTGACTGAGAAATTCCGGACGAATCTGGAGGATCCAATTCACCCAGTTAACCTGGATACGTAATTGCACTAAATGATTATTATAAAATACGCAAGTGTAATTACGTATCCAGCGTTTACTGGAGCTCCATTACATGCGATTTCTTCTGTTGAGCTTATTCAGATATCAAACCAGATACTATGATCAATAAGGTTAACTGGGTGAATTAGGTCTTCAACATTCGTCCGGGATGGCTCTGCCGGTAGAACACTGGTAGTATCAACCAATAGCGTTTTGTTTCGAATTCTGGCCCGGACGTTTTTCGCCCAGTTGGGAAATTACAATTCAAATGATATCGTTACCAATTTGAATAATTGTGTTAAAATTAATCTAGTGTAATCGTAGTGTAAATACAACTTTTTAATGGTTTAAATGGAAGTATTATATCATATGTAAATTTTCTGAATATATCAATTATTTTTTCTTAATAAAATAATGCATCTTTATATTTTAAATAATGTTGATTGCAATCACTTATAATTTCTCCTATTTCATTTAAATTCTTTAATTTAACGATATCCTGGAGATCAAAAACTTTTAAAAGAATGTACGAAATTTTTATAAAAAAATAATAAAATAAAATAAATTATATTTTCTTCTGATGGAATACGGAATGGAATTTATTAATGATTACATAGAGAATCACATACATACACAGAATTGATTACATTTTGAGGAAACTTCATTGTTATATTGTATAAGATGATTTGTTTTTACAGAATTGGTATACATTGATTCACTCTCACCATAAAAATCAAACTATCGTTAAGTAAAAGTTGGAAACTTTGCTGTGGTTTGGTATATTTAACTGTCACTTTTGTATTGCGAAAGGCGAAATGTAAAGTGCTTCCTTGCCTAGTTGAAAATTATGTTTTTTTTTTCTTCTTTCTTTTTCCTATTCTCTTTTCTATGAAATTCTTTGTCATGCAACTTGAATAACAATTTTAGGAACAAAAATGATTTATGTAAAACACATGTTATTTTTTAACATAATTTTTTTTAATGTAAAGAGTTTCAATGGCATTCAATAAAATTCTTTTTATCTCATAGTAAAATATGTTGTAATAAAAATTCATTGTATCCAATAAATTAAACTAATCAGACATTAAAATAATGTATGATTTTACTACGACTAACATTTGAGATCTAAACATAATTGTAAAAACTACTTATTCTGTTGAACCGTTGTTAATTTTGTAATGCGTTGCACCTTTGGCAATGATTTTGCCATTCTCTTGATCAATGTAATATGTAGTATAATTTCTAAAACACGACTATAAATCTGCAGTTGCAGCTTTTAAATGAAATAATAAAAGAATTATTTTAAAGGAAATTATTCAAAAATTAATAAAATTGAATATCAGAAATGACTTAGACGTCACTGAATTGAAATTATTTCTTTATTTTGCTTGTATGAAAATATGCATTTATTCTATTAACCGAAGAGCTGAAATTGCTTGCGACATTGAAAATATATTACATTAATCAGTACATTAACTAATATGGGTTCAAAAGTAATTTTTCTTAAATTGTTTGGGAAACTAAATAAATGTACTTTCTTTCCTATTATCATGATTGTTTATAATACATAAATACATATTTTATATTAAAACATTAAAGTATAATTTGCATAAAAATTTTTGTTTCCTAATAATATTCGACTTTTGTAAAAAAAAAAAATGTTTGGCATGAAATTTCGACATGTTTTTCATATAGACTAGTACGATGCAAATATTTCAACTTGCCTCGTGGTATCTTGGTACGATGTGAGAAGAAGAAAGTGACAATTCTTCATTGTGACGGTACATGACGTCATCGAATTTTGGCATGAAATTTTAATATGTTATAAATATCGA
Organism: Maratus michaelseni; assembly: GCA_963931845.1. Lineage (NCBI taxonomy): Eukaryota > Metazoa > Arthropoda > Arachnida > Araneae > Salticidae > Maratus > Maratus michaelseni. Next base: position 230,203,187 of record OZ007590.1, on the reverse strand, counting down.
CTAATTGTTCAATACAAATATTCAGTCTTTCTTGTGGTATCCTCGTCAAAGATTAAAATAAAGGTGCGCCAATTCTTCATTCGGCGATATTACCTCGTCATTGAATTTCGGCATGAAATTTAAATATATAGATTTCGATTGGTAAAATAAAAATACTTCAGTCTGCCTCGAGATATGTATGTAGATTATAGAGGCAGTCAGGAATGAAGGGATCGATTTTAAGACGAATTTCATGTCATCGATTTTCTGATGAAATTAGTGCCAAATTCAAGCTTAAACGATGTATCTTTAAAATGCTTTTGTCTGCATGGATATTTCATAAACTCAGATCTGGGATAGTACAACCAAAATCTATCACTACCATTAGTTTGTGAATTATTGTTTTTTAACCCCTTAATCGTCGTGCCCGAGACATTCACGGGCAGCGTAGGTTACGCCTGTTTTATTCAGATTGTTTGATTCCCACCAGTTTCTTAAAATAGTGTTATTGGCTTTATTCTTGCATTATTTTATCTGTCTATTAAATAAGACGAACATTTCTACTTAAAAAACTGGTGGTAATCAAGCAATATGAATTTTTAAAAAGTAGCCTACACATAAAGGGCGCGACGATTAAGGGGTTAAATTGTTTTTCGACTTTTGATCACCCACTTTTTTTTTCTTTTAGCAGTTTCGTTTATAATACGAGCATTTATATATTGATTTTTGCACTGAAAAAGAAAGAGCAGCCTGGTCAATTACTGAATCCAGATGGTCAGTTACTAGTGTAATTTCATTTGTCCAACTTATACTGTTAATAATAAAAATTTTACAAAAGAAAACAGTAATTTTCTTTCAGATTAGTAACCCTCATACATATTGGTATTTACGAATATTTTCAAAAAATATCTGAATAATTATTATATTAGAAAAAAAATGAAACTTGAACACATTTCCACTAAGTGGTGCACTCACCCTAAAAAAAATCTATGAAATTTCTTTTGAGAAACAATACATTTGTACAGTGCTCTTGAACAAAACATTAATTATAAAATAATTCTGATAAAAAAGTAATTCTATAAAATTAAATAATAAAGTAATTCTGATTCTGTTCATCGCTCCATAAAACATATTTTTAAGTGTTGCATATAACATAAAATGCATTTTAATCTAACATAAAATTTTATGTATAGTGTCAATAGAAAATTAAGTATCTCTAATGTTATACGTGATAGCGGAATTGCACAATGTAAAGCAAATGCATTCTTTGTGTTTCTTGTACCAATAATGTCGCAAAGGGGAGATACGGGAGAAAAAGTGTATTAGTGTAGCGGCTGTTTTAAAATTGCAAATGTACTGAATGAATGGTCACGACAGATCGATTCATCAGAGGATTGTTGCAGTATACGATGGTACTGCCACGTACACTGTAAAAAATGACCGATGTTTCTTATTTTATGAAAATATGCTATAACCACGAACGAAAATATAATATAATCTTCTGAGTTATCCTATATTTCAAATAGCATGTTACATTGTCTTTTGAATCCCCAGAAATGAATACATCTTCAAAATTTAGAGAATAATTTATAAAAACAAATTATTTTTAGCTGCCCGAATTTTTCAGAAACATTTCCGAAGGGTTTTTATAGTGTATTAATTAGCGTCCTCAGGCTGGAATACCTATTTTTCGAATGTTATCCATTCTCAAGTACACGTTTTCAGCCGCATAAGTTAATTTATACATGAAAGAGTAAATAAATAATCTTAATTTTAATGTTATTGTTAACGCTGTTAATTTTGCATGTTTGTCTCTTAAACATTTTTTTTGAGCATGAAAATGTTTACTTCAGAATTGATAGCATTCGAAAAACAGGTATTCCAGGCTAATGACACTAATTAATACACTATAAAAACCCTTCGGAAACGTTCCTAAAATATTCGGGCAGCTAAAAAAAATTGTTTTTATAAATTATTCTTTAAATTTTAAAGATGTATTCGTTTCTGAGGATTCAAAAGACAATGTAACATGCTATTTGAAATTTCGGATAACTCAGAAGATTGTATTATATTTTCATTCGTGGTTATAGCATATTTTCATAAAATAAAAAACATCGGTCATTTTTTACAGTGTATGTGAGAAAAGTAAGCAAAGATGTGATGCTTTTGAAGAGAGGAAAAAAAAAATTGAAACGGATAATGAAAATCGCCAATTTGACGATTCACGTTTCGGTATGAAATTGGCATTACATATGGAGAACCGACGAAATTTCCGTGTACTTCTATCACGTTTTGTAATTTTGTCACATTATATACCCAGGAAACTGATTGTGTTGCAAATATAGTTAAAATATCGTCATTATCGTTAAAGGTATGACAAAAAATAAAGGCTCAGATTGAAGTGAATTACCCAGTAATTTTAACTAAATGATTTCATCCCTTGTTTCCTATTCAAAAGATATTTGTTGTAGTGTATCCTACTACCTATTAAGGTTTGTAAACGGTATACTGAAATACCTTGTTGATGGTTTGTGCGAAACTTTGGATAATCCAAATAAAACATTTTATAAATCTCAAAAGGATTCCGAAATTCCTCATTTACATTTACTGCCGTAGTCACGTTTTATTTATTTAAAAACAAGTAATTGAAAATGAGTATTATGCAATTAAAAATATAGAATAATCTGAACTGAAGTAGCCTCTGTTTACGTTTAAATATTTAATTTCGATGACGATGATATAATGCATTATCATATTAAATTACAAATACCAAGCCCAATAAGAAAAATGTGTTTGTACAATATTTTCGTATAAATTTTGGCGTTTGAGTTCAATATTAAACATTTAAAAAACAACCACGTTAATTTAACATATGAATAGCCTTTTATATAAATTCTCAAAATAAATATGTTAGACTACTAAAAGCTCATATCTCTTCACCGAAATTATTTCGCTATTAGAGGTGTTTTTATCGAAAGTTTTGCTGTTATACATGATATAATATTTCTAATTACGCATTTAAACTATTTTTTTTCTTGTAAATTACACTAATATATTTTTATTTTGAGTGCATACCTGAATATCTGCTCTTTTATTATCAATAACGTTCCTCTCAAGAGTATGTTTACTAACTTAATTACCAGGTTTTTGAAATATTTTCTTTTGAAAACTGCTAATTAGGAAATCTGATGATATCGCATTTTAGATTTGAATTTGTTAATGAATGAAAGAAGGAAACTTCAGCAAAATATTACTTTTTTTAAATAAGTAGCATTTGTTAAGAAAACTAATGAATATTGTGAATTGCAAATCTTTTTTTCTATTTTTAAAACATATACATAGATTGTAAAATGAACAAATTTATTCTACAGTAATTTAAATCGCACTTGGAACTCGATTTTGCGAACTGACTAGAAATTAAAACAAATACTTGAATAAGTATATTTTAATAATGTATACATTTTTAGGAGGTTTCCACACACACACACATACATATACACAGGTTTAAATATAAAAATACGTGGTAGAGAAATTTAGAAAGTAGTTACAGTGTGTGTGTGTGCGTTCTGGTGTGGAGGGGGGGGGGGGGAGGGGAGGGGGACTCAGGTGTTTGATTGAAACCTGTTCAAACATTTCCTTACGGGTAATAAAGTAACAAAATATATGGTAGTACATGTGAAATTATTGCGATACATACTCTGTAACAATTATGTAAGCTGTAATCGCATAGTAATCATCGATAGCTATTCACTAAACGTACATTCAATAACAAAATTTTAGAAAACATTTTAAAATCTACCATGCATTCATCACGGTTTTGCAGGTACCTTTCGTCTAATCCTCATGTTTAAAACTTTCCGATGTGATTAATGACGTGCGTACTGAGCCAATGGATACATTAATTTGAAGGCCATTTAAAAAAATTGTATGTAAAGCATTTTTTCACAAATTGGTGATATTGTACAAAATTTAACAATAATTATATTATTGATAAATACGCTGTATTAATCATGTAAATTGTAATCGTATAGTAATCATCGATAGCTACTCACTTGACGTAAATTCAATGATAAAAATTTTAGAAAACATTTTAAAATCTACAATCCATTCGTCACTGTATTGCAGGTACCTTTCGTCTAATCCTCATGTTTAAAAATTTCCGATGTGATTAATGACGTGCGTACTGAGCCAATGGATACATTAATTTGAAGGCCATTTAAAAAAATTGTATGTAAAGCATTTTTTCACAAATTGGTGATATTGTACAAAATTTAACAATAATTATATTATTGATAAATACGCTGTATTAATCATGTAAATTGTAATCGTATAGTAATCATCGATAGCTACTCACTTGACGTAAATTCAATGATAAAAATTTTAGAAAACATTTTAAAATCTACAATCCATTCGTCACTGTATTGCAGGTACCTTTCGTCTAATCCTCATGTTTAAAAATTTCCGATGTGATTAATGACGTGCTTATTGAGCCAATGGATACATTAATTTGAAGGCCATTTAAAAAAATTGTATGTAAAGCATTTTTTCACAAATTGGTGATATTGTACAAAATTTAACAATAATTATATTATTGATAAATACGCTGTATTAATCATGTAAATTGTAATCGTATAGTAATCATCGATAGCTACTCACTTGACGTAAATTCAATGATAAAAATTTTAGAAAACATTTTAAAATCTACAATCCATTCGTCACTGTATTGCAGGTACCTTTCGTCTAATCCTCATGTTTAAAAATTTCCGATGTGATTAATGACGTGCTTATTGAGCCAATTGGATACATTAATTTGAAGGCTATTTAAAAAATTGAATGTAAAGCATTTTTTCATAAATTGGTGATATTGTACAAAATTTAACAATAATTATATTATTGATAAATACGCTGTATTAATCATGTAAATTGTAATCGTATAGTAATCATCGATAGCTACTCACTTGACGTAAATTCAATGATAAAAATTTTAGAAAACATTTTAAAATCTACAATCCATTCGTCACTGTATTGCAGGTACCTTTCGTCTAATCCTCATGTTTAAAAATTTCCGATGTGATTAATGACGTGCGTACTGAGCCAATGGATACATTAATTTGAAGGCCATTTAAAAAAATTGTATGTAAAGCATTTTTTCACAAATTGGTGATATTGTACAAAATTTAACAATAATTATATTATTGATAAATACGCTGTATTAATCATGTAAATTGTAATCGTATAGTAATCATCGATAGCTACTCACTTGACGTAAATTCAATGATAAAAATTTTAGAAAACATTTTAAAATCTACAATCCATTCGTCACTGTATTGCAGGTACCTTTCGTCTAATCCTCATGTTTAAAACTTTCCGATGTGATTAATGACGTGCGTACTGAGCCAATGGATACATTAATTTGAAGGCTATTTAAAAAAATTGTATGTAAAGCATTTTTTCACAAATTGGTGATATTGTACAAAATTTAACAATAATTATATTATTGATAAATACGCTGTATTAATCATGTAAATTGTAATCGTATAGTAATCATCGATAGCTACTCACTTGACGTGAATTCAATGATAAAAATTTTAGAAAACATTTTAAAATCTACAATCCATTCGTCACTGTATTGCAGGTACCTTTCGTCTAATCCTCATGTTTAAAAATTTCCGATGTGATTAATGACGTGCTTATTGAGCCAATTGGATACATTAATTTGAAGGCTATTTAAAAAATTGAATGTAAAGCATTTTTTCATAAATTGGTGATATTGTACAAATTTATCTTTTACATTTCTTGCGTTATCATCGAAACATACAAAATCAAACAATAGGAGATGATATGGTATTAATATTATAGGATAAGGTTTGTTAAAGAAGTAGGGTTACGAAAGTTTTAATTGTATCATTCTAAACTTAATTATATCTAAAACTTTTTACACTCTTTTACAGGTAATGATTATTAATTCGTAACACAACATTGTTTTTGTGTTTACTCTTTACTTTAAAACACAAGCTCAAAGATAACGATGCATTTGCAAAACGTGTTTCCCAATACTGGGAAATACTGGGGAAGCATTGCTGTAAGAGATAAATCAACGACTGTTAACCAATTTCAAAATGAACAAAAAGAATGTTGTATTACAAAACAATAATTTTTGAATTACCTGTAAAACAGAGTAAAATTATTGGATGCACTTCATTCGGCAAATATAAAATTAAAAATTTAGTTAACCCTACTCCTTATTCAAATCTCGGACCGCCGACATCCTGATTTTCTTCATTTACCCTGATTTTTACCCGTGTATTTTAGAGCAGTTTTCTTTTAAACGTTTAATCCCTGAAATTATTTTCATTTTATTACACATTATACAAGTTGATTGCGTCAAGTTCGATTTCTTAGCAACTGCACGGGTGGAAATTGGAAGGCTTTTTTTAAACAGATTGTCTACTTCGCAAACATTTTTCCGATGTACTTTTAGATGGTTGTACGACTTGCAGTCTTTTAAAATTCAGTTGTTTTATTTTTTCATCCCTCTTAAATATTCGATACATTTATATTTTTCCACATTTTTCTTTAAAAAGATTAAGGGACGTTATTTTATTTTTTCCAGAAATGTTTTTCCAGTATTGGACAACACGTTTTCTAAACGCTTCATTTTTTTGGTGTATGTTTTAAAACAAATAATAAACACAAAAGCAATGTTATATTGTGAATTAATAATAATTAAATTAGCTATAAAAAGTTCTTCCGGCCTCTACCGGGAGGAAAAGGTAGTTTTCCTATACCTTAGTTTAAAAATTTAGCTGTTACTCGAAAGCAGAAAACTAAAATCCAAATATACCGATTACAGAAGATTAGTTAATGCTGAAATTTGCCAAATTAGTCAGCTATAGCGAAGTTGGCTTCATTTATGGAGACTTATTTTTGGTCACCAAATTTGGAGATATTTCGCCAAGTGTCGCCAAGTTTGGCGAGAATTTGAGGCTAACGAATATGAATATAGCTTTATGCGTATTATTGGGAAAATTATTACAATAATGAAAGATAGTAATTTGCGAGAAATCCTGTTCGCTAAAACTCATAAATTAATCCCATATTTTTTGTAATCTGCTGTCTTGTTTCAAAATGTCAGCCAACCTAGAATTTCAAACTTCTCTATCTCAGCCATTTTTTAAGATAGAGACAAAACAAAAAAATGCTTCGGAATCCTTGTATTAAGGTCTAACGCGTAAGAGAAAAATAAATTTGAATTTCGATTTTTTTGTATATATTTTTTAGTTTTAAATATTTTAGTTGCCGCCATTTTGAAACAAGATGACGGACTAAGCTGGTCAACGAACTCGGTAGAGATATTGGTGAGCTTAATACACACGATTACTATCATACAAATCGGTTTAAAAATACGAGTGCTATCGTATAACAAATATTAGTTATATATATATATATATATATATATATACATATATATATAAATTATGTACATATGTACATCTATATATATTTAAAGATTATATATATATATATATATATATATATATAATCTTTAAATATATATAGATGTACATATGTACATAATTTATATATATATATATATATATATATATATATATATATATGTATGAATAAACATTTGAACGGAGGGTGGTTTTCGGTTCTGAGGATCATGATCGTTGAAAATATACCGAAAGTTTCTGGAATTGCTTTCCTCCTAACGGCTGCAATAGATAGATTTTTATATTTTGTAATGAAAGCTACCTAAAAGAGTAATACGTATTAGTTGTATTTAGTTTGGTAATAATTAAAGTAAAACTTCTTTGACCCTACTTCACGTTCAGACCTCATTATCTCTTTGCAACAGATATATACTAAAAACTCTGGATTTCTGCTTTCAAAAGTTACTTCGAAGTTTAAGATCTTTTAAATCGTTTAAATTTAGTTAATTCTGACGTATTGATAAACTTTACAGCAAAACAGCAAAAAAATGTTGGCTCAGTTTTTTCAGGCTACCAAAATCATCTTTAAACTTCTCCCAATAAATCTAAATCCATAAATAATGAAATAATAGTAGATTTCACATAATATAAATGGCAGCTTTAGACTATTTGAACAAAAGCCCTTAAAATTTCTACTTTTTTACAAATTTCTGTTTTATCCCCTATGTATACATTGCTTAACACAAGTTTTACTTGTTAAGCATATTCAAATCCTTTGGATATATTTGATTGTTTTTATGAACTTGAAAGGAAGAATTCGATTTATAAAACATAAAAGAATGGAATGTGTAAATTTTGAAGCATAAAACATTATGTGAATATATTATAAGAAAAGTTTAAACAGCACTTTATAAAATATTAAAATAAAGTATCTTTCCAGAAACTTTAAAAGTCGTGTTTTGACTTACTGCAATAGCTAATTCCATTTTGATTTAAACCTTTCACGTAACGCTCTCCTTCATTCATATGCTAAGCTCCTAAAATAAATAGAGATTACGAAAGATAACACAAAAAGGTTAGAAGTGAGAACTTACGATGAATAAGAATGTATTACAGTATTTTTTAAAGCTTTCATAAAAATACTGAAGCTGATCTAAATTTTTCTGTTTTGAAAATATAAGGACTTACTGTTGGATAGTTGGTTTTCAGAAAAGAAATATGATTATATATGTATATGTGTGTGAAATAAATAAATCTGAAATTTCGACTAAAACTGAGAAAGAGGACATGGCATGTTATAAAAGTTTTATTTCCAGCTTATTTAATAAACACAGTCTTGATGAAGAAGCCAGGATCGTACACACACACAGTCCTGTGAAGAGCTGATAGCTTACTGAAGATTTTTACCCGATTAGGTTTTTACAATTGAGCAAGAGCGTGTAGTTCTCAGCCAATCATTGTTGCGTATAATATGTAAATACGTGAAGACAAAGAGTTTTATGCTTGAGAAAAACAAAAACAACAAAAAAAACAGAGACCACATTTAGCTTGTAACTAGCTTCTAATGAGGAATTAAAAAAATTCTATAAATAAATGTCATGGATGTACTGGTACGTTTTATATGTGTAAGATTAGTCAATCGACAGATGTTAAGACAGAAACCAATTAAAAAAACTGTTTTAATATTTTCTTGGCTTTATTTCTTTATTTCTTTTTACCCTACCTAAAAAAAGGAGTAGGTTTTCAATTCTACCCGTATGTATGTTTTGGTCTTGTTCACGCATAACTTCCGTAAATGTTCATCGATTTTGATAATTTTTTTTGTTTGAAAGTGTAAGACACCCAAGTGGTCTCATTGCATTTTCGTCAAAACCTGATGAACTACTACAGTAAAACCTCCATAACGGATACTCCCGAATAGTAGACACTTCTATTTAACGGACACTTTTCCAATCCCCAATCCCGAAACCTAAATGTTTGTAAGTTTAACCTCTGGATAGCGGACAGTAGTTTTGGCGATAAAGGATGAAAAATATTTTTGTTAAAGAGAAAGAAAATGGGAAAAAAGTAAAAAGCCTCTAAACTTCTCAGAGCAATGTGTCACAAATGTTGTGATCGCAGATATATGTAGGGGGTGGTCTGGGGAATCTCCCAATTTCGCAATGGATTTCGTATCGATTACTCTTTGATTCTTAATTGACATACATTATTCAAACCTTCAAAATATGTTAACACCATTTTATCGTTTTATGAATATATTGAGTTCTACGTACTCTGAATTTAGTATCTTGTTTGTGATTAATGTTTCGAGAATGACCTCAAAACGAAAGCGATTAACTTTAAAAGAAAAATTTAAAACTGTAAATGTAAGTGAATCTGAAAAACAGAAATTGAGTTTACGAATACTTGCCGAACGTTTTAAAATAAGTAAAACACAAGTCGGAGAGATTTTACGAAATAAAGAAGAAATGAGGAATTTGTGGATTACTAACTTTATCACAAAAAATGTGAAATTGTGGAATACTGATTGCATTGAGATTGATTCCATAATTCTGAATTGGCTTACTTCATTTCGTTCAATAAAATTCCTATCAGTGGGCCTTTGATTCAAGAAAAGGCTTTAGAAGTTGTCAAAGAACTCGTATTACATGATTTTAAGGCTTTGAGTTGATGGCTGGAAAAGTTCAGGCTTCGGCACAATATCGCTTTTAAAACAATATGTGGAAAAGCAAAATATGTTGTTCTTTAAAAAGTGGAGGATTGGCATGAACGACTGCAATCAATTTGTGAAGGTTATGAGTAGTGAAACAGTTATAATGCTGATGAAACCGGACTCTTTTTCTGAATTTTTCCGAATAAGACTTTGTGCTTCAAAAAGGAAGACTGCATCGGCGAAAAAATGTCAAAAGAGCGACTCACTATTTTATTATGTTGCAATGTACTAGGAGTATTTGAAATCCCTCTTATAATTGAAAAATTTGTGAAACCCATGTGTTTCTCAAAGAACATCCAATTTAATAAATTTTGTGTTATGTGGAGAGCGAATAAAACTAGTCGTTGGGGGCCACCGTAATACTTACCCATCATGGATATGCATAATGTAAAATATTAAAACAAAAATGTGTAAACTACTTATAAAATGCATAGCAATTCAAATAAAATTGTGACTTGATGACGTCATAACTTTAAAGGCTCGATTACTGAATTGCTTGAAAGAGGTTTTTCCTTATAACTCCAAAAATAATAATCCTATTAACTAGCGGTTTATTGCATCTGATTAAGCGTCAAATTTCCAATTAAAATATATCTTTGAAGTGCAATTTGGATGAAATACAGGGTCATGAAAAATCGAAGAGTGTGGAAAATAGGATTACAAATATCTCGGCAACTCATTATCCGATCGACTTCATGCTTTATGCAAAATTTATGTTTTTTTATTGTCTTTTATATTCATTTCTTAAAATAAACAATTTCGAAAATTTTTATATACCTTTTATCAGAACGAATATTTCGAGAGTCCGAAAAAAATAGTTCCGGTTAATCGAGGTTATTGAAATGAAATAGGCTTCTTCCCATTATTACATACTAAGTACATACCAAATTGCAAGTCTCTATCTCAATTTTTTCAGGAGATAGAGCGTTTACAGACACACAGACACACACACAGACACACACACAGACACACAGACGGACGGCAAATTTTTTTTTCTAAAAGTATGTTTTTCGGAATCTCCAGTGTCTGAAACGTGTAAATCCGTCAAAAAAAATTTTTCGATTTTCAAAACGATTACAAGACTTACCCTATACTACGTATGATGGGTAAGTAAAAGCGTGGATGACAAGTTCTTTAGTGATTAAAGGGTTAACGTCCTTTGATAAGACAATGAAAAAACAAAGAAAAGTTCTCTTGAGTTTGGATAATGTAACTTCTCATCCAAAACATTTGAAATCGGGCAATGTTAAAACTGTGCCCCCCCCCCCACCCCCCAAACACCACTTCCTTATGCCAATCCCTTGATCAAGGTGTTATACACAATTGTAAAGCCTGGTACAGGCAGCTTTTATTAAGCCACACTCTTTCGAAGTTCGATTCTAATTAATACACCTGAGATCTGCCTAAAATTATTTAATGTTACCGATGTTCTCGAATTTGGATTTCATCAACTGTAAAAAAACATAACAACCTGAAAGCGTACGACAATGTTTCAGAAAAGCTGTCTTTATATTAAAAGAAAATGAAACACTTATTTCCGATATAAATGAAGAATTAAGGGCAATAAGTGAATTAATGAAATGTGTCAGGAGTGAAGAAACTGCCGAAATGTTCATCAACATTGATGATGATCTACTGAAGAAGAATTAGTTGATGTAGACGATTATATTTCTTCAGAATATTCGACAACAACTGAGTCTATTAGTGATTTGAATGAGATAGTGTAAATAGTCCTGCAATATCGAGAATTTCCAAGAAAAAGAAAAATACAATGAGCAGTTACGTTTTCAGAAGTATTAAAACTACTCATAGAATTAAAACTTTACATAGAAAAACAAATCACATGTAATCGCAAGCAAAAGCCAACATTTGTAGCAGATTTTTTTCTTAAGAATATAATAAACAGTGGAAAAATGTATGCACAATATCATTTCAGTTTTATTGCTTAAAAATAATTTAAATTTTTGATTAATCGTATAATAGAGGTTCTCGGACATATAAAAGCCATTTAATGAAACCTTAAGCATTTATTAACGATTTTGTGAAAATTTGAGGTTTTCTCAGCAGCGGACACCTCCGAATAGCGGACAATTTCTGCGCTCCCGAGGTGTCCATTATTTAGAGGTTTTACTGTATTTTCTAACAATAACGCTGCATTATTTTCTCCGTTCTATAGGCCGGATTTCAACAGGAATTGTTTTATTCAACTTAACTTACGATTCTGGTATTTTCTGCATTAGGAAAGTTTATCTTAGACTTCAGTTACCACAATTTCCGAACAGTAACGTCGCATACTTTTCTTGGGTTTATGGGCCCGATTTCAACGGGAATGATTTAATTCAATTTAGCTTACGATTTAGCTACTTTCTGCATTATGAAAGTTTATCTTAGATTTCAGTTACCACAATTTCCGAACAGCAACTTCGCATACTTTTCTCCGGTTCTATGTGCCCGATTTCAACAGGAAATGGTTTATTCAACTTAGTTTACGACTCAGTTACTTTCTGTATTATGAAAGTTTATCTTAGACTTCAGTAACCACCATTTCCGAACAGCAACGCCACATTCTTTTCTCGGATTCTATGTACCCGATTTCAACGGGTATTGGTTCATTCAACTTAGCGTAAGATTCAGCTACTTTCTGAATTATGAAAGTTTATCTTAGATCAATACTATAGAATAACTGACTATAATGCTTGTTAACTTGTCTGCCACTCTCGTATAACCGTACTTTTCCAAGTGAGTATTGCCAAGTTCTGGAATAGAAAATGCCTAGGTTTGCCTTGCTTTGGACAAACGCGTCTGTTTAAACACAGTCTGAGCATCGTATACCCTACCTGAGGAAACCTTTGATGAAGATTATTGGAAAAGAATAAAGTAGAATTCTGGACCATTTCGTCACATCTCTGAAGAGTCAATACAAAAATTTCTACATATTCTGCATTTTGCTTCTTGTCAAGGGAGTTGTACTAAAGAATTATTCTTGTATGTAGACTGTTGTGAATACAATGCATTTGTTTAAAACAACTATATTTTAACTATTAAATGCTAATAAAATCAATATTTATAACAACAGATGAATTTGCAGACTTATGATTTAATTTACGAATATATACATATTAAAAGTAATCAACTACTTATTGAAGTCGGTGTAAAACAGTCCCAGTCGATAAATTAGTAGGTACTAGGTGCAATACATTCAAATTTCTTACTATACTTAAGATAGTTTGGCACCGACTTCGAAAAGTAATTGATTATTTTTTATGTGTATTATATATTCCTAAATTAAATCATAAGTCTGTAAATTGATCTCTTGTAAAAAATAATCTCTCGAAAATCCGTTTGTGGTGGGTATTAAATTGTACATATTAAATTTATCGTTTTTATGATGACACATGATGTCGGATTTGTGGTTATTGGATAACATTATGTCACTAGAGAATCTTAAAGAATTATTTAATTCTTTTCAATGCTTTTTTTAAGTCGGTTAATAATTTTCTTGTAAAAGTTTATTTTATTTCCTGCTTTTTTAGATAACGGAAATATATCATCAGTATTGTAATGTCTTTATCATATTTTTTTGGATAATTAAAATAAAATAAAATATAAATTCAACAAGTACGTTGCCGTTCCTTTATTTTCCAACAAAGTAGTAAAATGCTTTAGCAGTAGCTAAGTTAGCCCTCAAAGTATCATATCATCTAGCATTTCCAGACCAAACCAAAATTTCATCTGCGGATACAAATGTAAAATCATTTCTACAGAAATATTATACTGAGAAAATTATACTGAGAGTAGACTGCAATTTCATCATTAACTTTTGTTTACTCTTTTTCACCAACTTGTATCTCAGATGTTCTATGATCAGAAGCTTTGTTTATGCACATCCTAATATTATATGAAAATTCCAAAACGTATTAAATAAGTCGTTTCAGCGCATTCTATAGTCCAAAATCAATTTTAGATCTTTGTCTTTTACTTCCCGATATATTTTTGTGAAGAGTCCACCTCTATAACTGACGATTTTTTTTATAGAATTTAAAAACTTTGCCCCGTTAATTCACTTCTGTTGGAGATTGATATAAAAATGCTCACATAGCTTTACTCAAGCAGGTAACAATAAAAAAAATTAATCTGTCGCACACAATAAAGTACGGTTGTTTTAAAAACTGCAAGAGATTTATTTTAACAAAATAAACAATTTTAAGAACTTTAATTATTCGTTATTTGCGTATGAGATATTCATGAGATGGTAATCCTAAACAAAACACAAATTCATTTTATTTGACTTGTTTCATTAACTGAGTATTTTGCAGAATCCGCCCTGATCCCGCAGGCGAGAATCTTTGGTAATGAATTCTGGAATCAACTGTGGAATTTTCGAGGATTGAAAAGGCACGAGATCCCGAAGAATTGCAAAAATGCAATCCCTAATTTCAAATTATGTAAAATTTGTAATGATTATTGTTATAAAATCAGTTTTTTATATTTTTACAAAATACAACACTTACATAATTTAATATTCAATTATTTTTATTTAAAGAACATTTAAACATGTTATGTTATTTCCTGTCTTAAACAAAACGCCGGTATTATAAAATTTTTATGCATCTTTCAGTAATATATACATATTTTACATTTCTATTCAATATTTATTTGCAATCGATAAATTATTTATATTGAAAACTTGACTGTGCATTTTCAAGGGCTCATTATACTATATTCCAATAAAACATTCTTTTAGATATGCAAGTCATGCACACCGCTTTAACAGCTTTATATTTTTACAAATATTCACAGAAAAATATGTTATTCAGTAATTGCGGACTTATTTAAATTCGAGTCCAGTCATGTTCTGCATAATTGAGTGCGTTAACTTACATTATCATTAATAACTAATAGAAAAAAATATATATCGTTCATTGAATATATTCGAATAAGGAAATCATCTAAGAAGAGCAGATAAAATGTATGTATTTTTAATATGTATAAATGAGGTTAAAGATGAAAAAACATATGTAATTATTTTTGTTTTTGCATGAAGACATTACTTAGTCCATTTTTTTATTATCGTGATAGAACAGATCCATTTTATTTCTATTAAGTAAATCGTTTGTAACAAATGAATGAAATTATTTTAATTGTGAATTGTTTCCCATTATGCTATAAATATACAAGATATTTGTTGATATTAAAGTAAATTAAATATTTTTTTTATCATAACCGGCAATATACTCTTTCACTGCCTGTTTTTTCCAAGCACACTTCGGCTGAAACGTGTGTACTTGAATATATGAAACACACAATTATATATATAATAAATATGTTTAAATAGTTTTTTTAAACAATAAAACTATCAATAAATAATAAATATTTTTAGCAAATTTGTGATAATTTCTTAAGCACTTAATTTGAAAAAACAATCTACAGCCTTAAATCTATAAGTACATGTTATAGAAATTTATTTGGAAATTTCTTCTACACAATACCCATCTTTATAAAGAATATTGTGCAACACTTCCAAGACTTTTTTCTGCAAGCGTATTTTTAAAATCTTTTTAGTTATAACTATACGGTTTAACGATAAACCAAGAAAATTGTTACTAAAGAATCGCTGTTCTGTATAATTAATAAATCTCTTAAGTAAATTGCGCTTACTAATCTTCGCCGCTGTTAATACATTCACTCTGTCTAAAAATAATCGGTTCACATTTAACGATTTAAAATTCCTATTCGCCATCATTAATCATTAGTTCGCAGATAATAATCTGATTTATTGTTTAATAATTAAAATGTAGAAGTAATTACTTTTCATGGAGCAGGAAATTTTCCATTCATTGTTGCCGCTAGAAAACTTTCTGGCTAGTTCAGGTAAGACACCGATTAGAGAAGATCTGTTAAAACTCGTCTCTTGTTAAATTATTTGTGATTGTGAAATTAAATGAATTAAATACAATCCGCGTAATTTTATTTCAGATGTGTGAAATTAATCATTAAACTGGGCTATTATGATTCGGTACAATCTTGTGGTCTGCCAAACCAGAGATATGTATTTTATATGAAATTTTTATGTGATGTGCAGTTTGTGAAAATTTCTCTTTCAAATTAAGTGAAAGTGCACTGTGATTTTAGGCTTGGTGCTTTTAGTGTTGTGAATCAAAGAATATAGCTTACAGTTGTGTTATTTACGGATGCACAACATAATTGGATACATTGCGAAAGTCTGAATATTAACATCTAAAATGAATATTTCGCCACGGTTATAAAATGTAAAACTGTCAAGTGCGAGGTTATTCATTCAGTGTAGTGATTGGTGATACTTAAAGTATTTCAACACAGAATTTTATCATGATGTGTTGTTTCATCTTGTATTAAAAATTTGGATTAATTCCAATTTGAAAGTACATGAATTTAATTATTTTATTTGTGATTTATTTATTATTATATTGTGAATTACTGAGAAAATATGTTTAAAAGCGTGCGTAAAAAAGATTATCAATGTATAGTGTTGAATCAATTGTAGATATTAGCGATTCGGAATTGGCTATAACGGATTTAACTAATTAAACTAAAAATAGTGATAAATATAAATTTGATTCGAAATTAGTAGAAGATATAGCCAAAAATATCATTGAGGATAAAAATAAATGCTGAGATAAAATTACTAGATTTTGTGCGTACAAAAGTGGAACTTGAATTGATTAAAATATGAGGAAAAACAAAAAGCGATAATTTAGGCAATCTTTGAAAAAAATAAATTATATAACCTATAGATTCTCATTAAATGTATACGAACTTTTATTAAAAATATATAAATCAAAATTTATTATTATATTATAAGTATACGGCTTTTTAAAATTTAAAAAGACCGAATAATAATATTTCCAAAAACTGTATTTTCAATTGAAATATATATTTACATGTGGATATTGAAAAAGAAAACTTTAAAATAAATAAATTATTACGTGCGACAACAATTATTTACTGGTGAAAATTATGTAACATTGCAAGCGAATTGTGCGTGCAGAAAATAAACTGCTTCTTAAAAAAAGAAAACAACCTTTACATTTCTTCTCTATAAAAAATGTAGAGTATATAGTGCATAGATGCCAACATCTCTTAATTATTCCGTAGTCTGATCCAAGACGGGCATGCTATCAACCGGAAATTTTATTTAATCAAAAAATTTTAAATGACCTCGTAAAAGTACCTTATAGAAAGAAGGCACATTTCTTTATTTGCACTTTCCGGTTTTAAGGGAACAAGGGACCTTCAAACTCATTTTTTAATATTTTTTTTTATTTCACTTTAAATACTATTCAAGGGCACACTATATGCATTATGGCATGTATTTATCACACCAGAAATTAAAAAAAAAATTGAAGAAAATAAGGAATTTTTCTGAATATTTTAACCGTTACGTAGAATTTTTCAAAATGTCCCATGCGCATTCCATATCAATTAAAATCAACAATATTTTTTATGCAGGTTTGGTTTATATATACAAATAAAACTGTGCATAAAATTTTATATATTTGAATAAAAAAAAAAAAAAAAGAATCTAAATTTTTTGAAATTTTTCGCATTTTTGCATCACATTTTTGCAATTAACTACCTTTAAATTTGTAATTATACCTCATTAAAAAAAAAAAAACATGCACAGTTTTATGACAAATATAATGACAAACAGCTACAAAAAATTTCAAACTATTCAGAGGAAATAGTATGTGCATGGATACCGGGAAAATTTTCGAAATGAGAGATTAAATTTTAAAGTTCTAGTATTGGCAAACATAATAAAATATACCCTGAAAGAGACTAAAATCATATACATGCAAAACCTATACATGTTTAATGAATGATTGCACCAAAATAATTATTTATAACCCCCCCCCCGTGTTGAGTGACTGAAAAAATTCATTTTTTACTGCGATTGACTAATAAATTTTGAACTTTTTCTTCGAAACTATCTGATGAATTTCTCGGTTTCATCTTGCGTCAGATTACTAAAATTCTGAATTCTCCCCCCGCCCTTGAAAAAATTTATTTTTTTCTGCGATTGACTGATAAATTTTGAGATTTTTCTTCACAACCACCTGATGAATTTTTCTTCACAACCACCTGGTGAATTTTTCGCTTTCTTCTTGCGACAGATTACCAAAATTCTGTATTCTCCCCCCTGTTGAGTGCCTGAAAAAATTCATTTTTTGAGTACGATTGACTAATAAATTTTGAGATTTTTTTTTCGCAACCAATTGATAAATTTCTTGGTTTCATCTTGCGATAGATTACCAAAATTCTGGATTCCCCGCTTTCCTTGAAAAAATTAATTTTTTACGGCGATTGACTAATGCATTTTTATATTTTTCTTCGCAACCATCTGATGAATTTCTTGGTTTCATCTAGCGGTAGTTTAGCAAAATTCTGGAATTCTTAATTTTTCAATCGTGTAACAGGGGGAGGGGGGGGGGGTTGAACCGAGAATATTGGTAATGTGCTGAAAGATGGAACCCAGACATTCAGCAATTGGTTGTGAAGAAAAATCTTAAAATTTATCAGTCAGTCGCAGTAAAAAATGATTTTTTTTCAGTCGCTCAACATTGGGGGGGGGGGGGGGGGAGAATCGAGAATTTTCGTAATCTGTCTCAAGATAAAACCGACAAATTTATCAAGTCGTTGCGAAGAACATTTTTTTAATTTTTCAGTCACTCGCAGTAAAAAATGACTTTTTTTCAGTCACTCAACAATGGGGGGGGGGGGGGAGAATCAAGAGAATTTTGGTAATTTGTCGTAAGATGAAACCGAGAAATTCGTCAATTGGTTGAAATTCAATGAAAATTAAAAATAAACAGCTAATTAGAAGAAAAAATGCATTTGCAAATATTTGTAAATAAACATCAGCTGATCACGAGGACCGTTTAATTAATTATAAAATTGCAAATAAAATCCGAAAAAAGATCATCCGATTGCAATTATCTAACTTGGAGATGAAAGCTTACACAGAGCATTATTTTTGGGGGAGAAGAATTTTTTTTCGAAAATTTGAGCGATTTTGCTGATTTTGAAGGTCCCTTGTCCCTTTAAACGCATTTGTCTTTGGATCAGATTCCAGAATAATTAAGAAATGTTGGCATCTATGTATAGTATTTGAAAATTAATTTAACACCTTTCATTTTCATTTGAAACGGTTCATAAATACGGCTTCTCTCTACTCTAAAAAAGAAAGAAAGAAAAAAAAAAGTTACTAACGCTGCCGCTGCTGCTACTGGTGTTGAAGCAATCGTGTTCTTTTCACTTTTTCGTCATATCCTGCAAAAACTATTGCATATAAAAATATGAAAACTGGTAGTTTTATAGAAAGATAAAACGTAAGTATTGTAATAATTTTCATGCATGTTTCAGTGATCTGTACATATTTTACATTTCCATTCAACATTTGTTCTCAATCCATAAAATTATTTATGTTGAACATTTTACTGTACAACATTTCACTCTTTTCAAGGGCTCGTAATATATTCCAAACAAAAATTATTTTAGAGATGCGAAACACATACACCGCTTTAAAAATTATATTTTTCAAATATTTAAAAAGAAATATGTTATTCATTAATTGCGGACTTATTTAAATTCGTGATCAGCTCCGCATAATTGAGTGCGTTACAGTACATTATCAATAAGAAATATTTCTAAAAAATCTCGCATTGAATATATTCGAATAAAGAATTCAACTAAAAAGAGAAGAGTATGTATTTTTAATATGTATAAATGAAGTGAAGGTGAACTAAAATATGTAATTATTTTGTCATTATTTTGTCTATTTTGTTATTATCTTGATTGAACGAAACCTTTTTATTTCTATTAAATAGTTATTTATTCAAAACAAATGAATTAAATTGTTTTAATTTTTAAGTTTTTCCCATTATGCTAAAAATATGTAAGAGATTTGTTGATAAATAAATATTTTTTAGCATTACAGATAATGTACTCTTTCATTATTTGTTTTTCCACACACACATCGGCTGAAATGTAGGTGCGTGAATATTAGAAACACACTATTATATATATATATATATTCATAATAAATTGGTTAATGATATAAATTATTTAATATTTATCAATTTTACCGGTTAGTTTATAAAATCTTCAACTCGTAATGGGGAATGTAATAAAAGTCCATAACTTTACCAAAATTCGTTCATTTTGTGCAGCTACATTTACTTAAATTTGTGTGAAAGCTGTCAAAAGAAATCAAAGAAAGCACTTGTTGTTAGGCCAGTGGTATTTCAAGAGATGAACTCAAGATGCCAGGTAGACCTAATGGACATACACACATAAATTACTGACCACTACTTGAATGAATTTCATACATTCTAGAGATTGCTGTACAGAGAGTTTAATGCATCCATTGATTTTTTTTCAGTTAATGTACGCGAAGCATACATACCTAAATTACGGACCGCTGCTTGAATGAATGGCATGTATTCTAGAAATTGCTGTATAGGGAGTTTCATGCGTTAAGTGATGTATTTTTTCGCTTAATGCACATACTATTTGAAAATATTCATTTTGACCTAAAATAAGCGTCCATAAATAATGCCAACTTGGCAATAGCTGACTAATTTGGTAGATTTCTTTTTCAAATTCAGTATAAATGAATCTTCTGTAATCGGGTTCATTGCACTTAGCTTGCTGTTTTCGAGTAACATTATGTAAAATTTTAAAACGATGATATCGGAGCGCTACCTTTTCCTCCGGTACAGGCTGAAAGGACTTTTTTGAAAGGGGGTGGCGGATTGCAAATATTTACACAGGTTTTACTTTGGTTTATATAACAGTTTGTATAAATAATTATTATCTTGTTGATCTAACTTCACTCGAAAGAAATGCGCGAAATTTCTTCCGTGATTATTTTCTAGGAGAAACTTCCGTAGACAGGCCCAAAACATATGTAAGTATTTAATATCATTATTATAACTCATACTGTTATGTGCTTGTTAGCATTACTCTTGTTTGATGCCAAACTTGCCTGTGTATCTGAATGCAGAGTATTATTTCTTTATTTTTTTGTACGAAGAGTGATAACAATATAATCGTTCCATTTCTCGTACCACATATGATTTACAATATTTGTACTTTTATATTAGCAGGGTGAAGATACTATATTCATATAGCATTCATTTCATTTAAAATATAAACCTTTCACTCATTTCACTTAAAATACATACATTTAAATACATGACTTTCACTAATTTCATTTAAAATACACGCCTTTCACTATTTCTGTTTAAATTACTAGTGGGGCTCCGCTAACCTTCTTGCTCGCTATGCCGCCTAATCACTTCGCGATTCCGTTCGGTATCGCACAGCAATCCCTATTTTCTAGAAGAAAATAATAAAAAAAAGCCTTGAAGATCAACGCAGATTTTCATTGGTCTATTTCCAAATCGTTATATATTTTTTTAATATAGAGAGACTAAAAAGAAAAATATCTGAAAAAATAATGCCATAATTCAAAATATTTTAGTTAAATATCAAAAAATTGTTTCTAATTTACACACACGAAATATAAAATCTCCTATTGATAAAAATGGTATTGGCGAAATTTGTGCCAAATCTCTACTACTAAGGTATTACGTGTTTTTTCTTTCAAACAGAAAAAAATCCATATTTATTTTCCATTTTTATTATGTTCTATTGTACTAAATAACTGCGTGCATAATTTTTTTGCTCCATGTGCTGCAATCCGATTTTCCACGAAAATGTACCTTCGGAGAAAAGGACGTACGCACTAAACTTTTGTGATGTATGCGCTTTAATTCTGCTCTTTTTGTCTATTTTTTACATAATTTACAAACGGTTTGACATTTATCTTGGTAAATAGGAGAGTTTTGTTGTCACACTCTTACGTACCTTCTGTGGAAATTGGAACGAAATCCGTTAAATATTTTTTGAGTTATACTTGACGAAAAGTTTTAAT
The DNA here is from genome assembly GCA_963931845.1 of Maratus michaelseni. Lineage (NCBI taxonomy): Eukaryota > Metazoa > Arthropoda > Arachnida > Araneae > Salticidae > Maratus > Maratus michaelseni. The sequence goes on along the minus strand of OZ007590.1, from coordinate 230,181,082 downwards.
ATATATCATAGCTATATATGGTACAAAGTAATATTGCGCAGTGTGTGTATATTAATAAATATATTAAGGAAAATAAATTATGAAAATCTCATTGCATCAAAAGTTAATCAAGAAATCTTTATTTCTTATTTTACTTTCAATATTCAAATAAAATATATTTAGTATGGAGATATATAATAAATTGCTAGACAATAATAGAGTAAATAATCGATCAAGAAATATTTTGAATAAGTATTGTCGTATAATACAAATGATCTTATTTTCATTTAAAGAGAGTAAAAAGAAGAAAAAAATTCTTCATCTTTCAGTTAAAAATAATTTTAGTTCTCAATAAAAAATCTTTTCGAAAACATTACGTAATTTTTTTACGTAAATTCTTTACGTAACATTCCCTATGTATGAGCCATTATTAAATTATAAGACCACGTATTTGTGCTTAATGAAGCCTACAATAAAACAAGTATTTTCAATTTCAGAATGGTTTATTGTATATTTAGATGAGGAAACGAATTATTTATTTACTGCTTTATGAGTTCTTTGAACGAAAATGATTTATTTAAATTACATGGGTAATTTTCATAAATAAGCAGCTAAATACATTTTATTATCAGTGTCTGCAGTGATTTCGAGAAATGGAATTTCTGATTTAATTATATTTTAAATTAATAATCTCTTGTAATTGAAAAAGGACTTAAATCTCAAAATATATAAAATCCTTTTCACTTTGTAGAATCACTGAACATTGGTTTCTAATATACTGATGAATTTCTACTTTTATCTATTTTAGTTTTGATTTTTGATCAAAATAAAGAAATGACGACATTACAGTATGTGTATATATTGAAAATAATATTATAATTGTCTATGTTGGATATACAGAAAAAAATGTGGAGTTATACACCATCGAATAATATAAAAAAGTAGAAATGATCGTAAATTTTACAAAATAAATAAATGTTTAATATAATTTTGGATTTTATATTTACTTTACTGGTGCGGTGATTTTTAACACTTTCCAACATAGTATATGAAAAATGTTTATGAATCTGTTTGATTATCTGTTCTGCCGGGCTTTAACTCTCGTAAATATACTCGGATTGCCATGTAATTTTTATATATTATTTAAGTTTACAGTAGAATGTTCGGCGAAAGGAAGCGTGAAGCATTTATAGTTGGCTTACAGAGAAACACAAAAGAATTCCTCTAAATTATAGTCTATGAGGAAAAATTGCTTGAGGTGCATTTTATTGATTTTACGACAGTTTATACATAATGAGTTTGATATGCATCATTAAGGTAGACGGAAACATATTTTCTTAGGAGTATAGAATAAGTGTTATTTATAGCTCGTTTACAGAGACATAAAAAGAATTCCGCTAAATTATAGTCTGCGAGGAAAAATTGCTTGAGGTGCATGTTATTGATTTTACGACAGTTTATACATAATTAGACTGATATGCATCATTAAGGTAGACTGCAACATACTTTCTTAAGAGTATAAAATAAGTGGTATTTATACCTCGTTTACAGAGACGCATAAAAAATTCCATTACATTATGATCTATAGGGGAAAATTAGTTGCAGTGTTCATTTCATTTTATGAAAAAAATTACATTTCTTAATGATATTCTGTTAGTTTCGGAAAGGGTTTCATAATCTATACTTGATGCATGATTTTTCGATCTTGTTTAAAAATAATTATTTCACTGTTTATTTCTGAAAGTGGGCCTGTTAAATTTACCCATTTTGTGAACCGTTTAGAAAGTATATTTTGTATTTATCAACTTTTTTATATTATCCACTTAAGGTTTTTTTTAAGCATTTTTCAACACAGTTGAAATGTTCCATCAGGTTGTCGCGTACTATTTTTCGCGGAGTCAATTCGTTACGGTGTCATTTTTTTTCTTTTTCGTGGGAGAGATGTTTTTATGTTTGCATTTCTTTTTAAGTATATTAATAGATTCTATTTAGAATAGATATAATAGATAGAGCATATTTCTCACGTATTGGGGGGGCAGAGTTCATCCCAGCCCGCCACCCCCAAGCCTGGTTTTGTATGTACTTGATAAAATTTGGTATTACTTTTGAAAATATCACTGACTTTTTCCCCCAAAGCTAACTGTTTTTCTGATCGACGGTTAGTATTTTTAAATATCAAATGCTTCAATTTGGTTTATTTTGGTATGAGTATAATGAATCTTTGCATAGAGGTAAAGCGGGGGAAAGGAAGACAACTTTTAATGGGACTTTTAATGCGAAATGGACTTACCCTAGGTAGTCACGCAGAACCACGTGATATGCGCTGGCAGTCGGGCAACAGTATCGTCCGACATCGTCTGGTTCTTGTTGTTATTCATTTGCGTCTGCGGAATGTTTGAAATTAAAAAGAGCAACGCAGAGTTATTCGTTATTTAGTGGCAGAAGAATCTGCATTTCGGAAGGCTGGAACCAACATTAACTAATACCAATTTGGTCCCTCACCTCTTAATGTCGGTCCCGTTTTATAATTTTGTCTTAATCATAGAATTTTTTAACTTTTGTGTTTTAAGCTAAACGAAAAAAAAAATATTTTTTTTCCTTTTAGAAATCAATTATTATTTGTATCCAGCTGAAACTTCATAAGTTTTAAGAAGAAAATAAATCCAACAACTTTTTTTCAACTCTATAAAAATTCTGGGATTGTATACATTGTTTTCAAGTACTATTTTACATCTAAAAAGGGTTCTGAAGTTCCAGTAAAAACTTGGTGGTTACTGAATGGTATCTATATCACTTATACTGTGACATTTGATTTCTCAAAAACTTGATTTTTTGGCTTACTTCCTTCTTCAGCCTGAAGATTCAATTTTTCACTTCCATTAAAAAATCAAATCATGTTACTATTTATTAAAAAGTCACATAAATTGATTGTTGGATTGGCAATAGGTCCAAAATTGGTTCATCTATTAGAAAAATAATTCAATTGAAGGTAAATTCACAAAAGAAATATTTATTTGGTGTTCTTTTCTCATAATAAAAAATGTAAGATATTATGGCTCATTTAACAATTAATTACTGGAACAGTGCGCAATGCAATTTTCTGTTTTATAAATTTTAAATATCTTTTTTTGAAACAATTAATGTTAATGCTCATTCAAATTTTATGATTTGTTTCGTATCAATACATTTTAATTAAAATCCAAAATGATTTCAACAATATTTTCACTAAATAATACGACGTACGTTTAAAATTAATTAACATCATTAGGAATTAATATAATAAATGCAATTAAAACCACTTTTAGAAGTATAGATTTTTAATTTACATTTTTTATTTCAAGTAAACCTAATTAAAACCTGCACGTTTTTCAGTAATAAAGAGGCAATTCAGTATGTTTCAGCTATTTTGAAATCATTAGAATAAAGTATAGGAAACTTAAAACATTAATTAAAATCACATTTCAAAATAGCAAAAGAGAAATATTTGGAATTTAAAAAGTAATTTTTAACAAAAAATAAAATCGACACCAAAGAATTATATCTTACTTTCTTGTTTTTGTGAGAACTTTGTATTGTAATTCCAATAGAATCCTGCACCTGTCAGGTTATATCGAAGCAAAACGAAAATTCTTTTTGAAGTCAATCCGAAACCCAACAGGCTTCAAACAGAAACTGACCTGAAATCTCAAATGAAAGAAATTTATAATGAACAGAGGAAAGTATTTTCAACTAGGTAAATTATATTCAATTGGTTGGAGTATCATAATTGAGATATATTCCAACTGAGCTAAAAATGCCGGGACCAGGACTCGAACCTGGATGCCTTGGCTTGTTGGACCAACGCTCTTCCTACTGAGCTATACCAACAACATCCTGGATGGCACACTTCACTGTTATTTGTTGGACAAGGCTGCGAACTGCAGCGCTAATTTCATTCACGTGGTATACAGGAGTTTCCGTATTTTTTCAGATTCATCATGTAAAATGCTATAGCTATAGCTCGGATGAATGAAATTTGCACTGAAGTTCGCAGCCTTGTCCAACAAATAAAAGTGAAGTGTGCCAGCCAGGATATAGTTGGGATAGTTCAGTAGGAAGAGCGTTGGTCCAGCAAGCCAAGGTGCCCAGTCTTGAGTCCTGGTTGCGGCATTTTTCGTTTTGTTGGAATATATCTCAACTATGATACTCCAACCATTTGAATAGAAAGAAATTTAATTCATATTTTAGTGCAATTATCAAAATATATACTGTAAATTATATTCCTAATAAAAATTATTTTTTATGTAGAAGAATAAAAATTTGCATTTTCATTTTTATTCAAATATCTTAAATATTATCTCTATTTAATCTTAAACAATATTATGGACTTTTTATTGAAAAAACAACTTTTAAGTCAAGTCCCAACGAGAATCCATTTCGAAATAGTTGGTGTCAACCAGACCCAAATCCAACTCGCTTCCAAAAACATTATTGCCAATTCAACACGCTTTAACAACGTGTCGGACCGGGTTCGAGTACAATCGGGTTATCTCACCTGATGCAGGATTCTAATTCGCATTCAATTATCATTCAGTTGGTCAGATTTTATTAAAGTTAAAACCTGTAAAGTAAAAAAAAAAGATACATGAAAACTGACCGACAGATAAACATATCATTATTAGACCCTAGTGATTTTGCAAATGGACAATCTGCAGAAAGATCCCTTTCCAACTAAAGAAAAAAGCATGAAAGTCGAACTACCCCGTGTGATATTATACGTAGACACGCATAAAAAAAATTACAAACTAATTTTATAACTTACTTTATTATCAAAGTCAATTAAAATTTCAGTCTTTGGAGGTAAGTTAATATTTATTTCTATTGTCTTAAAGTTTAAAACGTTACATACAGAATTGCATACATATATATCCGTTGTGTTATTACATAAAAGCAATTTTCATAAAGCCTTCTTAAAATAGAATATAATATTTTGAGCCTGTTATTTACTTGGCAAATTCTTCGTCAGATAAATTTACAGATACAGCATACACCCAAATTAAGTAAAGACATAAATTTATATTAACGTTTATAAAAACATACAAATACGAAAAAAGAAGAAAAAGAAATGTAAACTTTAAAACTAAACATAAAAAAATTAATATTTTTCCCGGCTTATAAAATAAAGTGTATTTCTTAGTTTCATGTTTAGAAAGTCACTCTATTGAAAAGATCCATAATTTTTTTAAAAATTAAATTCATTTTATCAAGTATTCATTTTATCATCTTCACTGCATAGAATTGAGCTTCCATTGCAAGTAGACTTAATTTATATACTCATTAAAAAATAAAATTGAAATTTAGTACTTTGTGAAGCACAGGAAACTCATTCAAATTTATGTAATATCGTAAAAATATGTTACTGTAATGCAAGTAAAAATATATAGCAAGACATTTTTTTTGAAATAACATTTGTTTTGTAATGAAAACTTCTTATTATTGAGAGATAATCTCGTTACATTAATTAAAGGTATTTTACGCTTTACATTACTTTACAAAATTTTCTGAATATGTCAAGCGATAATTAAAAAAAGGAGAATGTATTTACAACTTTTAAATGCTGTTTTCAAATAATATTCTTCATATGATCTTCTAACTACAGATATGCTGCTTACCACTCCCAGTAGACAATTAAATGTATGTCATTCCTGGAAAATGCGCTTAATTTTGTTTAAAATATTATCTTTAAAATTGACTTTGTTTTCTTCAAGATGGGTATTGATGTATAAATAAAGGTGGCCTTCAAATTCCAATTTTAGACAAGGGAATAAAGTTTAGTAGCAATAAAGTATACCTGGGCTTTAAGGAGTGTGTAAAATACGTTGCCAAACGGTGACATGCAGTTCAGGTTATTTCTGTCAGATAGGTTAAGATAAAGTCTATAAAACTATCATGTAATACGTTCCATAAATAACTGATTGTAAGCATTTACAAAAAAAAAAAAAAAAAAAAAAAAAAAAAAAATTAAAGTAGAAGTGTTTATCATTTCTGGATTGATCTTATCTGTTTGCTTCCAGAATCCTAATCATTCGGGCATGTACTTTAGTTCATGCGTTAATAGTTTCAGCATTCATCTTTCATAACAGTGTTTCATCTAGAAAGATTTATTCCGAATAATGAATACGCAACTACGAAAACTTTGTTATATATCCAGCAATACCTCAACTGTTTTGCGTTGATTACAATGTCACAAATTAGAAAGATCTTCTTGACGGGAGCTAAAAACTTAAAGAAAGCACCCACTAGTGACCCACTATTGACTCACTAGTAGGCGTCCATTCATATTTTTATAATGTAGTTTTGTTAGATTTATGCGCACTTGAGAAAGAGAAAGCAGAATCCTCCTTAATCTTGTTCTCCTACAACTCCTTTTCATTTGTTAATTCATTCCAAACTTCTCGGAGGAATAATAAAATATCTTTATGGTTTTAATACCTCTGTTATATGCCAGCACTTGTTTTTGATATTTAGGTTTGGAGGATCTTCGAAGACACCGTGCTTTGAACATAAACCACAATATTCATTTAAATTATTCAAAATATTCATAACTTGTTGAATCAAATAAAATACCTTCTCAATATGATTTTTGTAATATTTCATGTTTCTGAAGAAAATTGTTTCAAGCAAAAAAAAAAAAAAAAAAAAAAAAAAAAAAAAAAAAAATTAAGAATGTATAATGCTTTTCATAAATATTCTATTTCCACATATGTGTATAGAAGAACTCGTGCGGATATATTTTATTCCACAATAATTCTCTGCTAGATTCTATTATATTCTATTTATAAATTATTACATCTGTTAACTAATTAATGTCTAGCTATTACCCTCCAGTGTAATTGGATTTTTCCATATGTTGACTAGCGTGCCACCTTACTGGTTAATGCGCATAACGTCCATAAAACCAAGTTTGTTAAGTATTTTTTGTGTCTGCTGTAACTGTCGTGAGTTAGTCTTATTGAATGATTATATTACATTTAACACTAATTAATTATTCTGCCACTTAGCCTATCAGGTTATGGGAGCAGGTGGAAAACAAATAAAATATTTGTGTAAATAGAAAATAAACTTTATCTGCTTGGAACATTACTGTTTTTCTATATGGCGCCGTATGAAACATTAAGAATGGAGACGTTATACAAAGATAATTGCGAACAATGGCAAATTCAAATGAAAGCTGTATTACTGAAAACGATTCATGGATTTATGTATCGGGCTTGAATCTCAAACCAGAATTCATAGACAAGGATATGAAGTTTAAAGAAGAATGTAATAAATCAAACGACATGGATGAAAAAGCGAAAGCGGATTTAATTCTGTCCATTTCTCTATAAGATCTTAAAAATATTAATAATTGTGAAACTTCATTCTACATATGCAAAAAATTGAAGGAGATTTATCAATCTAAAAGGCCCTCTCGTAAAGCTTCGCTACTGAAATCCCTTATTCAGCATAAGATGCCGGATTCTTTTCCCGGGTGTATAATCGAGATCACATATGGAAATTCTTCGAAATTACGGACAGAATCTCAGAAATGGATTTAAAAATTAACGATGATTTACTCACTGTGATGTTATTATAAGTCTACTGAAGAATTGAAAATTTTCGATGCGTGATAGAATAAAGAGATGTACTCCCGGAATTAAAAGAACTCCTAATAAAAACAGTAAAAGAAAGCGAAGCAGGCCAGCAAGATGATAACAAAGCGATCTTTCATGGCTAATCATTTTCGAAATAACCTGCGTGTAATAATACGAATAGATGGAACTCAAAACATTCTGATCCGAAACAGAAGAAAAATTATACTTCGAAAATAGCTTGTTTTAAATGCGAAAGCGTTATCATGCTTTGGAAACCGTGCAGCTATGTGATAAATATAAGAAGGATTTTTGATTTGTAAAAAAATCGATAGCCTTGGATTATTCGCTAGTGCAAAGGATTCAGCCTAGGTACTCACAGTAGCTAAAAATAAAATGGAAAATTTGTGGTGCGTCGGCTGTGGGTGTACTATTCATTTATGCAATAATGACTCAATTTGTGTCACATTGAAATAAAAACTGTTAGTCTCACAAATAATGAAATTACAGAAGTAACTGGGCATGAAACAGAAACCTTATGGAAACAGACGTGAACACCAAGTTAAAAAACATAGAAATACATGACTCGTTATTAGTTCCTGAACTGAAAACTAAATTACCCTCCGTCACTAAAATACAGTGATCTCTCACTTATACGCGATACACGGAAATCATTTTTCCGCACCAGTTTTTTTATAAGGTAATTTTCAACTTCTTAAATCGCAGAATTTATAAATCGAATTTTACTGTTTTAAAATAGTGGTATGAAAAGTAATTACTGAACATCGCGTATAAGTGAGAGATCACTGTATGTGACCGAGGATATATTAATACATTTAAAGAGCAATGAGTTGTGATAAAGAATTTCAAGTATACGACAATATTAATCACAGATCACAAAGACAATCTTTATTAATTAAGAGGAAGTGATAATACAAGTTATAGTGAAATTTGTTCAAGAGAATCAATAGATAGTAAAAAAAAACCAGCTAAAAATCTAGCTTCTAAACCTAGCTTTGAATAGCTAAAATGAGCTTTGCGTTCAACTCGATATAACAGTAAATTCTCAGTGTATTATTGCTAGAAAGCATTTTATTTTATAACATTATTATTTACAGAAACAATCAATATTAAAACTATGTACATATTTCTAAATTTTACACTACGTACATATTTACACTGAAAGACCATCCTTCCGAAGTACATTTTTAATTTGTCGCGTTCTAGAAAATTCCTTCCGGTTGTGAAAGTCAACTTTTTGCTAAATATTATTGCCAAATTTGGCACCATTCTTTCATTTGGCGCCAAGCATGTGTTTTGGCATTGGTAATCTTAAAAGTCAATTTTCCCGCCAAATGTCGCTAATGTCGCCAACTTTTCACGAAATATCGCCCAATTTGGCGACATTTTGCAAACTTTGCGAATTCGTTAAATGCCAACTGTTAAAAACTTCATAATTGACTCAGCCTTCATTTCCATTGAAATGCATTGAAAGGTAGTGACCCCAAAATGACCCACTAATCGAATTTTCTCGAACATGTGACCTAGCCCAATGGTCTTCTCGTACCCCAAAACGGTAGGATACAAAATTCCGTCAAAATCGTTATAGCGATTTTAAGATAATATTTGCACAACCGCACACACACACACACACAGACAGACAGACAGACAGACAGACACGATTTGCTCGTATTATAATATATCATAAGTATGCAGATGGTCGAAATAGCACTGCAGATCGAGTCACTTAAATTTAAAAGACTTAATAAAATCTATTAAAAGGGAAAATATTAGGCAATTAAACATCACAAAATTATCTGAAGAATTTTATTCTATGGTGTGCGCATTAAGTGAACTCGTGTTCCTTTCTCCCCGGTCAGAACGTGTCACAAAAATAATATATCTTGTTAATTCTGATCTTTGTGTGTCTATAAGGATACCATCAATCAGTAAGTCACTTAATTTTATTATATTTATTGATGTTTATTCTCGTTATTGCGCAGTAAGATTTTTAAAAAGGAAAAATGAATTTTTAGAATGATTTAAAGAGATTAAAAATTTCTGGAAAGATCAGAAATCTACTAAAATAAAAAAAATTATGTGTAATAATCGGGTTAAATTTATTAACAGTGAGTTTGAAAATTTCTCTAAATAATATGGTATGGAATTTTGCATGTATTAATGTATACTAGTGAAATATGTATATTAAATGTATATAGAATAACCACCCCCTGTTTTCACAACAAGAAGGAATTTTGGATTGTAAAAACCGAACTATTGTTGAAATAGCGTGTTGTCTATTATCTCAATGAAAATTATCCTCAAATCTAAGGGCAGAGGCAAGAAATACTGCAAATTACGTGAGAAGCAAATATACCACAAAAACGCTAAATGGAAAACTCCCTATAAATATAGAAATAATATAGTATATAATGCTAGTTACTTTAAGAGTTTTAGCTATACTGCTTATTGCTTGAATAGACATAGTCATAATTTTTTTGCTAGACCAAAGAAAAGAATTTTTGTTCAGATACTTCGAAAGCTTTTCGTATTTACTTTCCCGGTGAAAATAGAGCAATTACTTCTAGGAGTATTAAATTTTTGAAGAATATTCAGATAGACACTCAAAAGTAGGTCAATTGGAAACTGAAAGTTTTTAATGAGAGTTTAAACTGGTTCAGTCAGGCAAAAAGGATAAAAAAGAATTCCGCGTTGATTAAAATAGAAAATGAAAATAGGGATTTATATGACTCAATGCCAAAAGCGAAAAATATCATTTTGTGTTGATTTATTCTTACAAATAAATATTGTCAGAATGGTGTTTTTTAAATATAACGCTAGGCTTGTAGCTAAAGTTTACAATAAGAAACCAGCCATAGATATTCTTGAAGCCTTTGCACCTGTAGCTCTCTCATAGGGTCAATTATAATCAGGGTTGGCCTTGCTGAAAAATTATGACTGAAAATACGTCACTTCAAATGGTAAGGTTTTACAGCAAGCGGCAATATGTTTTTTTAAATTATTTCCATAGCTTTTCCTTCTTGAAAAAATAGAAATTTGAATATGAGTGCGAAAACTGTTTACAAATTTCGACATATCGTTTTAGAAAAAAATCTCAAACTTGGCTTTTAACTATATAATTTTGTGATACACCTTTAATAATAAACCTTCTTTCCTTCGTGTCGTTCACTCCTTTTTATAATTTAAAGCTCGATATTTTTGCAACATACCATTTTTGTTCTTTATATTTCTATAGGCTCAGATGAATGCAACTAATTTGCAATAAACCAGTTTATTGAACACGATGAAACATCACACAGACATGGACACACATAAATATATAAGGAATACCAGTAGCCACAGTTACAATATTATTATTCGTTCTTTTACCAACTATATTTTATTTTCATACCGTGCCCATAGCACCATACAACCTGTCACTCTGGCCTCCCACCAACAACTGCTCCCGTCTCTCCTACTCAGTAGTAGAAAAAAAAAGGGTTGCCATAAACTTTGGCGCTGCCAGTCATGACACCCCCCACCTAAGATTGAAAAAGGGGTATGCCACTATTTCAATCTGAAATCCAGACTGGCATTGTCAATACACTTCCTCCTTTACTATTAAACTACTAATGAACATTAATAACTACAATATATATAAAAAGAAATACAAAAAAAAAATACTTAAACATCCTTAACCATTTCTGGAAACTCTCGCTGCTAGCTACTGCAATATAAAAATACAATTAATGTTTCATAATACTAAATACAAATAACAATAAGAAACAGAATACAAATTAATATGAAATAGATGATATAGAATTACAGCTGCAACACAAACGACTGTGAACTATCAAAAGTTTTTCTTAAAAGTTATTAATTGTTCATAAAAAGTCAACAGTCAATTTATTAGTCTGTTGCTTCCAGTCTAGACAGTGCATCAGCGTTCGTCAACTTAGCACCAGGACAGTGTGAAATAGTAATGTCATATTTCTGCAAAGCCAGTGCCCATCGCTGCAGTTTGGAAGATTGGGGAGCATTTTTGGTGATGAAAGTCAGTGGATTGTGATCGGTGATAAGTTCCACGGGCGAACCAAAAATCTAAGTCTCGAACTTCTTTAGACTCCAGATAACCGTATAGGCCTCCCGTTCAATGCTCGGCCAAGCCTGTTGAGTTTTGGTGAGCTTTTGACTGGCATAACTGACTGGATATAGTCTCTCATCTTTCTGTTGAGATAGACATGCACCGATGCCTATTGCAGATGCGTCACATTGAATGGTAAAAATAACTGGTGTATAAAGACTAGGTGCCTCTACGAGACCCCTCTTTAGTTCGTTGAAAGCTTTATCATGTTCCTCCAACCAGCACAATTTCTCAGGACTGTTCTTTTTAGTAAGTTCTGTCAGAGGGTATGCTGTTCCAGCATGCTTAGGCAGGTAATCGCGGTAGTAATTGCATAATCCGAGGACACTCTTAAGTTGTTTTTTGGTCTGTGGGATAGCTAATTTTCGGATGGCTTCCACTTTGTCTGGGTCGGTTCGATGGCTGCCGGACCCGATGACATGTCCTAAATACTTTATCTGGTTTTTCGCAAAGGCGCACTTCTTCAAGTTCACCGAGAACCGTATTTCTCGAAGTTTAGAGAATATCGTGTCAAGATGCGTAATATGATCTACCCATGTTTCTGAAAAAACAGCGATATCGTCGATGTACGCTCTAGCAAAGTTTCTGTATTTTGAAAGTGCTTTATTTATTTCTCTCTGAAAGGTCGCAGCTGCTTTCCGGAGACCAAAGGCCATCACTTTGAAGCGATATTGAGCTCTGTGAGTCTTAAAACATGCCAAACCCTGGCTTTCTGCTTCCAGCGGTATGGCCCAATATCCTTTCAGCAAGTCGATTGTAGTTATTACATTGGCCCTGCCTATATTGAACAAAAGATCCGTTGCGTTTTCCATCGGAAAATTGTCAGTTTTAGTGATTGCATTTAAAGCTCTAAAGTCTACGAACAGTCGGAGGGCCCCATATTTCTTCATCACGCACACTACCGGGTGTGGCGCCTCCGCATCACTCTCTTCAATCAGTCCTAACTCTAGCATTTCTTCGATTTGTTTGTCTACTTGTGGCTTCAACGCCTCTGAAATTCTATAAACATATGGCTTTTTCATTTCTTCGCCGTTTAATCTAATTTTGCGCACCCCTACCTTAGCTATTTGTACCTTTTTTGAAAATAAATCTTTATATTTGTATAGTAGATCTAACATCTCTTTTCTTTCTGTATTTTCTAAGTGCTTTAAGTCTACTTCTTCTATGTTAAACAAGTTTGGATTATCATTCACACTAGGGGTGGGTTGGACTTCTCCTAATTCTTCTTCATTTTCGAAGATTACTCCCACCGCCCGTACCCTAGGAATAAATTTTCTTATTTTATTTACATGAATATTATTAACATTCCCGTTTATTAATTTTACTTTGTAAGAATCAGGCTTACAGCGTGCTACAATTTCGGCTGGTCCCGTCCACCTAGCATAAAGTTTGTTCGTGGAATCCGGGATTAATAGATATACCTGGTCCAGTGGTCTAAATTTCTTGTAAATCGCTCTCCGATTAGCGTACTTCGCATACGAGCCCTGCTTAACTTCCGTTACTATTGCCGCTTGCTCCGCCGTCCTTTCTAAATTAATTTTTAACTCTTGAAGATATTCAGTTGCGCTCTTTCCCAGATTTATGGGTAGTGGTATTTCTCCTGACCATGTAGATTTCAATACTGCTAATGGGTCCCTTGCCTCCCTTCCGTACATTAATTTGAATGGCGATACTCCCGTCGTACTATTCGGAATTTCTCTATAGGCAAATAATAAATAAGGAATGTGTTTATCCCAATTTTTTGAATCGCTCCAAATTATATGGTGTAGCATGCGTTTCAGAACCTGGTTATATCGCTCCACTAATCCCGAGCTTTGCGGATGTCCTGGCGTTGCAAATCTAGGAGCCGCTCCTAGCCTAGCATGAAACTCCTGTATTAAACCTGAAACAAAATTCCTGCCCTGGTCACTCGCTCTTACGCGGGGTATCCCTGTTCGCATAAATATTTCTAATAATGCATCGCACGTAGCTTTAGCCGTAATTGTTCTTAACGGGACCGCCTCCGGCCACCGCGAATGTTGATCCACTAAGGTAAGTACATATTGGTGTCGACGCACTGAAGGTGGTTCAATTTTTCCAATTATGTCAATATTCACAACGTCGAACGGAAGTTCCGGTCTCTCAATTGGGACAATGGGTATCTGATCGCTAGCCCTTTCTCTACTCCTTAACTGACAGTCTTTACAAGATTTACAATAGTCCTCTACATCCCGTGACATATTCGGCCAATAAAATGAATAACGAATTCTTTCTTTTGTTTTTTTCATACAGAGATGATTAGCGAAAATTGATTCGTGTGCAATTTTTAAAATTTCCCCCCTCCTTACCTTTGGTACAACTAATTGCGTAACACAATCTCCCGTGATTCTTTCTTTATGATAAAGCAAATTATCTACTATAACAAATCCGTTTTTACCATTTTCCGCGTCTTTGAAAGTACCCTGTAACGTTTCGCAACTCTTCTGTTGCTCCCTGTATATACTTGCATCTGATCGTTGACCTGCATTCAAATCTCCGTTATCATCCTTCTTTTCAATACAACTAATCATTAATTCTCTTTCCGCGTTTTGATTTTCGCCTCGCCAGCATAATTTTTCAATACTTATATCATCCCCCTCCATTTGATTGCCTTCCCCCTTTTTCCTCAATTTCATCTGATTGCGTATCATTTACCGGCGCCAAAGAACATTTCTGTCTATCATCTTCCGAAGAACATTCCTTTTCCCCCTCGTTACTTGCTAACTGTAAGATTTCATAAACAGCCGGTGTTATAATACATGTCCCATATAATTTATCCGTAACGGCAAACAGTACGTCTACACTGTTGTTAAATATACAATTTGACTCTCCGGATCTTAAAGCTACAGGTAGTGTCATAAGATTAGCAATTATTTTTTCTCCAAAAGCCGATATTAACTGAATTTTTGAATTTTCATTATTTCTAAATGAATCCGGTAATTGATTAGAGTTTATTACAGGTATTTCTGCTGCACTATCAATAATACATTTAACTCCTTTCCCTTTTATCCACAAATGTTCAAATTGAAGTGGTTGCGTACTTATTGGCTCGTTTCCAAAACATTCAACCTTGGCGACTATTTTATCATCGTGTTTATTTTTTCCGACAAAAGAATCTTTTTTCGTTTGATTTTGGAAACTTCCAATTTTATCTTTTTCTCTATTATTCGGACAAAACCGTAAATGCGTTGTTTGTTTACAAAGTCTACATTCTTTTGACGCGTTTGATTTTTTATTGCTACGAAAATAAAAATTATTTCTAACATGGGGTGGTGTATATTTTCCATTATTGTAATTTCCAGTTCCGGATTCGTCATGATTGCGGGGGGTTTTACCGGTTTATCGTATAATTCCGAAAATGTTCTGCCCTTTGACGAAAACCAATTATCACATACTTCCGAGATTTGTCGTGGTTTTAACCAATTATCTAATTGTTTTATCCTAACATAGCTTCGCGTCTTCGAATCTAGTGAACTTAATAATCTGTCGCTGACAATTAACTCATTAAGCGTGTCAAAATCATTTACTTTTCTCAATTCACAATAGAAATCCCAATTGGCTCTAAGTCTACTCGCGAATTGCATATGATTTTCGTTTCTCGATCTCTTCGCAAAAAGAAAGTTTTCTAGGCAAGCCTCTGGTGTGGGTTGAAATTCTTTTAAGATTAACGCCTTAACCTTTTGGTAATCTTTCATTTCTTCTGTGTTTGCGTACACTAACAAGTGCGCCACCCGTACTCCTACCAAATTAAACAAAATCTCCACCTTTAAGGGGTCAGATAACCTTTAAAGTGTCAGAAAATCGATTTTTTTAATAGCTTATAATTAAGTATGATTCTTTAGGAACATTTTAAAGAAAACCCCATGCAAAAATTCACACTAGAAGAGAAGTTATGGCCAAAACAATTCAAGCCCTATTCGTGTTTTGCTAGTATTTAAAGAGCCGGATTGTTTGTTTACCTTTTTTGAATCAGCTGCTAGCGAGCGTAACTTCAGTTTTATGTTATTTTCGGTTGTATTCTGACTCTTAAATTATATACCCCATGGTTTACATTTCCATTATTGTGTGAAGCTGCATTTTATTAACTTCTACTTCAATCTATAAGGGTCTGTTTACTGCAAGGACCTCAGAAGCCTGTGGTGAGCACGCGGTAGATTGTAACATTGTTTATTGAATCTAAACTGCTTTTTTCAAAGCAATTTCGATATTTTCGATCTATATTAATTAGTTTATTTTATTAAACATTGAGATGAGTAATATAGAGGGTGATTTGCATCCTAAAAGAGCATCTGGCAAAAGAATACGAAAACGTGAGTTTACAGGAAACAGATTTACTAAATCTGAAAAATCTACAGCAGAAACAGATCTCAATCAAAGTGCTTCTGGAAAGAAACTTAGTGTATGCTATGATGAACCTAATAATGAGACTGATAGTCTTTTTAAAGGATACACAATTATGGATTTGCAATCCATGTTTTATTTTATTGAAACTTTTCTATGCTGCAAAGAATGTGGAGGAGAAATAAAGTTGGAAGAAAGAGTTGTGTATGGATTTTCTTCTAAAATTTCAATAAAATGCAAAACATGTTCTGAATTGTGCACATTCAGAAATTCATCAATGACTGGTTCCAAAAATAATGCTGCTGAAATTAATCGTAGATTTGTATATGCTATGCGTACCATTGGAAAAGGGCATGCAGCTATGGATATTTTCTGCGGTGCTATGGATTTTCCTAAACCTATTTAAAAAAAAGTTATGATTCAGTGATTAAAAAACTGACAACGTCTACCAATAAAATTGCAGAAAATTCAATGAAATGTGCAGCTAAGGAAGAAATTGAACTTACAAATTCTGAGAAAATTATTGTCAGTGGAGACGGTACTTGGAAAACCAGAGGACACACTTCAAAAGTGGGTGTGTGTACAGTTATCGGGGACAAGACTGGAAAAGTTATTGACAGAGAAGTCTTATCTTCATATTGTAAGGCTTGCGAATTTTGGAAATCACAAGAAGGGACCGCAAAATATTCTGAGTGGAAAACTGGTCATGAAAAAGAATGTTTGATCAATCATTCTGGTTCGGCTGGGAGAATGGAAAGTAGCGGTATGGTTCGAATTTTTAAACGCTCAGAAACACAAAATGATGCGAAATATGTATCATATGTAGGTGATGGCAATTCAAAAACTTTTCAAGCAATAACCGAGTCATTCCCATATGGAGCAGATATCCCAGTCACTAAACTTGAATGTGTTGGACATATTCAGAAACGAATGGGTACTCGTTTGAGAAAGTTGCGACAAAGCGGCGTGAAATGTGCTGATAAAAAATCTATTGGAGGAAGAGGCCGTCTGACAGATAAACATATTGATAAATTAACTGTTTATTATGGCAATGCCATAAGAGAACACAAACACAATTTAGCAAACATGCGTAAAGCTGTGTGGGCAATCTATTTTCACAGACGGTCTACTGATTCTGAACCATTACATACTTTTTGCCCACCTGGTGTCGACTCATGGTGTCACTATCAGAAAGCTGTTGCTATGGGTACTGAACATAGTTTTAAGCACAAGATATCAATTCCTACATGTGTGATGGATATGATAAAACCAATTTTTAATGATTTATCTCATCCTAAACTATTACAAAGATGTCTTGGTGGCAAGACGCAAAACAATAATGAGTCATTAAATTCACTTATTTGGAAATTGTGTCCCAAAACTTTAGGAACAGGAAGCAGAATAGCTGAAATAGCTACAAATGAAGCTATTATAATGTTCAATGAAGGTAATACAGGGAAAATAAAGTTGATGAAAGAATTGGGGCTAAATGTTGGTAATCACGCTCGAGATTGTTTCATAAAATTAGATCAACAACGAATAAAGACAGGTGAAATGCGGTTCCTTCAAAATACAAAAGAAATGCGGCAAATCAAAAGAAGAAATGAAAAAGCTATTGCAGATAAGTATCTATCACAAGAAGGACTAACTTATGCTGCAGGAGGGTTTTAATTATACTTTTTAAAACTATTAGACAGGTATGTTAAATTTTTCTTTATTTCATGTGCATTTTTTGTTTTTATGTATTATTTTATACCTGTAAATACACTCTAAATGTTTAAATAAGAAACTGTTTGAGGAATGGAAGGGGTTAATTCAATTTTCATTTTTTCATCGTTATCGGGAAATCAATCTTTTTCAATTTTTTAATGATAATAATCATAATTTCTTAGTAATATTTTATCAGATGATATTTTTTATGTACTGAAGAGTGCTTTCGATCAATATAAATGTTTTAATTGTGATATATCAGTGAGTTTATATGATTTAGAGATAGATTTATTTTGAATGTCAATTTTCTCAAAACGACGATTTTAGTTTATGCGCGCAAGATTTCTGAAAAATTGTTTGCTGGAATTTCATAAAATTTTGACAGAATGTATTAACCGTATAGATGCACAAAATGACCTACTATTATGTTTCTCAAGTAATAAGTTTAGAATTCATGATTACTTTTGCATTTAAAAAAAAAAAAAAAAAAAAAAAAAAAACTTGACAATGTGAAATTGAATATTGTTCTCAATCGTGTTTTAAGAATTTTCATTTGATTAATTTTAGTTATATATATAAAAAACTATATTGAACATTGATTTATCTTAATTATTTAAGTATTATATTGATAGTATCAGTTGCAGTATCAAATTTCCATGTGAACATGAAAAACGCATTTTTTCACCATATCGGGAAATCCACCGTTTTCATTTTTTTAATGATAATAATCATAATTTCTTAGTAATATTTTATCACAGGATATTTTTTATGTACTTAAGAGTGCTTTCAATCAATATGAATATTTTAATTGTGATATATCAGTGAGTTTATATGATTCAGAGGTAAATTTATCTTAAAGTCAGTTTTCTCAAAACGATGATTTTAGTAATTGCGCGCAAGATTTCTGAAAAATGGTTTGCTAGAATTTTACAAAATTTTGACACAATGTATTAACCATATAGATGCACAAAATGACCTATTATTTTGTTTCTTAAGTAAGAAGTTTAGAATTTACGACTACTTTTGTATTAAAAAAAACTCGATATTTCGAGTTTCTTAAAAAAAATTTTTTTTTTCAGGAACTACACATTTTATTTTTTTCATGGTAGGTCATTTTGATAACACATTATATCTCTACTGATAAAAAAAAAATTGGATGGTTTTAACAATTCAAATATGAAAAATCTTGCGCGCAAGGCATGCAAGCATAATTCTTTCGTAAAAAGTGTATTATATTTTGAAATTAATTAAAACGCTTTATATGAGTGTATACATTTTTTGAGAGTTTTAATTTATAAAATGAACCTTTGTTAATATGTGTTTGAAATTTTATAATTAAAAGTCAATTAATTATCGAGTGACAGCAATTCTTATAAAGGTCACTTTTTCATGTATTTTGTGTGTTCAAAGGTTACCTGACCCCTTAATTCCTCTGCGACATTTTTAATTTCGAATGCTTTCTCTAGCGAAGTAAAAAATAAATTCCATGATTCGGGCCTGCTGGGGACTGTAATAGTCAATGTTTTGACGCTTTTGATTAGTGCTTCTAACGAATTAGGCTTAGGTCCATCCACCCCTGTATCAGAATTTTTATACTCGCTCTGGATTTTAGCCATTTCTATCTGAGCTTTAACTAATTCTAGCTTAGTTCTTTCAATTTCTAATAACGTATCTTGTTCAGTCTTAGACTTTTCTTTGTCGACTTTCGCGACTTCTGCATCACGCTCTCTTTCTACGCGGTTTGACACCGTTGTATTTAAAAATTCTTTTATAAATTCGCTATCTTTTGAATACTGATCACTTCCCTCAATTAATGCTTTTAAATCAATTATCCTGTGCTCACTCTCTACTTTTAGGCCCAATTCCGTGGCAACAACAACTAAGTCTTCTTTCTTTAACCCTTTAATATTAAACATTTTTGTTTTTAGTCTTAGCACTTATTTATTAATACTATAAATATACTCTATAAATATCTATACTATCTAGTTTCAAATAAAGTTCATAATATTATAATTAACACATCGTTTCCAAACATAAAATATTTCTCAAACATGATTCACTCAAGTTCTTTCTTATTACTTCAGGAATAAACATAGAGAAGCATGCAACTTACTTCAATCATAAATCCAAGCTCTGGTTATCGTAAGAGAGCGTGTGATACACCTTTAATAATAAACCTTCTTTCCTTCGTGTCGTTCACTCCTTTTTATAATTTAAAGCTCGATATTTTTGCCACATACCATTTTTGTTCTTTATATTTCTATAGGCTCAGATGAATGCAACTAATTTGCAATAAACCAGTTTATTGAACACGATGAAACATCACACAGACATGGACACACATAAATATATAAGGAATACCAGTAGCCGCAGTTACAATATTATTATTCGTTCTTTTACCAACTATATTTTATTTTCATACCGTGCCTATAGCACCATACAACCTGTCACTCTGGCCTCCCGCCAACAACTGCTCCCGTGTCTCCTACTCAGTAGTAGAAAATAAAAAAAAAGGGTCGCCATAAACTTTGGCGCTGCCAGTCATGACAAATTTATTTATATTATTACATATTGGGTCTATGAATTTTACTCGTTTATCATTTTATAAATTACTCACAAAATTAAAATAAAAGGGTCCTTCCGGTCTGTACCGGTAGGAAAAGGTATCTTCCCTATTTAATTGTTTCAAGATTTTAGCTAACTTTATTCAGAAACAAGACGCTATAATGCAAAGAATCCGATTAGAGAAGATTCATTGTTAATTCTCGTCAGTATGGAATTTGAATCAGAATTCTCCAAATTATTCAGCAATAGCAAAGTTGGCTTTATTTATGGCGATTTATCTTTTATCGCAAAATTTGGCGATATTTCGCCAAGTGTCGCTGCGCTTGTGAGAACTTGATGCTAACGGATATGAATATGTAGAGTTTTATGCTATGGCAGTTGAAAAAACGGTTACAACAATGAAAGATAAGTTGCGAGAAACCACGTTCACTAAAACTCACAAATTAATATCTATTTTTCAATCTGTTGATTTGTTTCAAAATGTCAGTCACCGTAGAACGTCAAACTACTATATCATAGCCATTTTTCAAGATAGAGGCAAAACATTAAATCTCCCAGAAATCCTTGTATCAAAGCCTAATACTTAAGAAAAACAAATTTGGATTTCTAATATTTTTTTTTGTTTGAAATCTTTAAGTGACCGCCATTTTATAACAAGATCGCGGACCAAGCTGCCCAACGAACTCTGATGAGATCTTGTAAGCCCAATTCACATGCTTAGTTACATCCAAATATGTTTATAAATACAAGTGCTATCGCATTATAAATATATATTATATATATACATATATATCACCACTTAAACGGAGGATGTGTTTGAGGATCTGGGGTTCACGATCGGTAAAAATATACATAAAGTTTTCAGAATTGCTTACCTTCGAACGTCTGCAATAGGTAGCTCCTACTTTTTGTAATGAAAGCTACCTAAAAAATGTTAAAAAGTAGCATATTTTAGCATATTTATCTAAAGATATTTTATGTTACTTTGTTTTAAGTTCACTGGAACATTTGGACATTTTAAAAAGGAAGTGTCACTTTGAGAAAGAATTGATAACCCATATTAAATTCCCTCAACCGTTAACTTTAATACTGTGTTTCTCTGATGCAAATAAAAATATTTTTGTAGCACTTTAGTATCCAAACGACGAAGTATTATAAGAACCGAATTTTCACTTTATATAATATATGACTGTCCATAATTTCACATGTTATTTTAAAGGAAAGCGTAAACTGTCTGAGAATTCTCTTACATAAAACTATAAAATGCCATCTTTGGAATGACTCTTTTGCTTATGACGTCTTCTAAGAACAAAAAAAATATCATAAAGAATTGAAAATCTAGATTGTATTGAATTTCTAAAACTAGTTTTTCTTAACTGTAATTTTTAAAAACCTTTCTGAAATACAAAGAGCAATTTTTTTTTTTATGATAGCTAGTTTTGTTTTTATGAATTTAAAAATTCTTTTGTCTGTCTTTGGGAATTTAATATGTTTCAATGTAACACACTTATAGATTAAAAAGCCTTTGAAAACCAACTTTTATTTAAAATTAATGATTAAATATTTTTTAAAGTATAGAAAATTTAGGTATTTATATTATTTTCTGATAAAGAACCTTCCAATTCATAAATTGTAGATATTTGAAAATTATACATGCTACTTAAATTCGTAACATGACCAAAGCTAACCGACTCTGTTTATTTAAACTGTCCGGTGGTGAAATTAGTCCCATTAATAAAATCACCAGAGGAATATTTCTAAAGTATTACTATATTTTTAGCTCTGATTGTTAGATTGTTCATTCTAGATATTATTTTTTTAGTTTTTAAAATATCTCAAACTTTTATAGGAAATCTATCAAAACCTTACCCTCAGATGCATCGTGGAAGATACTGTGAACAACAACAACAACAACAAAAATATTTCTTTATAGTATGATGTGTGAGTTAGACCCCAAGTAGAAAAAACCATATGCTTTTAATAGACTATAAATCGGATTCCGATTATATAATGATTGGTCAATGATCAATACTCATCGTAAAAATATAAATATCATTAAAATTTCCCCAAAAATGTTTTATCGAATGTAGAACATATTCATAACGGTGGCCGATGAAGTTATGGCACTTCAGGTTAAAATATATAATTTTTGGAGCAGGCAGCATGTCTGGACAGGATTCAAAAATTTGATTATAATTGAAAGGAATTTGTACGCATGAAAATATGGGAATATATTGCTTGATAATTTATTAGAAAATGTGATAATTTACTAGAATTTGGAACTAAAGGTGACATTTGTTTCCAACAAAATAATGAATCGAAATATACGTAAGGATTGCAATTCCACAAAGTTTCCAATACTATGGGATTTCCATAGGAATTTTCATCGAACATCACGGGATTCACCAAATTGTGTTTTTTTTCTTTTGAAATTTAATTGTAAAAGTAGGCGTTTTAAAATGATTTTATGTAATTTATGTAAATTAAATTTTTAAAAAAAGTAAAGAAAATTTTATATTTCAAAAGGAATTTTAATGATTTAAAAAATACAATAATTAAATAATCTTTTTTTCTTGACGTATCAAATTCTTTTAACTGAATTGTATCATAAAAAGTCTAAAATTTTGAACTTTTTTTTTTGTTATTTAGTAAAGTAAATTAATAAAGTAAATTTAATAAAGTAAATTTAATACAGTAAATTAAAATATCAGTTAAAAAGTATATCGGTATTAGTTTAATCTCACACGAAATGCACTAGAAAATAAACGCTTAAAGATATTTGTGTATATCCAGATTTTCCATGATAAAACGAAGAGTTTTTTCTTCTATATTTATAAACGTTGAATATCTTCTTCAGAAAATTTTAATGGCAGTAAAAGTAGTTGTAAACTAAAAATTAAATTAGTAGTTTATTCTTACCTAGTGAATTGTATCTCAGATGCTATATTAACTAGAACTTTGCTTATTCACACTCTAATAAAGAATCGTTTATTTCAGAAACCATTTAAGTGCAGAATTTTGCGTTTTGAGAAATTTAACCAAAAGTGTCTAACCAAGCTAAAAGTAGATATTTTCTTACTACTAAATTCGAGACAGTAAAGGACAACCCCCTCCATATTAATTGGTAACACTGATCTGCATATTGAAACTTTTTTTTTTTATGATTAAAAATGAATAGGTGATTTTAGATCAATTTTTTAAGCTGATTTCAAAAGTAAAGTCGAAATTTGCGTATCACGTCAGGATTTTTTACAAATTAACAATTTGTAAATTTATAAAAACATATGATTTTTTAACTTTCACTTATATAAATTTATAAAAAAAAATTATTATTCAAAGGTAAATAATTAATACAGACTAGGATATGTATTAAAAAATTAATGTATGAAAAATTAAAGTATAGACATAATAATTATACTTACAATATATTTAAATATGGACAAATTTGATTAATATTAAAAAAATCAATTAGTTTGAGAAAAATTCCTTTTAGTTGCTTTTCGTCCACTAGCACAAAGATCTCTCTTTAACATCCAGCAGTAATCTGCCATCATATTTTTATTCCACTTGCCTTGGTACCGTTTTTCCATATCTTTGATGTCTTGGTGAAACCTTTCACCGTGTTCCTCACTCACTGCTCCGAGATTTTCGGGAAAGAATTCGATATGTGCATGTAAAAAGTGTATTTTTATACTCATGTTGCAACCAAGTAATCTCAATTTTTCTAACATATCTGCAACTATAATTTTGTAATTTGGGTCTTTCTTATTTCCTAAAAAGTTCTCCACTACACATTTAAAGCTCAGCCATGCTTCCTTTTCACAATCATTCATTGTTTTTTCAAATTCACTATCTGTCAGTAATTTTCGTATCTGAGGCCCAACAAAAATACCTTCTTTAAGCTTAGCATCAGTAATAGAAGGGAATTTGCTGCAAATATATTTAAAACATTCATTTTCTTTATTTAGGGCTTTCACAAATTGTTTCATTATCCCTAATTTGATATGCAGAGGTGGAAGCAAAACATTTTTAGGATTGACTAAGGGATCTTTAATTACATTTTTTGTTCCAGGGGATAATGATATTCTTGATGGCCAATCTTTCTTTTCCCAATGATTTTTTTTTATCCCGGCTGTCCCACTCACACAGAAAACATGGGAATTTTGTGTATCCTGATTGTTGTCCAAGTAGCATTCCAATCACTTTTAAATCACCACATAACAACCATTCATGATCTTTATATTTGACCTGGTCTAGCAAAAGTTCAAGATTTTCATATGTTTCCTTTAAATGAACTGAGTAGGCTATAGGTATTGATGCATATTGGTTTCCATTATGCAACAAAACCCCTTTTAAACTTGTCTTGGAGGAATCAATAAAAAATCTCCATTCTGATGCATTATAAAGGATACCGTAAAAATTCATTATTTCCTTTATGTTATTGCAATATACTAAATTATCCTTTTCAGAAAAGTATGGAACAAGTTCTTTTTCACGATGCCTGTACCAAGAGAATTGTGTCTCTGGTAATAATAAGTTCTTAGATTTAAGCCGAGAACCAAGAAGTTCAGCTTTTATTTTTGGCAAATTTAAATCGCGCACCAAATCATTGAGTTCATGCTGATTAAATAAAATTGGAGCTTTATCATTTACTTCTGGTTTATAGACATCTTGTTCTTGATTTTCATCATCTTCTGAATTATTTGGTTCATTTATGCTTTCCAAATTGGTTGGAGGAGAAGGAACAGGAAGACTTTCATTATGCAATATAGGTCTTATTGCAGAAGGCAAGTTAGGATATATAATTCCTTTTTTATTTTTCGAACTATACCCATGAACATTAGCTAAGCAAAAATAACAATCGTCATGATGATTTCTAGGTTCTCTCCATACCATGGGAATAGCAAAAGGCATACATTTCTTTTTGCCTTTCAACCAAAGTCGTAATCCTTCAACACATGTTCTACACACTTTATGAGGGGCCCATGTCTTATCTTGGTCACCCAGTCTCACACCAAAATAAGCATAATAAGCATTTTTAACAAAATCTGTAATATCCTGCCTTTGTTTTACTACAGTATAATTTCCACAAATGTAACAAAATATATCTGTATCATTTACACATTTACGTGAAGCCATTATTCAATTAAAGAAGATGTGAAATATATCACATATTTCAAATCGAAAGAAACAGACGTGAATAAACAAAGAAATTTATTGTTGTTAAAACCTATGCATTAGATCAAACATTGTTTGGTGCTGCCACCTAGCAAGTATTAATTTAGATATTTTTTACAAAATTAAATTTATGGATTTCGCTTTTTCTTTTTAATTTTACATAAATATTTTTTTTATTATTATTAAATCATATTAATAAATAATTTCAGCTTCCTAAATACAGTTTCTCATTTATTTAAATTAATGTAATGTATATACATATGGAATCAATTCCTAAAAAATTTGGTGGCGCCATCTAGTATTACTATTATAAAGTAATTTATGATTTAAGAATAAAATTAATTAAAAATAATATTTGTAAAAAAAGTGTACGTGGTGTGCAAAAATGCTTTACATTTTTGAAATCAGCATAAAAAACACTTTCAGAAAAATATATATTTATATGATCATCAAAATGCATGCTGATCAGTGTAATTATTTCATTAATTAGCATTTAACGAAAAGGGGTAAAAAATATTATCTGCTTAGTAGTTATGAGTTTTTTGCACTAAAATACATTTCGTCTTTGTGTTTTCACCTGTTTTATATTTTTTATTAAATAAATAATCTGTGTTAAGATAAAAATTAACAAAAACTGAACTTTTCAGAAAACCTGAATTTTATTTTGGTGAGTTAGAAAATTTAAAATTTCAAACATACCATGTAAACTGAACAAGCTAATTTTTTTTTTTTTTTTTTTTTTTTTTTTTTTTTTTTTTCTACTGTGTAGATAACTAGGTCAATGAAAAATGTTTTACACAGTGTAACTATTTTCTAAAGTACAAATTTGAAAACCAACCATGAACACTACTGACGTTCTTGGGAAAAACAAAAATAAAGGAAGTAAGAATATTCTTTCATGGTTCTTCATAGTCAGAGTCTACTCGACTTTCAATTTCAGATTTCAATTTTTCAACTCAAAATCAGTTTATGGATCTGAGGTGCATACACACAGTTTATGAAGAACAGATATATTCTACCTGTTGATTGACACTTCTCTAAAATCCAGCCTTTAATAGTTGGCAGTTCCAAAGGACGAATGTTTTTTAAGATAATGCTGATGTGGTGGTACCATTGATGAATATCTCAGATTCCATATTTCCAGGAATCATGCTTGTAATTATAATGTTTCTACATCGATAATTTAAATGGAATTCTGTGTTGCTCTTATGCCTCTTCTTGAAACTTCATCAAATTGGATGTTTTTCTTGTAGGCTAGTTTTTAAAATTTATAATGTCATTTGTTTGTACTTTATGAATAGAGAAGTGACAATTTCTTCTCGTATCTACGATGAGTTGAAGGTATTTCTGTGGTGTGTACAAACGACCTGTTCGTCTGAAAAGTCATTTTGTAGAGCCAAAGTCCTTGTCACATTGTAGTAATGAGTTAATACGTACTGGAAAATAAGTTTGAAACACTTGTCGGATAATTTGCATTTAATTTTGTCAGATGGAGATTTTCTGAAGAAAGGCCTTGCTATTATAGATCACATACTCTTTGACAGGGATTCGTGCTGTCTTTTTTACATTAAGTTTGTAAGTTTCACTATCAACAACATATTTTATTTGTTTCTATGGAATTTTTGCGTTTTAACTGGATATTTTTTAAAATTTTGAAGAAGTAAAAATTAAATTAGTCAAAATAACCTCTTAAAACAAACTCATGAAAAAAAAAGAAACTTACTTAAGAAAGTAAAAAAATGGTACGAAGTTTTGTTATTATAAAAACCACGTTTTACCCAACAAAAAGTAAATCGCAAAATCCAAAACTACCTGCGTCTTTTGAAATGGCGATGTTGTTCAGGTTCCCTTTAGGACAGTCTCGACCAATCTGACATAAGCGAGTGTATAGCAGCTGACAATTTGAAATTGGTAAGCATGAGCAAATTGACCAATAGGAAGAAAAGCTACTAGATATCCGAAAAAGAAAAAAAAATCAGAGAACTTTTTAAAATGATAGTCTTTGTAAGGTATTTCACTGTATGAAGTTTTTCTCCTTATCTCAGAAAGTTTGAAACTGTTTATAAAAAAATCCATTTCATTGATGTCATTTGTGTAGATTCTGCATTAAACGAATATTTCAAAGACACAAAACAAGGATATAAAAAGAAAGAAAAATCATTCGTCAAGCGTCGATTATGGAACACTTTACAACACGTTCAGAATACTATGACAGAACTTTCTCGCTTAATGAGGTGAGAGATCATTTTTAAATAAACAATTTGGAAAACTCATAAAACTTTTAAAAACCCAATTTCTGCAATTCGCATCCATGTCGCAAAAGTATTCAAATTCTTTTGTATATCCTTATAAATAATCTATCGATTTGTATATATAGTGTATACATGTTAAAATTTAGTTCAGTTAGGAAACGCATGAAACAATAGAAAATGCTCCAGCAATTTTCGTCTATAAAACGAAAATAGTCGAATTATTCTGTGCAGCCTGTATACAATCTACAGTATTTATAATACACGAAGTAATACGAAAAAAAATTAACTAATTTAAAACGCATACCACAATTGAAAACGCACTTCTTGATGTTATCGCTCATCAGAGGCAGTTCTCTAACCTAATACCATTATGTGTCCCTGTAAATAAACGATAAATCACCATATTCTCCAAACCGATTTCAACAGTAATGGTGGTAACTTGATAGTGACAATCGCTACTCCAACATAGGCTGTTTTCTGTCGGTGCCACTACCCCCAAGGGGGTGCAGGAGCGTAAAACGTTCTTATATTGCGATTTTTTTATGCTGAAGGAGCTAGAAACTTGAAATTTGGCATGGTAGTTACTTATAAGATATAAATGCTTTCTAAGAACAAATTCTAAAAAAAAAAAAAATCGAAATTTAAAAGCTTGAAATGAGCGAAAGGCGTTCTAAAAACATTCTAAATTACAATTTGTATTGAATCTCTGGAACTACAGAACCGTTTTATAAAGTGATGGTGGCAAATTGATGGTGACAGTCCTTGCTGTAACATAGGCTATATTTTATGTCTATGCTCCTACCCTCAGGGCGTAAAGGAGCAAAAAACGTTCAAAAATTGCGATTCTTGCGATACTGAAGGAGCTAGAAATTTGATATTTGGCATGGTAGTTATTTATAAGATGTAGATGCTCTCTAAGAACAGTTTCTAAAAAATTCGAAATTTAAAAGGGTGAAATGACTGTTCTAAAAACATTCTAAATTACAATTTCTACGGAATCTCTGAAACTACCAAACCGATTTTAAGCGTAATGGTTGCAAATTTATAGCGACAGTCTCTGCTCTAACATAGGCTAATTCTGTTTCAGTTCCTAAGGACGTAGCGATGCACGATTCGAAAGTTTACTTTAACACCAATCCATATATATTTGTGTAAGGCAGATGTAATAGATTTTTTCCAAATTTCGTTCTAACCAAACAAAGGTTCTTCTATTAATTTAAGTATCTTAAAAGAAAAAAGTCCTCATGAACAATTTAGAAAGCCGTTGCCTAGTACCCTTCATCAGCCAAGTTTCCCAGGATGATCTCTTATGGTTCAGCCATGAAAAAGTCGCTTTTCTTTTAAACACTATTTTATTGTATTTATTATATAATTATGTTTCTTCTTACAAAACGTGGTACTTTTTTTCTGATACTTGTAAAAAAATAAGAGTTCTTTTTTTTTTTTATAGAAATTACAATATTTGTAGCATCTGAAGCACAGTTAAAATTATGCGAATGACAAAATATTTTTCTGGCGTTGTTTTTAGGTGGTTTAAAAAAATGTTTATGTCCCCTGAAAAATATTCAGGTTGAAAGTTAAGGACCACCCTAAAATGAAAACATGCATAAACGATTAAAAACAAAACAAAAAAAAAACACTTTAGATGAAAAAAAAAATATTTGTACGATTTTCGACTTTTAATGTTACGTTTCTTCATAGTTATGTTATTTAAACTATTCGTTTAATTTTTATTTAATAAGTTATAAATATATGTTTTGAATTTCAAATATTTCCATTTAATAATAAAAATTATTTGCTATCTGTAATTCTTTTATTTTCAATGTTTATTTTGCTTATTACAACTTATTTTTTATATAAATTAATTTTTATGCATTTTATATGTATAGTAATTTCGTTATTATTGAATTGATTTTCAGCATTAAACAGTTAAAGCATATTATATAATCTGCAACGACTTACAGAAATTTGAATATTATATTTAAAAATGTCATTAAAAGAATATGTGAAATTTCTGTAAAATAAATATTTATTTTCAGCGTATCTACTTGAAAAGTTTCAAGAAATTAGATCAAGTCAAATGGATAGATTATTTAAGAAAAATCCTGCTATTGATAGCAAAGGGTTATTGCTGTAATTTAATATTTATATCGTGTTTCTGATAAATATTTACTGTTTGCATAAGAGAGAATCCATAATAGTGTTTATCAGATTACTGGCACTTCAAACTATTGACAAAATATAATTAAATATTCTCTGAACTTTAATGCATTTAAATAACAGATTATTGTATTATATATGAGTTTAACTTTGTTAAGCTGATTGAAACGTGTACTTTATTTGCAATGTGATTAAGTAGCAACTGCATATTTTTCCAAATAAATTTAACATTCGATCCTAAATATCAAAGTCACATTTCGCAACGCTTTAAGTAAATTGCGGATTAATGTATCAAAAAATGTGAAAAACAAATGTAAGATTGTGTGTTTGGACCTATTTTCTAATTGTTTTAAAATATTTTCAAGTTAGTATTTCTTTAAGATTTTAACAGTAATTTGTATTGTGCAGGGAATGAAATATAATTTTTTCAGAAAAATTTAATAAATAAAAATTATACAAATAGTGCTCAACAATAGCATACAATACATAATATGCATTTCATAATACTGGTATGACAAAATATTTATACAATTATTTACAAAAGATAATTTACTAACGCCAATCAATTTTCTGTTTACATACATTCACTAAAATTGATCTAGTTTGCAAAGCAAAAGGTTATATTAATCGAACCAAGAGAATCAAAATGGTCGATTGAACTTTTGCCGCTTTTTATACTTTTGTAAGCCATGCCATATACGTTTGCTTCGATTTTAATTCACTTAATTCTGAAATTCAATGTCTTAGAGACGTTGCTATTGATAGATGTTGCAACTTTTCCATCTTTAATACTGCCTTATTTAAATTACAGCTTCCTCATTTTTCACATTCACCCTAATCTGCTACTTTTTCCAGTATCATCAGTATCGTTTTATTTTATTTCCCCAAATCCACTCTTCCCATTTTTAAAATTCTCAAGCAGTATGACAAAAGAAATTCCAGCCCCCAATCCTCTGTCAAAAAACTCTCTCTCTCCAATTTGAAAGAACTGTGGATATTTCTAATTCTTAGGGTATATATACTATTACTTGTCAATGTGGTCATTCTTATATGTGCCAAACGAAACATAGTTGAAAATTCCGAATAAAACGATATAACGATTTACGATACACTTGTTAGCAAGAAAATAATATAGCAGCCGTTGCAAAATATTGCTGGGTGACGAATCACGCTTTCAATTTTAATTCTCTTTAAATTATCTGTACACCCACTTCTATACTTGAAATTGAGCTTCTGAAACTGTTTCATATCCATAAAAATATAAAAATATTATTAATTGGGATTTCGCTGTCCCTTCATCGTCAGACTTCTGAAAGTGTTATATAAAATCCCCCCTTTTTAAAATTATATTACTAATTTTTTCGTATTTCAAGTTTTTTTCGTTCTAAGTTTACTCCTATTGACTGTCTCCTCTAATTTCCTGCAATTATATTGGTCAACAACCTATTACTATAATCTGCTTCTCCATTATATATATGAGTTATTTTTTTTGCAATGCTGATGGCACGCTGAATGCTACTGAAACAAGTATGCACTATTAGGAAAATATTTTGGTGGCTCAAAATGTTGTTTTATCGTTACTTGAATTGTTTTCACATGTATTGTTTTACTTGACTTTTATTTAGAACCACGTATTGTTCTAAATAACCTGTATTGTTTTACTTGACTTTTATTTAGAACTATCTATTGTATAACCTGTATTGTTTTACTTATTTTATTTAATTAAACAGTCATGTAATTTCCTTCTTTAACAAGAACAAAACTTCACATACTGATTTATAAAGTATCTCTAAACATTAGTGTGTCATTTTCGTGTATCAATTAGATTTATATTGGAAATAATTTATAGTAAGTAGAGAAAAACGTAATTTGGGCCATTCGATGCCAAATGCCCTAGGGCTCTGCTTGACACGCTTCAACTTTGATGCAATCACTAGAGAACGTATCTAAAGGTATACGATGGATATCTGCAAACTATCAGAGTTCTAAATAGTAAGTTAGGGCACAAAGGACCTTCTGTTAAATTCATTTTTCAACGCTTCAGCAAAAATGAATAAATCACGATGTATCCCATTTTATTGCCAATAATACAAATATCCTTACGTATTAGAAATTGGTTTCCCAGTTCTACTTTTTGGCCTGAAAAAAATGGAATAATCGAATATCTTAAAACAATACTTTTATCATCACGTGATCTCAAACTAGGCTTTATTTTTCGTCAGGATAAAACATCCCCTTAATTACTACTGAATAAATGGCTTTCAAAAACTGCTATCTCACCAATTAATTGCCTACAGACATGTTACAGACCTACTGAAGTCGTTTCATGTCTAATTAAATATTTATTAATTTATTCATCATTGAAATCCTTCAAAAATAAATTCATAAATTCCGAACCATATTCAGAAGCTTATATCACAAAACAGAGACTTCTTATTTGATTACTGTTAGTACCACTTGAAAAATCACAGTTTAAATGAGAAGAAAAATTGCAAATTTTGTTTCAATTGACGTTCTTACGTATAATTAAAAAAAAGGTTCAAAACACTTCTTTTATGTCAGAATTGCAAGTATAACGGCGTAAAATGAAGTTGATGTATACTCAAATAACTTTTAAACGAATAAAGGCATGGTTGCGAAACAAATGTCTACCTACAGTATTGCGATTATTTTTTAACATATGAAAGTAACTGCATCGCCCCCAGTGTCAAAATTTGTAAATTAGTAAAACTTTAACTTTCTTAAAAACTATTAGAGAAAGCGAAAGAATGTTAATTATAAAAGTAAATATTATTCTCTATTTAGTATGAATTGATTTCTTATATGTAAAAAAAAAATTACATATAAGAAAGTTTACTGCAGATCTGAAATGTTAATTTTTCGATAACCAGTCATCAATTGTGAGAAGCATATGTATATCTAACTATATCTTAATTTTATTTTCTTATTTAAATGGTGTACCTTGCGTACATGTGTGTTAGTGTTATTAGTAAATATGAATCTGTCTTATAATGCCACACTTCTACAAGCCATGATTCATGTATTTATGCAGGTGACTTGTTATCGAAAAAATATCATTTCAGGCTTTCTAATAAATAATGTTGTCTTTACGTAGGGTAAAAGTACCGATAGTCAGCCAGCTGTAAGAAATCAGTCACAACAAGTTAAAATCCTTTATAGATCGTTAATGTTTTGTTTAAAATGAAATAATATAATTTCCTATTCTGCAGAAACTATTCACATGTCATTAGACACCAGTAAAAAATTACTCTTATTTTCATAGAATTAGTAATCGGACAATTATGTTGGCTTGTTGCAAGATTGATGCTTAATCATTTCCCATATTCTTTAGTTAACGGATGGAAGAATCTTTCACAAATCTATTTTTTGTTTTATTTTTTAAAGGATATTTATATACATAAGATAAATACACTAGTATTTTAAAATATAAATGGTAAGACATTTGTTAGGAATATGTAAAGGTTTTCGTAAGTTGAAGTACTTGTACCTAGTTTGAATAATCCTGCAAACACATTTTCCAGTGTTGCCAGCAATAACCTCTGCGTCCACGCATTGCCAGTCGTTAATTTTTAGTTTCAGTCGAGTCGCATTTCGTAGAATTATTCCGTATATTGCTTCGTTTCTAAGTACGGCTGCATGCGAAGGATTTTTCTGCTACTGCAATGCAATTATTATTGGCAACTTCCAATATCTAAATTGTTTTCCGGAAAATGTATGACTTTACGTAATGGATACAAGATATTATATATATTATGTAGAAATGTAATTTTCTGAAAAGGTATATTGCTATGGATTTAATGTCTTTTATAAAAATCTGAAGTTTTTACACTTGATATAATACAGCGTTTTATAAAAAGTAATCAGAGCATTTTTTCTGACACGACTGTACGTCGCAGCGCGTATGCTCCAGACGGCTTCGATGGAAGCGGAATACAGCTTCAACACGTGTCGAGCGTCAGTTGCCCAGGAGCTTCCGTGCCGTACTTATCCTGGTTTAAGTGGACCCCTGTCCATGGGCTCAGTTGAAGCGGGATTTGTGATGGGTGCTTTCTGCGTGGAACTGCTTAAAATATTTAAAGGAAGGGTCAATCAAGTGACGTCAGGAATTACCGACAATTGAAAGCTGCATCATGACAATGCACCAAGCCATACCTGCTTCGTAGTCAGCGATCACCTAGCCCGGAACGGCATAACAACGCTTTCATAGACTCCCTACAGTTCCGATCTTGTCCGGCGGACTTTTTCCTGTCCTCCAGAGTGAAGACAGCCCTCAAAGGGCACAGCCATGGGACACATGGCAGAGGTCAAAGCGACTTCGACGTGCTGAAGGACTTTCCGGAAAAGGACTTCCAGGACGCCTTCCAAGTGCAAACAACTCTTTGTCGATCCCCAAGTCTCTTATTTTGAAGAATTTTAATTGTTTGTAGTAATAGGTTCAATGCATATTTTTCCAGAAATTAGTCTCATTACTTTTTACACAACCCCTGCAAGATATTTCTACAGAATTTGATTGTGAACGATGTATTGTTTTTATGAGTTCAATTTTTAATTTAGGACTTTAAGTAAATGTGTCTATATTTACTTATTTAACGGAAATGTGAAAATCAACTGTTTGAGGGGACTGTTTATAAAGCTATGGATATTTCCATTGTGTTTAACTCTGCTATGGTTCTACTTTAATTTGCCTATGTCCTGTTACGGGTTATTGGCCGGAGCCACCTGTTAGCTGCCACCATTAAATGCAATGTTTAATTATGCCACCTGTTATAGTGAACATTATCGAAGTGCTTATAAGACTAAGTTGTGGAATAAGCTTCATTTAAATGGTCCTTCTTCCAGCTGCAAATAATATTTCCTGTTCAAGCCTTATTTAAGTGATTCCTTTTTCTGATGACCCTTAACGATGTAAATATATTGTTCTTTTACTAAATATGGTGAAATGGTATTTTCTCTCCGGATATCGACGAATTTTCCTATGTGAACTACAGTTTTGGTGCTTACAAGTCAAAGGTTTAAAAAGAACTTTCTGTGACTTGCATTAGAGTAGGGATTCTCCTAATACGGAATCTATGCAACACTTTTATAAATTATTCTTGCGATTTTGACCTTTAAGATTTTGTTGACATTTTTTGTGACTGTAATGTCTTATATAAAAACCTGATGTTTTTGGAACTTGATAGAGTATGTTACTTTTACAGAATGTAATTGTGAATGAAGGTTTTTTTTTAAATCTGAGTTCAACTTTCAATTTAACTCTCTTAAGTAATAATGTGTACTTTTTATGCTTTTATATAAAATATGAAAAAGCTATAAGTTGAGTGGACTATTTATTAAGATGGTTACACTTTCAATGCATTTAACTCTGCTCTGATTCTAGTTTAAGTTGCCTACTTCCCTTAAAATGTGTTAGATTTATTTAAGGCACAAACGGCTTCATCCTCGCCGTACCAGGAGTCTTACTGGGTATCATATTTTGTTTACATATACAGTAGTTAGCCACCATGACTTATTACTTGACAGTTATCCAATTTAAACTTTTTCAATTTCATTTTAATAAATTAATAGATATAGCTGTATATTTCAATAATATGAAAGAACCATTTGTTTTCTGCTACATTTATCCATTAGTCAGCATCCCTAAACAAGAAACTAAAAAATTGTTTTTCAAACTCTATATCTACCTTCCATAATGCATTTAAAAATTTATTTATTTATTTATTTATTTTTGGTTTTAAAAACTATCAGTATCATAAAATTTATTTAGAGAAAACCACTGTATAAAATTCACCAAGAAAATTTTACGATTAGGGCCAAAAGCAGAATGTTTGATGTAACAAAAATGACAATGTGGAATCTGAACAAGCTTGCAACTCCTGTGGTTCAACAAACTGCAAAGATTTTACCTCGGCAAAATAATTTAAAAATTTATTTGGAATCCATATCGTACTTGAGAAAAACCGGATAGTCGGGTCAAACCTTGTAACCCGTTTTCTCGCTGATGGGTGCTTCTCTGTGGACAGCATCAAATGTAGATAGTCCAGATGTCCCCAAATACATCTGTGGGGTGTTCCGATTTTTGCACTCTTCTAGACTACTGTAAACAAAGAAAACCGTTAGGTATCCGGTTTTACCTTACTTTCCCCTATATACCTGTTGCAATAGGTCAATGAGCAACTGGATAAAATAATGAAATACATTAACTGCTAATATGTCTATATTCACTTAAGATTCATGTTATCACTGAGTTAAGGGAATTCTGTCCAAACAATGAAATTATTCTGTGATTAAATCTGCTGAATTATTTTAGATAACGGACCAATGACTGTGCCAAAAGTTTGTTTGAATAAATTTTGTCAGCCGGAATGACACCGAAATAGCTAAATTGTCAGAGCATTAGCAATTGAAGCCAGAGGTTTTGGGTTCAACTCACGGCTTGGACATTTTTTCACTCAGTTGGAAAAATTACAACTATATTTAAATTATACTTTAAGCATTACCTGTTAATCCTACTCATATTCTACTGAGCCTCATGATGTCAATAACAGTCACATTAAGAGGGATTTTAAGAATTTAAACAATGAGAGATTTAATTAATAAGGAAAAATTTTTTGATAGTGACTGTAATCAAACACATAGCAAATTACTTTCTTACAAAATCTATATTTGTTCTCTTCTACCAAGCACGCTGCAAAACTCTAAACTTGCTGAGACTATTAACTCATATATTTAATAAATATGGCCTGTTACCTTTAATGCGGGATGCTGTAAATTACAGTAAATGTATACAAAATATGATTAAAAGAAAGGTTAGTAGTCATTAGTATCAGTAAACTAAAGTTTGTTGCTTGCAAACTTTACAGTTATTATTTTGCAGACTTTTACTAAAGCTCTAAAATTGAATCTGTCAAAGGAAGAAATGGACATTGCAGTACTTACGGAAGAAATTAGAACTGAAACAAATTCAGCAGAATTTCAAATTTATAAAACAGAAAATAACTTTGAAGATTTAGCAATTCTGTGCAAGAAATATATGATCTTGATAACATAAAATCTTTAATATAATATTGATTGCAATGGTATTTTAATACCAACTGAGAATACTTGCATAAAAATGTAGACTAGAGTTTAAAAATTCCCAGTCACCAGAGAATCTAAATTTTTAGCCCAATATTTTTTCGCTAAATTTGAAGTATCTCCACTTTTTTAAGAGAAACAATTTGTTATTATACTGTATCAGCAATAGTTGGAAGAAAAATTGGCTCGATAACAAAACTAGGCTTTATAACATGCATGCAGCATTTAATTCAAACCATAGTATTTGTTCCTAGAGTAAATTTGGCTATATTAAGTTCAATTAAAAGTATAATATCTTTTCAAAATTTTACAGCATGATAAAGAAAATGTATGCATTTGTTTTATTCAGAATTCACCTAAAACATTAAAATAGCTTGAAAAAGAGGCAGGAATTTTAAGAATCTAAAATGTTTAAATTCCAGCATCTTGGTGTTGTTAGATGGATTGCTAGAGAAGCTAGTGTGGTATTTATTAAAAGGATAAAGAAAATTAATGCATTTTTTAAATTCAGAATTCACCTAAAACATTAAAATAGCTTGGAAAAGAGGCAGGAATTTTTAAGAATCTTCATTTTTTAAATTCCAGCATCTTGGTGTTGTTAGATGGATTGCTAGAGAAGCTAGTGTTGCATTGATTAAAAGAAAATATTCTAATATTATCCTATATTTAGAAAAAAAAAATCAAATGGCTCAGTGGAAGACGTTCTACGTCTAACGCCTTGGGAAGTAATTTCTAATTCTCATAAGATTTTTTTTCTAGGCCAGACAGTCTGGGATCTATTGTACATTCTTATAATAGGCTGATGTTTAATTCCTATTAAAATAGTACATAAATATAATTTTTTTTAAATATCTGAAACATCTCTATTTGATTTTTAAGGAAATATGATAAACGTTTGCATTTAATATCTTACAATCTAATAATGTGACATTCAAATATTTTTTTTAAGCATAGGTAAAACACAAAAGTCGCAAATTAATTAAATAATAAATTAAAAGTTTGGTTATAATATAAAAATCTATTTTAAATATTAAAAGCAACACAAATATTTGTATAACAATCTTCTCTCCATTTCATTTAGTAATTCCACTATAACTTTAAGCTTATTTAGAAAGCGGCATCGGCTAGAGGAAATTGGTTATCTTTTATGAGATTATGTGGAATTTATAATCAAGGAGACTCTGAAGTATACATATTTCCTCTTAGATAGTAAAGAGAAAATATGTATTTTGCATCATAATTACCTTAATGAACTAATCTTTGTGTTAGAAAATTTTAGATTTTTAAAACCAAGACGAATTAAAGCGGCAAGAAACAGATTTTATAATTTTATTTATTTATGCTTAGATCCTTTACTTAAAAATTAAAAATTAATTATAATTCTATATTAAAAGTGTAGTTTTTATCATATATGTGAATTTCTAAAGGTTATTCTGTTATTATGAATCACATATTATTCACAAATTTCAAAGTAAGATCATCAGTTTTAGACAATATATCTTTTAATGTGTGTTCTCACTTAACTACAGACAGAGCTATTGATAAAACTCTTAACTATTAAATGCACATATTTTGACATTATATCCATAATTACAGTTATGTGAGAAAAATTAATGGTTTTTAAAGTTAGATTATGAAAAATCCAGAAGGCTTAAAGGCAACAAATCTGATTAAAGTAATTAGATAAAGAATTACTTTACATAGAATTAACATAGACATAGAATACATAGAATAGAATTAACAACAATAACATGGCTCAGATTTTTGCCATCAAAGTTTTCTTTAGGCCACATTTGCGTAATAAAAAAGTGGAGTTAATAAAAGAAAGTTTTAAGTGCTGGTCTATTAATTTATAGAATCTTTACCATTGAATAATTTTTTCAGGATTTCACTGATTTTTATATATTTCAAACTGACATGTTAACATTTACTGAATTGAGCATGTTAATATTTAATATTTGCAATTCAGCTGTCTTATTATATACAGCTTCCTTTCTTACATTTTATAATTTAACTTAGAGCATGTATTAATAAAGTTTTACTTGCATGTATTCCAGCACGTACATTTGTAGTATAACATTATTTACAGAAAAATTTAGGCGCAGCGAGCCGAAGGTGATCAAAGCATGTATTAATAACGTTTTAATTGGATGTATTCTAGCACGTACATTTGTAGTATAACATTATTTACTGAAAAATTGAGACGCAGCGAGCCGAAGGTTATCAAAGCTTCCTATGTATCTACTTCAACCTAGAAATGAAGTGCATCTGGTTTCACAGCAGTGGCTGGATCAATTTAAATGAGCACCAATGTCTGTATCAGTTACCACAAAATTGAACATGAGAAAGACAAATATAATATCGTGGCCCAAATTTTGAAATTCAATCTGTAGACTGAGTTTTAAAGGTGAAATTTTCAATGTAAACCCTATAGGCAATTTCTATTTTTAAAATAACTCTCTCAAAATTTTCTAATAAAGTAATTTTTCGAACATAACTGCACACAAATACAATTCATGATGAACTTCCGTTCTGTATTTAAGTGAAGGTTGCGTATCATGTACACTAATGACGACCGGCGCATGTAAAATCCGTCGTAGGTGCAAAAATCTCCATGTTCCCTGTGAATTATACCTCTGGAGGTGCCTAAGCAGGTTAAGATCTCATCACCTGATCAAGGTTCTAAATTACGAGACCAACTCGCGTGGCGATAGCATGACGTACGGGTGTGCGATGCATTGTGAAATTAGTAAATACTCCAGCATCTCATATCCGTCCGGCATGACTTCGCTATACTGTGCAGTGCTGAATCGACTCAATCAAAAATCAATTAGCAACCGTCCAACTAAGGAAAAGAAACTTAGATAACAAGTTGCGCTGAAGCCACGTCGGCCTAGAGGCTTATCGAACAGATCTTCCTCATGCGGTGATCAGGCGAATCCTTGCCCCGTTTCCTGGCATCAACCCGTTAAGCTGGGCAAAAGTCCGGCAGCTAGGTGCCTGGTCCGCGGTCTAAAAATAAGTGAACGTTGCGTAGCACACATAACCAAAGCTTTATGGCCATAGTAGGGTTATCATATTTGTTCCATCTTTATACAGAATAAACGGTATTTCTCGCACCAGAATACAATTTTCGGTGTCTCTAGCATAATATTAAACGATCCCAGATCCTTACACTTTAATGAATCAGTTATGGAATTTAATAGATATGGCGAATCCTTGCCCCGTTTCCTGGCATCAACCCGTTAAGCTGGGCAAAAGTCCGGCAGCTAGGTGCCTGGTCCGCGGTCTAAAAATAAGTGAACGTTGCGTAGCACACATAACCAAAGCTTTATGGCCATAGTAGAGTTATCATATTTGTTCCATCTTTATACAGAATAAACGGTATTTCTCGCACCAGAATACAATTTTCGGTGTCTCTAGCATAATATTAAACGATCCCAGATCCTTTCACTTTAATAAATCAGTTATGGAATTTAATAGATATGAATTCTCACTTGGACTAATGTATGTCAGCTGCTCACGCATAAAAAAATTGACTGATATGTTATTCGACCTGTCCTTGAAAATGGATCGTTTGCTGAAACATAACTCTAAGAAGACATTGATTAGCGCTAAGAGTTACATCGTTTTGTAAAATTTACAATAAACTCTGTAAAATTAAAAATAAATAAATAAATTTTCACGAATTTCAATCGCCCTCACAATCCGTCAAAAATGTAATTGGAATTTCCTTTTTATGTTTCTTTTTTTTTTTTGCTACAATATTTTTCAGCTGTGGTAAGATCTTTGAATTTCCTAGACACACGATGACATTCTGCGCTTCAGTTACAAATACTTGATTCAGCACAGTGCAGAATGTCTGTATGCTTTGCCTGACGTGCAACGTTGTAAATCTTCCAAAGTGGCTAATTTATAAATATTTTCTAAGGACATGACCATTTTAAGACGCCACAATCAGAAATTACAAGGAGTGGGGATCAAGCGAAAGTGTTGCCCACTTTGTAGAAATGAAGGCTATTCAGCAAAACTAGTTGTATGTGCCAATCCCAAAACTTGCCTCTATCTCATACATGTTAATCCTTCAAAAAGCGTATTTTTTTAATTATGCATTTTAGAAACAAAAAAGAGCGGAAAATCATGCATCAAGCATAGATTATGAAACATTTTCCAATTCATTTAGAAAACTATAACGAAACTTCACCGTTAAATAAGGTGAAAGCAGATATATAGCGAACAGTTTAGAAGCATCTAACACATTTAAAAATCCAGTTTTAGCATTTACCTACCATAATCCAAAAAGTAGTCAAATTATTTTGAGCAGCTTTGTATATGACCTATAGACAAGGATATATACCACAGAGTATGCTAAAAATTAGTTCAGTTAGAAAATTCACTTTTAGAAATTTTCGCTAATCGATTGAATTGCTCTCGAAATCTTTTTTACAGACTTGTTTATTATACAAAGAATTTTGTGTACACCACATATTAAACTAAAATTTAATTATGGTAAAAAACACATAAGGAAACTTAAAACTTACTTCCAGTAATTACCAACCATTAACGACAATGTATCTTGTTCTACTCGTAGCCCTGTATATGAATTTATTTATATTCCACAAACTTATATTAGTGTACTAAATATAGTTCAATAGGAAAATGCGTAACATAATTGAAAATATCCTTAAGCAATTTACTCTTATAGTTAGTAGTACTTACGAATTCTTTTGTGTGTTCCTGTATATGATCAACATAATTTATACATACCACGTGCTATGCAAACATTTAGTCAAACCTAAAAATCAAAACCAAAGTTGAAAACGAACTTATCGCACATAAACTGTAATTACCGAACAAAGACTGTAACCAAATTCGTTTGTGTCTCCCTGTAAATGTACAATAAGCACAATGTACACCATACTATTCGGTGAGCCATTTATAG
The DNA here is from genome assembly GCA_963931845.1 of Maratus michaelseni. Classification (NCBI taxonomy): domain Eukaryota; kingdom Metazoa; phylum Arthropoda; class Arachnida; order Araneae; family Salticidae; genus Maratus; species Maratus michaelseni. The sequence goes on along the minus strand of OZ007590.1, from coordinate 230,139,088 downwards.
TGCATATCAGTAATACATATAAATTTCATTACATTTTAAATAGTAAAACATCATTAAATTACATTGCAAACGATTTTTCCCCGTAGAATATTGTGTGACAGAATTATTTTGTGTGACCCTGTAAATGAATAATAAATGCTTTGTGCACCATATTTTACAAAAAGCATGTTTTAATACGCTACATAGTTGTATAGCAATTTCATTATGTTTCGAATGGCGTAACATCATCAAAATACACTTGAAACGATTTTTTTCCATTGACAGTAACGTAACTGAATACTTTTGACTGCCCCTGTACATAAACTATAATTGCTATACACTTCATTTTCCATAGGGATCAAGCTATAGTAAGTGCCAATCACATACAAAAATTTCAGGGCTATCCGAGTATATTTACGAAAATTAGAGCACGGCCTGACAAACCGAAGTCATAAACACTTTTCAACTAGGTTGGAAAGTGTTAAAATGAGTAGTTTACAGATCTCAATTTTTATTATTTTTATGTACACTTCAAGTTTTTTGTCAAGAAATGTTTCAAAACAAGGGGGGTTGGGGCAGGAAAAAAGTTTGATCAACAGGTAATATATATATATATAAGTCAATTTTCCTTTTTACAAATATAAAAATTAAACCTAGATAGGACAAATGTGTTATTCAGTATGATTTATTTCAACAGACACCACGCCTTCCCTAAAATCACACAAAGTTCGCCATCAAAGCGACACCTTCAGGTCGATTTTCTCCAAAATTTTATTCATTACATTACATCTAAATATAAAATTTCTTCGATAAGTATTCATAAATTCTTCACTTAAGTTGCACAAAAACGGCTATCACAGTGCCCCCTTCCAGAGGAATAACCGCATTTTCAACTGGGACCTGACGTCCATAGTCAAAAAAATTGTATTCATTGTGTTCAATTGTATTCATAACTGCATATACTTTCCGATGATACAAAATAAAAATTGCACCTAAATTCGCTATTACAGCGTCATCTTCAGGCCGGCTTTCTCCAAAATTTTATACAAAACTCGGGCTGTGACGTTACATCTAAATATAACATTTTGTCGAAAAATAATCATAAATTCTTCACTTAAACTGCAAAAAATAGAGAAAATCGCATACTAATTGCTATCACAGCGCACAATTCCGAGCGGATAGCCTGATTTCATCTGGGACCTGATGCGTCAAAAACATATATATGAAGTTTGGTTCGAGTCTATACATAACTTCATACACTTTTCGATGATACAAAGAGGACACACAGACACATAGACACAAGTGACACACGCACAAACAGACATTTTGTAAAAACATGTTTTTTGAAATCTCTGACCACAAAGACGTGTAAATCTGTCGAAAACCGGAAGTCGAAAACAATTTAGATTATAATACTTCATTCTATTATAGAAAGAAGAAGGTAAAAGGGGGTTAGATTCTTTTTGATATTTTTGAGATGTCCATTTTTTTGTTAATAAAAAATTGCTGAAATTACGTATTTTTAGTTACTATTGGTGGCAAAGAGTATGAATAGAAATAAATACTTTTTAGAAAACTTTAACTTTTAACTTTTAAAAGTTTTTCCTCCATTTCCAAAAGTTCTAATATGGAGCCATCTCTTTCCTGCTACAGAGCCTACAGATGCTTGAATGATTATGCCGTCGTTGGATATATATACTGTAGAACTTCTTATATACCCAAACCAATGTGAAAAGATGCTCCATGTTGCAGTAGATTCCCGGCAATCGTAAAACAGTAGATTCAATGCATCCACGTGCATGAATAATAAAGTTCAACAACATTCAGTGCTCGATACCTAAAATTCTGAATTTCTGTACAAGATTGAATTTTGCTAAAATTTTTTTTTTACTCATGTTTTTCAAAGAATTATTAAAATATCCGTAAGTGAAGAAATTTGCGATTACCAGGAAATATAAAATTTGGAAATTTGTATTCACTATTAGCAAAATCCTTAAACTGGATCAAGAAAGATTATTAAGCTTAAAGAAGTGCATTATTTATAATAGTTTTAAGGCTGTAAATGTATTTTATAATTATTATTATTTGTGTGAAAATCCTAAAAGTAGATAAAATTGTTTTCAGCAAACTATTGCACTTTCCAGTTATAAAGAAATATTTATATCAAAACTTGGTGATTCAATGGAACATAACAGATGTAAGAGGAGAAAAATGAGTATATTTTTACACTCTTTTATTAAACGGAGCTTGATTTTAGTATGTAAAGATGAAATTTTGTAATCCGTTTTTCACTCATTTCCTGATATGCTAGAATTGTAAAAAAATATGTGCACAGTTGTATTCCCGATGACAAGACGATATTTAACTATTTTTAGACTTTAATTATATATTAAAAAAAATTTTAAAGCATTTTTGCTTTAAATGGTTGTAAGTGATAAATTACCAAATGTTCTTTATGATTATAACTGTATACAGCAATCATGCATACAGCATTATGTGCCAAACAGCATTCGCCAAAATATGCAAACTGGCTGAGAAACTAAACTCCCATTATCAACTGGGACCGGACGTCCATAATCAATATATATATATGAAGTCTGGTTCAATTGTATTCATAACTGCATACACATTCCGATGATACAAAATAAAAATTGCACCTAAATTCGCTATTACAGCGTCACCTTCAGGCCGACTTTGTCCAAAATTTTATACAAAACTCGGGCTATGACGTTACATCTAAATATGCTTCAAGGTATTTTAATGCCTAAATAGCAATTTTTTAAGATATCCTTGTTTAATGCCATGTCCAGCAGTAATATAAAGGTAATAAATATCAAATTGTTAAAAATATATACTAATTTAATTGGAGTTAATGTCACACGGACGGTTTGTAGTATAACATTAAGACACGGGTGGCGTACTCCATGCGACAACATCTGTTAAAGCCTAAATATAAACTTTTGAAGCTAAAGAAGAATAGTGTCTAATGTCTACACAGTCCACACACTATAATGTCTTGACATCAAATTTATAAAAACGTAACTTAATTATGAAAAAAAAAATAGAATAAATTGCACAAATGCACGGGGGCGTATTTCGTACGTCTGAGGTAACTTGCAATTAAAATAAAGAAGCATAGCAGAAAAAATTGCGAACTGCAACTTTAATCATTGATTGAGCATGGAAGTGTCATTGAGAAGAGGGTAAATGAAGCGAATATATTTAATCACGTAATTATTTTGAAATCCACAACTGTTTTTTTTACACAGTGTAACACTCAGTAGGTCGTCCGTGTCTTTAAAGGTTAATTTTTTTTATTCTAGAATACTGGTTACCTATTAAAAAATCTAGGTACATGATTATAATTTTATTTATTTTTTAATGGAAATACATGGTAATTTTGCAGTCTTCATTGGTGTACACAAGAGAGAGGATTTAAAAAAAAATCTTACCAGTCAAAAGATTTTTGTACGAGCTATTGCTACATACAGTCAAAGATTGGTAAGCAAAAATTTATAAGACTGCAAAACAATATAAATACCACATATTCTTAGTAACATTTTTATAAAATATTTGTATATAATTAAGAAAAATAAAGAACACAGGTAAGTTTCGTGTTTGGTGGAACTTAGTACCATGTTTACATCGTGGCGATTGGGAGAACCGCGAAATGCGCTAGCAAATATAAATATATAAGTTCACTTGCTCTGTCAGAAAATCCTCTCTCCAATGACAAGTAGATTGGTGTAATTTTCAAACCTTTGTTGGACAAGCTACAGATAAGAAATATGGATCTAAATATTATTGTTCTAATTTTTTCTATGCAAATATACATAAGTATCTTTTTATAGAGAAATTTAGTACAATATTATTTAGATATTAATAAGAATATAAGAACATATTTCGTTTCCTTTTTGATAAAATATACTTAATTTCTTGAAAGTTTCATTAAATGCCTTCAAAAGTTAAAGTGTGACTAGAATTGTTGTATTTAAAAACAAATACACATAAAAAAGATATGTGTATTGTGACAGAAAGATGTGTGTTCAATGGAAGTCTTAAATCAATATCTGCAACGTAATTTTTAAGGCAATCCTTAAAATAAATATAGAATTTGACCATAAATGAAATACAAAACCTGGTCTGTTAGGCGTATGTATTTATTTTAATAATTTATTTTTTTAAACTCTTGAATGGAAAAATACCTCGTATATCCTTCAAAAAGAATGGAAAAGAAGAGTCAAAATGACCCATTCTTCCATTCCAGAGTTAATCTATTTTTGGACACACTTTCAGTCATAAATTGTATACATTTGAAGATTAAACATATTCCACATTTCTGTGCACTAATTAATTTTTATCTTTAACTGTAAAGTAATATTTATAAATTAAATTAATTTTACGCTTTTAGAGAAATAATTACAATTTTATTTTATAGAAGATATTCATAAAATAAATGTATTAATATCATTTAGATACTTCTATAAAAATTGTTTTTATTTTTGATTAAGGAAATGTCCATTTATTTGGTATATTTTCTTTGAATATGTTTACCATACTCGGAAAATATGACTTGAATTGAATTGGAATAAAGAAAACTAATGTATTTATTATTTTTTTTAAGTATGTACTTACATAAAGATAAAATACAAAAGAGGATAACTATGCTCCGAAAAAGATAATACCAAATTGATTTTATTAAACTGAAAACTGACTTTTGGTTTCATGATATAACTTGACTGATCTACTATATCCATAAAAAAGAAGGGTTCTGCGTCAATTCGTCGCGCACAATTCATCGCGCACAATTCGTCGCAGCGTCAATTCGTGGCAGCGTCAATTCGTCGCAACGTCAATTCGTCGCAACGAAAATGTTTTTGAAGGCTATGATGATAGAATAAAGACAATTTAGTAAAAATGTTTAATGATAATTAGTTTTTTAGATATAGAGAATTATAACTAACAATTTACATGCGATTATATCTGAAAAACAAATTATCATTAAATAATTTTACTAAATTATCTTTATTTTATTATCACAGCTTACAAAACATTTTCGTTGCGACGAATTGACACCAATTGATGCGACGAATTGCGACGAATTGATGCTGCGACGAATTGACGCTGCAATGAGTTGTCGCCGCGACGAATTGACGCTGCGATGAATTGTGCGCGATGAATTGTTCACCGATGAATCGTGCGCGACGAATTGACGCGCACCAAAAAGAATATATTTGATTTATGAATAATTTTTAGTTACATTCACATCCTTAGCTGTGAGTGAAATTAAAACTAATACATTTGATGATTTAAAAGATATAAATGATTTAAATTATACTCTAAAAAGTGCTAAACAGCGACAGAATTTTATTTTTATCGTGATTAAATTATAAAAATAGAAGTTTGATGACAACATTGCTTTTTTTTTAGATTAATGCTTATTCGGAAGCATTATCTCAAAAAAAAAATCGGTAATTTAAAAAGATCTATGACTATAATATAGCATTAGGCTCTATGATATTCAAAGAGTTCCTTTGGATATTTAAATTTGCAAAAAAAAAAAAAAGATAATGTTAATGGGTTTAAAGGAAAAAAAAATGTTAAAATTTTGTTACCAGACGATAAATGCTACCAAATACGCATCCAAAGAGCAAAATATTTTTTCGAATATTTGTAAGGCAAAATCTTTAATAAGTAAGAGATTGAAACAAATCTTCGCGGCTTTTTCGAAGATTTTACTTACACCTTGGATTATTGAAATAGTTGTTTAAAAATAATTGTTTTTTTCATATTTACTGTTGGACGTAATGTTGTTAGTTTAAATATATATATATATATATATATATATATATATATATATATATATCAGATTTTCGATACAAGTGGAAATATATTTACAATTACATATCCTAAAAAGAAAATGATTTTTGAATGTTTGCAAATTTGTAAGATAAAAACTTTAATTTTTATAGATAATCCGCCAAGCCATAACGCTATTTTAAAGTCAATCAATTGGTCAATTTTAGCAGTAAATAAAATTCACAGCTGTGATTTGAATCTTAAAAGACCACAAAGTTACAATGTAACAATGTTAATTTAAAGAATTCAATAAAACCCAATGTTGAATGTTTTAAAAAAAATAGCATGTAATTTCTCAACGATGATTAAAGTAAAGGATATGCCTCTATTGATAAATTAAAAAAAATTATTGATGTTGCAGAAAATGTGATAGGTTATAAAACAACTTATCTTCTAACAAACATCATTAAATTTAAATTCTATTTACACTTCTAGTTAAACAACATATAAACTTCCCTGAACAATATTTTAATATCTGCATTCTTAAGAAATATATTTCTAAAGAATTGAACATAAAAATGTGATTAGAAAAAATATCATCTCAGAAAAACAAAAATATATTTTCCGTACTGTCAATGATTTCACTTGAAAAATTCAAAGATAATCTTTAGCACTTTCAAAATAAGAATCACGTCGCAAAGATCTAGAGAAATATGTATAAAGTGAAAGCATTTCTGATTTATATCCGTTCAAAAATCTTGCATGAAGCTAACAGTAAAAGACTGAAATTTCAATTTAATAAGCGAAGGAATTTTCAAAAATTTATTCGTGTGTAAATGTAATTTGGTTTCTTGAAATAAGCTGAACGTTGAATTAAGTCAGTTGTGTAAGCTTATTAAAATGCAAATAAGTTAATTAATATAATTTAGCTCTTCTTAAATATTAAAGCGGAAAATATTTTGCAAAATATCATTTTTTAAGCGCCATTGAATATAAAGAATGAAGCTATATATTCAACAATTATAATTAGTAATATCATAATTCATATTTTAATAACTAAAACTTAGAAACTTTTAAAATTGAAAGTTTTTAATTTAGTTAAATATCACGTAATTTTAGAGACTTGTGTTGATGTCTAAGGCAAATATCGGAATAATTTATCCATATTTTACGCAGGATGGAAAAGTAGACTTCTTACACAATTGTATGGAATTCTTTAATGTATTCTCACCAGAAACAATACACCTTGTTTCTGTGAGTTTCAGTTAAATGTCTGTAGACCTATCCTTAGTTGAATTGTATTACCTTAAATACACCGTGCTACGCTGGTTGATTTTCCAAAAAATCGCCAATCAAACGAACCTACCTCTGAGCGCCCCACTGCAGTTTATAACTGGCCAGTCCATGCCCTTTTTGTGATTTTGTTTTTAATTTCTAGAAAAAAAAAATGTTTTCAAACTAACGTAAAGCCGGCCCCATTCCCTCGACAGGTACAAACAGGCGGACTACACCAGTTCAAATAGGTTTTTCGAAACGAGCAGGCAAATTTTATTATTTTATATATTTGAACTAAACTTATTCCAAACGGATATAGGGTTGGGGACACCGTTGCCTTCGGAAACGTAGACTAGGCGTAAGTTATGTAAGATGTTTTGAGAAAATTTTAGAAAGAAATTAGATCGTGTTACTTTCTTTAATAATTAAAAACAAGATTTCATATATTTTTTAAACGATTCCCGACTGTTTTTTCTTTACAATGGTACAAAATAGAAGATTGGATGACTAAGCTTACAAAGAGAAATTGGTTGATAAATAGCAAGTTCTCCTTTTCGGCGGGAGGGGGATTGTTTTTTAATTCTAAAAAAATTAAGAAAATCACAATACAAATTCCAAATAAACAATATTGAAAAGAAGAAAAAACTTACTATACTTGTGTAAAAGATTGAAAGTGGTTCTTATGATGGACTCAAAATCGCCGGCGAACTTGGAAAATCGGAGAAATACGCTAATTGTTTCCTTCAATAAAAAATAATAAAAAAGTCAAATTAAAAAATCGAAAATGCTGGTGTATTGGGACGTGTCCTGTCCAACTTAAAAAAAATGCAGGCATCAACAAGTGATTTATATCCGTAGTGCAGATTACAACAAGTGCTCTACTGTCACCGCCAATAAGCAAGCAAGCACAAACACATAGGTGCATCGTTTTTTAAAATTAATATGAAAAATTATAATTCTTGAACATAATTTGGGTTTTCTCCTCATTTTGATATTAATGGATCTGAAACTATTTTACTGAATAAGGAAAAGTGATTTCTTAACGAAAGATTAAAGACTATCTGTTAAGTGATAAGAAACATTTCATTGTTCCCTTTTTCAACTAAGACTACATCTATTTTCGATGAAATGGGATTAGTGAAAAGGGAAAACCAAGATCTGAGCTACCTAAAATATGGGGTTAATTGGGTTATTTAGATAATATATATTTTTTCTAAAACAAGTTGGCGGACATTGCCGGAAATTTTTTACTTTGCTGAATTGAGAATTTGTAGTGTTATTTCTGATCTATAGAATCACGTTACTCCATAACTTTTTTTATTTGTATGCTACAAAAGGAAAATGTCTCTCTTTTTTTTTCATTTCAGTTTTGTTTCGTGTAATACAGATCAATTTTGAGCATATTTTCTCAGGCTGTTCAATTGTTTGCATTATGAGCAATTTTCTTTTTTCAAATAACGTTTCTTAAGAGTTTTAGTAACTGGATGTATGAATTTGGATAAATGACCGGGATATTTGTTCAAGTATTCTGATAAATGATTTTTTTTTTGTTGCATATAGCTTTGAATTTACTTCACGGACTGAATTGGAAAATTAACCTTATGTTTTAGAAATAGACATTTTTCTTCTGCAATTCACATCAATGTTTCATATTTTAGGATGTATTTATAATTTGTTATTATTATGGAATGATAGTATTTGTAAACAGGTATCTCATAAATGTATTAACATTTCCAAATTTCATAACAGAAGAAGGAATCGATATAATTGAATGCTATTTATAGAAAACTACTCCTAACACACGAGATATTTTTATATATAACATAGAAAATTTGTTAGAAATATTTTACGGTAGAGGGCTCTGGATAAATTAAAGAGACATAATTATGTGGTAAACACCGTTTATTTGACTTCAGGTATAAGGTTTCAAGAATTTTACATCACAAAATGATAAATATGTCCGCCAATACAAATAAGTGTATCTTGCAAGCGACTATCCTTAAATGAAGTATATAGAAAATATCGGTGGATGCAAGAGATTTTGTGACTTTTCTTCAACGGCGCTAAAAAACGTGGGCTATTGCGTTTAGTTGGGTTGGTTTTACCACAGAAAAAGAAAACTCAGGAGCAAGATATCAGTTTTTTTTTTCTTTTAATAGTACTTCGATTTGGATATCTATTCAAACTTTAATTTAAATATCTCTTGAAGTGTTATATATATGCAAACATTTCAATTGCAGTTTTTCTGTTTGTTATAATAAAAAGTTAATTTGAAAAGTATCTTCTTTGTTAGAAAACACTTCTCGGAAACCGCATTCAATTATACCTATTCTTTCCAATTTTATGCAGTTTTGAAAAGAGGAGCTCGCTAGTTTCCTCTTCTATTAATGATTTAAGTAAAAAGTGAAGGCTCTCATTGCAGCTATGATAAGTGTTATTAATAAATGAAAATGCATTGCAATCGTATTGCAAAATTAAAGATTCCTAAAATTTCCCAATAAGATTAACTAAGACTAGCTGCTACTGGAATTTTCACAGAATAAAATCGTGTTTATTTTATTCATACCCATTATTAATGACATATCTCGACAGGCAATGATGTTTTAATAGTTAATATACTTTTTCGACACTCTTTGGCACAACGTACTTACATTTGCTAATTCTGTACTCCAAAGCATACTATTATCATCAAGAATCTAAGACAAAATTTCTTTAACATATCGCATATTTACACATAGTCTCCAAAAATTTCCCGAATGGATAATACAAACAAAAAATTAAGAACTGAAGTGAAAATTTTGACCTATGTTCATTCGAAATATCCCAGCTTGACTCAACAAACTTTTTACAACTGTAAGAGTCATCAAACAATTCTGGAAGTCAGCCTTTGTAGTTTGCGTCAAATAGACGGTCGTAGTTCCTTGAGGTGGTCCTCTTTAGGTGCAATTTCAACTTGGGGACCAGGAAATAGTCACAGGGCATAAATCTAGGGAGTAAGGAGGATAGTTGAGCACGAAGAACCTTTTTAGAAGACAGAAACTCCAGCAACAGATCGAAGTGTGTGCTGGTGCTTTGTCGTGCAAGTACGACCAACTGTTTTCCGTCGGTACCGAGGGAGAACTCTGCGTACTCTGGCTTCAAAACGTCCAAATAGCAACGCTAAATAACAGTAATACCTTTAGTTTTATGTTCGTTCGTTGTTCGACCTTCGGAAGCTCCGACATGATCACATTACACGGTTACAATAAACCGGATGCACTTAGCATCACACAGCAAATATCAACGTGAAATTCTGTAGCATTACAGGACGAAATATAATCGTGCTACCGACATCACCTGCGGACACGCAGCGCCATCTATTGGCCGGTAATTTAACCACCCTGGGAAATTTTGGGACGGACTGTGTATGTCTAAAGTGACACGTGTTTTGGGGATATTATGAGTAAATCTAAAAAATATTTCCACATTCGTCATTAAAAGCACGTTTAAATATCCTTAAACATGACCGAATTGTAACATTTTTATCTTTTTCAGGCTTATGACATTATACAGCACTATCTACAATTTATTTTATATAATTGGATTTAATGTAGCTCATATTGAAGTAAATAGGCTTTTTTTGACTCCAGAACAAAACATGTACATATTATACCCCAATGCATTTATTTAATGTTAACACGTTTTTCGCCTTTTCTGAATAATATCTTTTTTCGAGCTGTAGCATGTGCAAAAAAAGTTCCTATACTACATTTTTTGTCCATTTTATATTTTATTTTATTACATTTTAGATTACTTTTTTTACTGATAATACAATACATTACGGTTAAATTTCTTATTTGATAGTATATGTCAGTATACATATTTAGTCTGGAATTTTTCATTCTACAGCAAAAATATGTGGTTTAGCTGAATTTCATAAAAATTCCAATATTTTTCAAAGCAATATCTTTTGCAGATTGTTATAGTTTTGTTTTATAGCAATGTGGTGTTAATAAGAAAATATCTAGCAGTATTTATTTTTGAGAAAGAGGAATCACAAGAAATACAGGGTGTCCCAAAAGTCTCCGTACAACTTAAAAAAAATTATTACAAAAAATAATAGGCCTACAGCAAAGTAATTACATCAGTGCATAGAGTAACTTAAAAAGTTTTTTCTACTGCCTTAGTAAACATCAACATGAGATCCTTTCGTAGCACGAATAATATCAAGACGATATTCCAATTCAATCCACGAACGTTTTTAATGCTAACATCAACAGTAGCTAATGCTGTTTGGATCTTTTGTTTCAATTCCATGAGACTATTAACTTTTGTTCAGATTTCATCAAACAGTTGTAACTACTGTTGATGTTAGCATGCTGAAACGCACGTGGATGTAATTGGAATATCGACTTGATATTCTTCGTGCTACGAAAGGTTCTCATTTACAAGTATACTAAGGTAGTAGAAAAAACTTTTTAAGTTACTCTATGTACTGTCGTAATTATTTTTGCTGTAGGCCTATTATTTTTTTTGTAATAAATTTTTGAAGTTTTACGGAGACTTTTGGGACACCCTGTATTATACAAAGCATTCCTTCAAACTTATTACTTACCCATCATACGTAGTATAGGGTAAGTCTTGTAATCGTTTTGAAAATCGAAATTTTTTTTGACGGATTTACACGTTTCAGACACTGGAGATTCATAAAAACATATTTTTAGGAAAAAAAAATTTGCCGTCCGTCTGTGTGTCTGTATGTCTGTGTGTCTGTGTGTCTGTAAACGCCCTATCTCCCGAAAAGTTGAGATAGAGACTTGAAATTTGGTATGTACTTAGTATGTAATAATGGGAAGAAGCTTACTGAATTTCAGTAACCTCGATTATCCGGAACTATTTCCTTCGGACTCTCGAAATATTCGTTCTGATAAAAGGTATATAAAAATTTTCGAAATTGTTTATTTTAAGGAGTGAATATAAAAGACAATAAAAAACAAATTTTGCATAAAGCACGAAGTCGATCGGATAATTAGTTGCCGATATATTTGTAATTCCGTTTGCCACACTCTTCGATTTTTCATGACCCTGTATTTCATCCGAATTTCAATTCAAAGATTTCAATTCAAAGATATATTTTAATTGGAAATGAGACGCTTAATCAGATACAATAAACCATTAGTTAAAAGTATGATTATTTTTGTAGTTATAAGGATGTTTCTTTTAAGCAATTCAGTGATCGACCCTTTAAAGTTTATGACGTCTCAAGCCACGATTTTATTCGAATTGCAATGCATACTGTGGCCCCCAACGACTAGTTTTAATTTGTAAACGAAATTTATTTTAAATTGTAACAAAAAAAAATGCAAGGAACGAATAGTTGTTATAGCATTTCTATCCAAGAAAGAATAGGAAACAATATTCTTGCATAATAATCTGGTATTTTTTTTTTTATCCCGCTTAGTATACAACTTGAAATATTTGTGTTAATAGTATGTTTTGATGATATTGCATAGTTCAATTTTCTAAACTGAGATTTCAGTGACTTTAAATATAGTTATGAAGACAAATATTCTTAATTAAAAATATTATACTTTTATTATTCAAATGGATTTTTTTAAAGTGTTATGCATTTAAATACCATGTAAAAATGCTGAAAAAGACGGTAATGACTTTAGAAACGATAGTGAATAAATACTGTATCTTTTATATTTTGCAGTGGGCTTTTGTTAACAAGGAATATTAACTTGATATATATTGAATGCTAATTTATAATTATGAAATTATCTACAATACAATGGCGATAATGTTAAAGACAATTTTATACTTCCAGTAAATGTGAAGTAATTTGATTTAAACAAATCAATACACTCTCAGATATTTAGTGTTTAAACTTAATTGGAACGACGAACAAATTGAGGGAAATAACAATTTACAGTGCTTGATTTATTTAAGAATTTTAATTCACAAGATTTTTCCAGTTAGTAGGTAATTTTGTTTTACATTATAAAATGAAAACTGTTTGTTTGGAATTTCTTCGAAACTAACTTGATTAGAATCTACTTCGAAGCTTCTAATTACAAATAATTAGGTTCCGATTTTTTTTCGTTTCATTTAGAAATTACAACATATATTGCAGTAGCTAAAAATATAAATATAGGGATGCATAAGGCAGAAGAGAATGTAGTTTACAACGCCTGTTTAAGTGCAAACTGAAAATATTCTGCTTCAATTTTTTGTCAATTATTATTGTTTTTATATTCTTTTCTGTTGTAAAATACAAGGAAAATATTCATTTTAAAAGAAGTTATTACGCTTCTTTATAAAAATTAATTAAATAAACGGAATAAACGCAATGTCATGTGTATGATCAATAATTCGGAATAATAAAGAAACATTTAAAAAAGTATATGCAACAGCAGTGACTAAATCGTACTGTATTTGAAACATAAATATGTTTTGCAGTAATTTTAAAAGAGGGATTCGAGTAAAAAATAACGAGAATTTTCTTTCTTAGAACAAAAGTTTGTGTCTTGTGTTTTCTTACGTAATACACAAGAAAACAATAATTTTATTTGAGTCAATTAAAAGCAAAACGCAGTGTAAATTGTATATTACGTAATACTAACTAGGGAACTGCAAGAAGTAATAGTCGCCAATTTTGACGAGATTGGTATCATTGGAATGATCTTGTCACGGGAAGTACAAAACGCAATGCAACTACCTGTCGGAAATGAGCCGTTTTCCAGATATCCAACAATTTGTTACACAATTTGTTTATTTATTTATTATTATGTACTTATGCTAAAATTTGTTATGTCGTTAAATTTGTAATTTTTACTGTTAAATAGCTTCCTGATAATATAATTATGTTACATAAGTTTCAAATTAAGTTTGCACATCGATTGGCGGCAGAAACTTGCCGTATTGGGAGGAAATAACATGGGCTACACATTCCCTCTCAATTTCTCTTTCATGAGATCTACTTCCCTTTATCCTGACCACTGATCCAAAATTAGGATGGTATTATTTTTATATAGGGACTATTTTCATTCCATAAGACCGAGTGAAGAGTTAGTTATTTCTTGACATTACAGACCTTTTATAAATTATTCTATATGACCAGCGACATTTGACTTGCTTCTCTTTCATTGTTTCTCATAAATAAAGAAATTGTGTGACATAAACTATCGGATATCTTGAAAACGGACCATGTCCGACGGGAAATTACATTGAGTTTTGTACTCCCCACGACGAGATCTTTTCAAGAACAGCACCCTCGTCAAAATCGACGTCTAACACTTCTTGCAATTTTCTAGTAAGTAATATTTTATTCAAATTAAATTTAAACATTTGTCGGAAATAACTTAAAATAATAAATTCTTAATAATACGGAGATTATTTTGAAATGAAAAAATAATGTTACCAATAAGTTTTAGAACAAGTTAACTATATAAAATTAACAGTTTTATGTCTGTCATTAGAAAATAAAAGTGTTACTTCCTTTGAAGAACTATTCCTCTAAAACGATTGTATACTAGAAGAAATTTCAGTAAATCATTTTTTTCTATTTTGAAAAGTTACAGCTACTTAATCACTTAGTTTTCCATATAATACATTAATTTCCGTTCAAGTTTGTGCGAATTTTATTATATATATATAAATTAATGGTTATCTTTTAAATATCTGAACAGTGTCGCAGAAGAAGTAGGAAAAACCAAACGTGCGTTTTATCTAGATATCTGATACTTTAATAACAAAGAAAAATCTCTATCAGAATTTGTTAATATATTATCTACATAAAACAATATCTTGATACACACAAATCCTTTAATCTATCGTCTGATTAAAATTGGAGGCTATGGCGATTAACTCTTAATCAGCTTATGGTAGAAGTATACTTCCAATTACAAAATCTATTTTTTAAAAATACAGCTTTTAAACACTGTATTTATTTTATAAGGTTATTATATGTATTAAATGTCTATTAAAATACAACATTTAGTTTTTTATATGGGCTTCTTTGTTTATAACTTTATTTAGAAAAAAATTCTCTCGCGTCTAAGAAATACATTAAAAAATATATAAACATTTCTGAAAAACAAAGGATGTGAATTATCACTTTTCTAAACAGCGTACAACCATTAGAGTGAAAAAATGTCCAGACCGGGGTTTCAAAATATATTCCTTAGGAAATAGAAAAATTAATTTTACCTTCCTCTAACACCCAGTAAAGGCCATAGTAAATTTCTGATGCACCAGTAATGGGTTCCCCAGAAATGAGACACTCATGTATAAAGTTTAGCGTGTACCAATCAGAAGTTATAATTTGCCTTGAAGTTCTAGAATTAAATATACACAATAATGAAAATGCATTTATATGTTTTGTTGGTTATGTTAAATAATTTAACTAGTAAATCTTCAGATCAAGGGCTTCGATTACCAACTTAATTTTATTTTGTACTCACTTTACATAATATCTAAATTTCTACAATGTGCAAAGTATTTTTTTAGGTTATATATAGGGTGTCCCTTCTTATCGTTCAGCAATAGTTAATTCCTAAGCCACTAGTTTTAGACATATAGTTATAATTTAAGAAATGTTTCAATTATTGTCCTTCATCATATGGAAATCCATTCACATCAAAATAGTTTCCTTTTATATTTTTTACGAAATTTACATTTTCATATGGTTCCTGCGTCTTACACGTTACATTTAAAAAAAACATCCTCTTTGTTCTAACAAGTTAAAGTAAAAACCTCATCTTATACGACTAAAACATGCAGAGTTTTGATACATTGATTTTTTTTAAATTTCCAGTGTTTACTGACACTGAAAATGCCCTTTCACGTTTTTAGTATCCGAAAAGTACACATAATAGGAAAAAAACTCATGAAATTTGGCAATTTCAATCAACGAGAGTGTGGTATCAAATCAAATGTGGTATCAAACCAAATGTGGTATCAAATCAAATGTGGTATGAAATGTTGTATTAATTCAATTAGTGGGTGTCCATACCCACTATTGGCCCAGTTTAAGAAATAGTGACTCAGAAGCGGGCCACTTCTCAAAATTAATAAACTACTCAGTTTTTAAGTTTTCGACTTATCTAATAACTTATTTAGGATGTAATGTAGTATATCACCTTTATTCAAAATAAAACACTATAATAATAAAAAACATTACTTTATATAAAGAGTCATCTCTTAATCAAGTCTCCAAGAATTAGACTAAAAGCACTTAAAAAATACCTGCCCCAACAGAAAAAAAAATATTTCAAACAGTGTGAAGACCTTTAACAGTTAAGAGTTTTAACCAATCGGGTTTCTTTCAGTTGTTTTTCAGAAATGCGTTGGGGACTTATTTTTAAATGAAAAAAGATAGTGGCTCACTATGGGTCCCCTCTAGGTGCATTTACCTTATAATTATTTGGTATATTTTGTCGTAAAAGAGTGGACTTTTCTAATGTTCGTCTTAGACGTAAAGAAAAAGTTTTCTTATGATTTATAGGATTTGCATGATTTGTATGGTTTGTATACGATTTCTTTACCAATTTGAATAATTATGTTAAAATTAATCTAGGTCAAACGTTTTCTGTCTATTAAGTATGCGAAAGCATGCAATTTATAGACCATATAAAATATTAACCTTCGTATTTATTATATACACAGTAATTTCTAAAATAAATGCCATATCGAAACGTTGTAGTTGGAAGTAAGTTTCTATCATCAATTAATCTCCAGCGAATATCTCTTTAAGAAATAAACATCATAAATTCAATTTTGCTCCATCTAGTTTAATTGGCAATATTATTTAGCAACTCAAGTGACTCGACTTATTTAAAAATATATAAACAAAGTTTTTTTTGAAAAATAGTTGAATAATACAAAAAAAAATAGTCACATCATGGAAATATGTGACTACTATTGTAATGGAAATATGTGATATACTAGTACCGTATGAGATTATCTCTGGCATTGACGTACCAAAACTGACTATGTACCAAACTTTGATATTTACTGCCTGTATGCTGAAAGAAATGGAGTGCATCCCTTCATGAATAAATCACGTATAGTAGGGTGGAGCGAAAAAAATGAATTTTTTTTTACAAAAAACGGGTAGGTGCCAAAAGTTGCCTTTATACTAGTACATCAAGTATCTGAAATTTTAGCGCTGAAAAAAAATGCCTTGAGTCTGCGCTTTTGGTCCAAATGTCGAAATTTTGGGTAAAATTTGACAATTTTTCAAAAAAATTAAAAATTTTCTATAGAACTGCTTATGATTTTAAAATGTCATTTCAACCTTTATTAATAAAGATTTAAAATATTGAAACGATTAAACGATATCTTTATTCTGTATAACTGGAGCAAAACTGACAAATTTCGGTAAAAATGGGGTATTTCCATTCTGGTACAGCATACAACGAATCGTTGTTTTGAATGCAGATCTTCGCTAGTTTCTTTTACAACTCCCCAGGAGTGGAGGTGGGTGCATATCATGTCCCACCCGTAACCAGCACAACCACCCTACCATCTGAGCACAATGTTTTATTTATACAATGAATTGTGATTTTTTATCAGATTGGCACGAATTTTCTGTATATTAACCTAGTCTTGGTGTATTCATCTCTTCTTTCGTATCCACAGACTTTGGATGATGTTGGCTGTGACTTCCTTCACGTATCTTTCTACTGCTTGAGTATGAGAAGGCATGCAAATTAACTCATTGGGGATGTTAGTACGGGAATCTATCCAGCCGTCTATTATCTTCAACAAACTTGCATCCGATAAATGCATAGTGATTGGGGTCCTGTTACCACAATAGTTTCCCAATCAATTAGATTTATATAATCATCTGCTTCTATTTTGATTGTCAATATTTCGAATTTGCGTATGTCATCATTTATTCTACCTCTTGCATTTATTATGGGATGAGCAGCTAGTTGTTTAATGTGATTGCAATCAGAATTTGCTCTGAGTGTGCAAAGTAACCATTGTCCTGAATAACTTTTTTAACTATTCGTTTTATGGGGTTTGCTGTGTTTTTTAGTAGCCGTGTAGTTTCCAATAAGGTTTTAGATACATTTTTTAGCTGTGGATTACATTTGATGATAAACCATCCTGGGGCATAAACTTAGATCACATACTTTGTGAGTGAAAATAGAGACTCTGACGCGCATCAATGCGAGTAATTAAGGAGAAGAATTCTATTCGCCGTTGTGAGCCATATTGCGTGGGACAATTTTCCTAGGCTGCTATTCGCTAGTTCTTTAGAGCAATATCCTGAAGAAATAGCTTTGAAAATGACCAGCATGTATTTCTGGTCTGTGCTGAGTCCATTTTCCTCGATTTCAGGAAATATGTTTTCTAAATTACTCTTTATAGGTTCAAAAACTGCAATAGGGAGTGAATGGAACGTGGACAAGGAGTTCCCTAATACATTTGGGCCAGAAGTTTTCCCATTGATCATGCCTAACAAATGATGCAGAGGCAATTCATTTAACTGGAGCTGGCATATGATCCATTTCAATGGTCTTGCAAGCTTCTCTTCCATTCGACGGATTACTTCAGTATGCTTCCCCGTATTCACAGGACACCGGACACCCATCACAACTCAAGCATGAGAGGCTCGACAAATCAATATTTTCACCTTTTAAAAACTTTGATATGCATTTTAAAATATTTTTGATGCTCCAGATGAGGAAATGTTAGGCAAAATTAGTCCCCAAATATTTGGAGCCAGGATTTTCAAGATAGTAACACGTTCTTCTTTCATAATTCTACGATACGCTTGTTTATCACTTCTCTTTTCTGTACACATTGTGTCGTATTTTCAGGAGTCGAAATATAAGGCTCTTATTTCTGTTTTAGGGTTCTGTTCTTTACGTTGAGACGAAGAAGCGGATTGCCTTTCACGCCTTACCTTGCTTCTATCTATAACGGGTACATTATGTTTTCCAGTGTCATTTGATGTAGGTACACAATCCTGAAGAACCGCTGAAGCAAGAACTACAGCAGACTGATCAGAAATTCTATAGCTATCACATGCTCTAGAAAAAGTTTCAAACTTCATTCGAGTTTCGGTATATGAGGATGAAGATGGGAATTCAATTTTATCTGTTATTGAATCATTGCATACTGATTCGTTTATTTCAATTTCACATGCAGCATATTCTAATTGCGGTGCTTCTTTATTTAATATTCTTTCTATTAATTTTTTTTCAACGAGTCGTTGTATGCTGTACCGGAATGGCAACGCCCCTTTTTTACCGAAATTTGTCAGTTTTGCTCCAGTTAAAAATAATAAAGATATCGTTTTATCGCTCAATATTTTTAATCTTTATTAATAAAGGTTCAAATGACACTATTAAATCATTGTCAGTTCTACAGAAATTTTTTATTTTTTTTGAAAAATTGTCAAATTTTACCCAAAATTTCGACATTTGAACCAAAAGCGCAGACTCAAGCCATTTTTTTTCAGCGGTAAAATTTCAGATATTTGATGTACTAGTATAAAGGCAACTTTTGGCACCTACCCGTTTTTTGTAAAAAAAAATTAATTTTTTTCACTCCACCCTAACGTATAGTAAAAAAAAACACAAAAATCCTACAAATTCCCTATCGGATTAATATCAGGTAATTTAGTGGGACAGCCGGGGTGCGATATGTTATTTAGCTGTTCCTCAAACCGGTCACGTACACATACAAACCTGTATACACAGCTATTGTAAACTTCAAAAATAAGGATGACCAGACCATAGTATACTCATCATGAAGATGTTGAATGAACACCTGATTCCCTAGAATATTGAAATAAATAGTTTGATTCATCTTTATCGGCACCTCAATCAATGTACGATAGTCATAGTGTGAAAACAACTCTATATCCTTTAAGAGGCATTTCTGGTTTTAACTAGGATATGCACATACTGACAATTTAGACTTCAACTAGCTGCAGTTGAAATTGAGGTCACCCATTATTAGAAAAAATCAAAATTGTAATTTGTTGACCATGTCAGTGTACTTTTGATGTCATTTTGTACCACTCTACATAAACTTTATGTGCTGCTGTTATCTTGCAAGGTATCTGGTTCCAAATTTTCATGGCATGTACTTCCCTTCGTAATGTTCGTTAGGAAATGTGTTGGAAGGGACTCATTTATTCTGAAGATATTTAGTCTGACTCAGTATTTAATGTCGAATTAGAAACCGATTTTCAGTCACAAGGCTTACACTCTTTCTCCGGTCTATCTTATTTCCATCACCCCTCTACGACCTGCTCCAGGGCCAACTGTGATACACCATTTCTTGTAGATACGTTGGAGAATCCACTTCCATATATTAGCAAATCAGGCAACTTCCCGCAATATGTGGTCCTGGGTACGTACAAATACCGATAACCTTTTTTTGCCACTCTTATTCTCAGTCTTGTGTTTACCCATCTTCGTGCGTCATTATCGTACTTCACAACAACTTACACACCCAACGTTGCTGCTATAATAACAAAGCAAGAGTTCAGGCACAGTTCATCCTGTAACTCTTCTTAAGCGTCATCTGTTTGACTATGACGCAACCATTATAATTCCATGCAAGAGTAATTAATATTTTTTGTTTGGTGAACTTATTTTGTAAACAAATATTCAGTCTAACAAAGTTCCGAACAGATTACAAAAAAAAACTACTGTGTTACGTGAAATGTAAATATATATTCTTAACACATTAGTGACCGGACACGAAGAGCTTTTAACTTACAAAAAATGCATTTATATCATTTTAGCCATATATTTTTAGAGTGTAAGAAATTTTTTATTACTTTCGTACATTGTACGATATTTACTGATATATAAACTTGAAATATCTATCGATGAAACCGATTTCTGAAAGACTTTCAGAAGAGGAAGTAGTTTCTACTATTTTAATTTACAGATTTCATACAAAATTGCCGGTCACCAATGTGTTAATACTGACTTAGCTAACAACATTATCTAAAGAAATCACTTTATAAATTGTTGAATCAGAAACTTCTGCTGATCCTTTGTATTTTCCGAAACTGATTTGTTTCTTATTGAAATGTGTTTAGATTGCATTATCTTTTCGCTATTGAATAAAGCGATATAAAGGATATAACTCACTGATATTGATGTAAACGAATGTAACTCACAGTCATACCTTATCTTTAAGGCTGTTATCAAATCCAAACTGGCTATTTTCTGACACATTTTTTAATTCATTTTTGTTCGCAATCTCGAGGGATTGGCAGGAGTTCTTTTTTAGAAACTATGTAAACGAGTAGCTTTTTCCATGTTTTGGTAAAGAAAGAAGATCTGTCAGAAAATACTGTCAGAGGGGATGTTCTGAAAGCAATTCCGCACGCGGTAGCGCGAAAAATGGGAAAAACTTGTCGTCACATGTCAAAAATTGTTTACAACTCAATATCAAATTTATTTATCAAAGAAATAGAAAACGCGCTTGAAGAGCCTGACAATTTTATACCTTTACGTCTAAGAATGAGACAGAAAATGTGTCAGAAATTTTGGGTTGTTGAGTAGGATATTTAAGAACCACATTAATAATTATTCTAAATTTGTATAAAACATCTAAAAAATGTAAAATCACTATACTTCTATCTATTTACAGTACAACCCATTTACTTAACACCAAAAATAATTTATTTCTCTTAACTTAATTTGAGAAAAATTATAAATGAAAGATCGTATATTTTGGCAGTATGTAGCCTGGTTTTGATAAAAGTTTTTCTTTACACTAATTAAAAGCAACTGTAATTCAAATAAATACGTTTTTTAATTACTTAGATTTATTTAGAACTTTCAGAAGATAAAATAACTCTGCTAAATTTTCTACGGAATAAGCTGAACTAAAATTACTGTTAAAAGACTGTCTTTTAACAATCATGCCGTTAAGCCTTAACTTTATTTAACTTTGTGACGATAAAATTTAATTAATTCCGGAAAACACATTTTTAACACAATGCCACACAAACATGAATCGTACCTTTTTCCTAAAGTACTTTTCGCTGAAAAATACGTTGATGAAACACATATATATATATATATATTATACTTGCCGAGGAGAATAATTGGTTATTTAAATTTCTGCAAGAAGCTTTACAAATATTTTATGAATTTTTACATTTTATTAAAAGAAGTTTTAATCTGTCGAATTACTTAAAGCTGGTAAAAATTCCATAAATAGTTTATCAAATTCGTGTAAAAGTATAAATGTTTAAAGTTTATAATGTGAACTTAGAAAGTTAATTTTGGTTTGGAAAGAGAAACCGCTCTTCTACGAAAATAAATTTATCAGCAGGCAAAGAAAATCATTAAAACATTATTTTTAAACATGCAAAAAAATATTTATTTAATTAGCAGGGACACATCTTTATACAAATTTGTTTGATTTTTTCAAGGAGAAAGTGGATTTTCAAAAAAAAAAAATATATATATATATATGAATTATTTTTTGTGTTATAATTTATTCTTATACTTTTTAAAAAATATTAATATATTGTCATATACTTGGCAGGAAATATATTTCTATTCTTCTTATGAAGGTAAGTAATGAAAATAATTTATCATAATGTGTTTCAAATACAGTTTTTTAAAAGTTTCATGCATTTTAATTTTTGTTCAAAATTCTCAATACCGTTAGAAGACAACTTTGACAAATACTGTTAGCCACATGTGCATCCATATTTTCATCCGACAGTCAGTTATTTAAAAAACGGCAAAAAAAAAAAATGGCAACAAGCTAAATTTTCATAAAAAACATACGTGTTAATAAATTTTGTTACTAATTTGAGGACCTTAATAAACTAAAATTTCACAACCGATAGACAGATTTCTTGAAAGATGTATGAAGATAGTCCTTTAGCGATACTGAGAGTACCAAGATTGGATGTACCAAGATAGTCTTTTAGCGATACTGCGAGTGTCAAGATTGGACGTATCAACATTGTCACTTAGCGGTACGGAGATTACCAAGAATGGATGTATCACGATTGTCCGTTAGTGATATTGAGAGTTTGGAACAGAAATTAAAACGTATGGACTAAAAAAATTAAAATGCATTTGAAATAGATTATCATAAGTTATTTTCATTAATTATCTTTATAATTAGTATGAAAATATACTTTATATGTAATATATTACCATTTTTAGGTGCGTTCGTAATTATATAAATATGTAGCATCTATAGTCGTTATCTGTACCGTCTGTCCGTTCTTCTGTCCGCATATAACAGCGCAAAAACTACCCAACCGAATGGTTTGAAATTTAATATATATAATATTTGCAAAATTTTGTCGAGTCATTTCAAATTTTATGAAAATCGAATCAAAACTTAAAAAGATATTAATAACAGTTTTCTTCATTCTATTAAATCCTATCATGCGTAATTAATTCAATGATATCCCGTTATAGGTAATGATTCTAGGTTTCCATGGTGGTCATATTTAAGATGGAGTCATATTATTTCCGCATTACTGAAATTTAAAACCAAATTTGTATACTAAAATTATTTAATTATAGCAATCATTTAATTTACCGAGAGTTTTTTCGATAGATGTTTCCGGATAGTTAGATATTTAACAAAAACATAACTGTGAAAAAAGGGAACCAAGTTCTGTAAAAAAAAATACCAAGAAAAGAAGTGATATGAAAGTGGGTACCAAGTTAAAATGTCCGTGTTAATGAAGTGTCATCTGTGGCCGACTTCGCCAGCCACTTTGAACTACTACTTCATTGTCCGTTATATCGGAGTGCCCATTCACACAATTAAAAAAATATTTTTGAAGAGAGCTTCTGAAGTTGTAACATTTCTAAGACAAAGTGATTGTTGATATCAAATTTTGAAACAACCAATAGGCCCGAAAGGCTATCTGAGGAAATTAAAATCTTAGGTTGGAAACCTCTCTAACCCAGCGAATCACCTCCTTGATAGCCAGAAGCTCAGCTTGTAAAATTGAGCTCCCCAGATTAAGCCTGGCACGCCAGGAAAAAATATGTGTGTCATTGTCAAATACACAAAAGTATGACGCCGCACCTAAGTAAACAATTTGGAAAAAGCACAACACACTTGAAAACCCAATATTTGAAAATACCATTAATAGTCGATAAAATATCCGAATTATTTTGTGCAACCCTGTATATGATCTATAGAGTTATAAATATACTACATAGTGTGCTAAAATATTTTTCAGTTAGGAAACGCATAGTACAATTGAAAATTCCCCCTCAGCAATTTCTGTCATAGACGGAAATGTATTCAAGGACATGTGAGCCCTATATTGGATTTATAGAATTTATACAAACCAAGTAAAATGCAAAAAATAAGTAAAATTGAAAAACGAGCACCACAAACGAAAACACACTTTTAGCAATTATTGTTCATAGACAGTACTGTAACCGAAGTCCTTTATGTGTCTCTGTAAATAAAAGATGGTTGCTATGCACGCCATATGCTACAGTAAGAACCTTGTAGTACATCAGCGATATATATCAATTTCGATATGTTTGAAATAATCATTAAAATACACCGCAAACGATTTCCCCCCATAGACCATGATGTGACGGAATTCTTTTAAGCATCCCTGTAAAATATCTATAAATGCTACACACTTCACTTTAAATACCGAACATGCCACAGTTTTCCCAATAACATATATCAGTTGTGTGGCAATCCGAATATATGTACCCAAGTTAGAGCACGGTCAGTCGGCAGACAGACAGACAAACTGAATTTATAAACATTTTTCAACTATGTGGGAAAATGTTAAAAATGTAATCTATACACCGCGAGTGACATGAAATGTCACAGTTGACAAAAGTGAACATGATGTTGCATTTCTGGCGACAGATTTTTATTTTAAATTATTTTTTTTATCGTAAACGGACGACGAGAAAGCAAACAAGTACCAAAACCTTATTTTAATTTTTTTGTTTAACATAAATGTCCAATATTTAACATTTTATTTAAACACTCCGATCCAACTTTTTATTTTAAAATTACAGGAGGTATGTATGGTACTTTTGTTCTGCATTTGTATGATTTGTGCGAGCAACCTGTCTGTGGAGGACAATAAAACTACTTCTATTTATTCTGTATTGAAAATATTTTTGATTTTTGACTACATGTAGCATTTAAAAATTGTTCTTCCATTTCGTTTTATCACGAGCCGTTTTATCTCACAATTGTGTAGGTAATAGCTTTGATTCCATTTGTATTATCAAAATCTAGCAAAATATTCATCAGATCAATTTAACTGACTCTCGATCCTTTCACAATTTCTCGCTGCGCATCGTATGATATTGAAAACATGAAATAGAATTGGTTGAAAATTTAATTTCAGAACAGGAAATGAAATATTTCAGAAATGACTTTTTGGTTATAAAATCTTTGAAAAAGGAGATTTTAATAAAATATTGTAAAATTTTGAAAGTTTTGTGAAAGAAATAAAAATATTCTCCACTTATCTTTACTTTCTATTGAAGGAATATAATTTTTGAAATTTTGATAATAATCCTACTTAGAGAAAGAAAAACTGATACATCATTATTTATATGTTTAAACATTTTTTATTTTAATTGTTGATTTACTAAAACAATGACACACAGAAAATAAGACTTAAAATAAATCCGTTATGGCTTCAATGAAAAAAAAAAGATTAGATGAAAACTATTTCAAAATAATGAATCAGTAATAAATATCTGAACTCTATTACTGCATACTCGGGTATTTTGGAATATTCCTTAGACTCTATTCTGGGGTAATCCCCAGGTGAATTTTACAGTCTTTCCATGTTGTGTTTTTAAGGAGTTCGTCTTTAACTTAATTGCATTAGGGGAAGGGCGAGATTGCGAAAGTCTATACCCTAAAATCCTTAATCGTGCATTTAATTCTACAAACTGATATTGTTAGAGACAATGGGGTTTATCTAACTCCTATTTGAACCGCTAACTATTTTTTATGTAAATTTTGAATTGTTTTTACTATTGTTTTGCTAGAAATTGTATCAAATTTGCTTAAGTATTGTATTTAAATGTTTTAATAGATAAAAGCATAGAAATGAGACTATTGAGATCACGATCAAGAAAACCAGAAGAATTCCTACAATTTTAAGTCGATGTAGATTCATCAGAACTACAAAATGATTCGGCAACTGACTCGAAAAATGATAACGAGTTACAATTAGACAGATCAGATTCCGATGAAGACGTATAGAGTATAAATAAAATTTCAAGCAGTGAAAGCGCAGATGATAAGAATGACATAAATATAAGCAAGGGAAAAGCAAAAAGTTTGAGAAATTCAAGATATGCTATTAATACATACAGGGTGTTCTAGAAAGGACTCCCCAACTTTGAAATGACATAACTTCGAAACAGTGAGAGATAGAAATGTCAAACAAGTTGAATGTTAGACAGATAGGTCTGGAATTTTTTATACATTAATTAAAAAAAATAGTTCCAATATTGGACACGAGAGGGCGCTGCAATCACAAAGCTGTGTCTTTTAAATAGTTCCTGAAAGTGAGCTGTTTGAACTGAGATAAAAATCACATTACAATGGTTTCGATATGGTTACCTTTTTCAGCAACAACATGACGCAACCTAAAGGTAACGTTCGAAATCACTTGTTGCAATACTTCTATTGAAATGGATGCACATGCCTCACAGATGAATTGTTAGAGCTGTTCCAACGTTTGGGGATTCTTAGAATAAACAGCGGCCTTCAAGTAACCCCACAAAAAGAAGTCGCATGGATTCAGATCCGGGGAATATGGTGAATACGGCATGATATTCTTGAATTCCGAATTATTCTCTAATTCTATACAACTATTTTACACGTGTCAGCAATGAAACAGACGCATGAATGAAATTTCTGTCCTTCTGAGTACCATTTAAAGTTCCATGTGCTTGCGCTGCCACCTATTATCCAATATTGGAACTATTTTTTCACATTCGTGTATAACAAATTCCAGACCTATCTGTTTAACATTCAACTTGTTTCACATTTCTATCTCTCACTGTTTCGAAGTTATGTCATTTCAAAGTTGGGGAGTCCTTTCTAGAACACCCTGTATATACACAGCTTGATTATCAAAAAAGCACGTGAAGCACGCGCTCGTCCTGTAAAATTTAAGAGCGCCCCAAAATGACTGTGAAATGTGTCCTCTAATTCCCATTTATTTATTTTTTTACTTTGCATTTTTAATTTTTTGGAAGTGAAAGTTTGCTTAATGCAAGAGAAAATACACAAACTACTTCAAGAAACTTATTTAATCGAGAAATATGAATGTGTTCAATAAAATATCAATTAATAATATAGCATTCTGATGTGCTTGTTTGAAACCACCCAGGTAATTCAGCATGCACCTATATGTACTAAACACATATGAACTATATACAGGGAACATAAAAAATGTGTAATGACATATATGTGAATTTGACTAATCCACTCCCGGGATTAATATTAGTATCATTGATGAGTTTTATTGTATGAAGAATTTAGAAAACTTTTGCAAATGAAAGTGGGTCTCGAAATGATACCGTGCTTCCACGTGGTTCAGAGATTAATCAGACTGTTCATATATGTATATATTAAACTAGTAAAGATTAGCTGTTGTTATAGGTATATAAAAACAAAAGATTTGTTTTTGCTTATTTCTCTCACAATAAAGATAAAAAGCAAATTTACAAAGACGACTTCCAAAGACGATATGCTACAATGAAAAGTGTAGCAAAAAAGTATGCAATGTATTGCTTGCGCATTAACCATGTAATGAATTATAATTTTTTTCCTGTGTGTGAAAATGCACCAGAACATAATTTTCGCTGACAATATTTTATTTAACCTTACAATAGTTATAAACGTTTTATTTTTCATTACTAAAACAAAGACTCGCGGTGAATATTGAGAGAAATAAAAAAAATGACTGTTCAAATACTTCTGAAATTTATGTTATATTTAAAATTTGTTTTCAGTGTTTGTTTGTTTTTTGCATTTTATATAGTATTTATTAAAATGATTTGCAATTTAAATTTAAATAATATTATACAGTGTGATTCATAAATATCGAAACAATAGGCTATCTCTTTAAATATTGCTCCTAGACACATACTTCCAATTGCAAAGTTTCATAAAAAAGGTGCAAAATTTGATGAGATAAGTTACAACTCCATGGGGGGTCTATTTGAGAAAATACAAAAATTAAATTTTTATATGGTCCCCGTAGGATAAAATTTCCAATTAGGAAATTTTTCCTTATCCATTCCTGAATTAAACAAAAAAAATTCCATCTTGATAGCTGCAAAACTAAGAGAGATATGTCCGTTTTAATAATTAGTGAGGTTTCAAGGGATCAGACACAAATTGAAATGCGTGTAATTCAAGAAACAATGTTACTGTAAGGTGTCCGGTAAACATTTTATTTATTTATTTATTTATTTATAGAGTTAGAATTTTGATTTTTTTGTGATGATTAGCCATATAATTTGTAAACAGGATCACATCATAAGACTTCTTACAAAATAAAAAGTAATTTTTTTTTTTCAAAAAATGCAAAGTAATTTAAAATTGTTATAACTCGAAATATTATTTGTCGAATTGAATTTTTTTCCTTTAATTAAACAGAAATATATAAGTTTTAATTTTCATTCAGCATTTTGAAAAATATTAATTAAAAAAAAATATTTAAAATAGCAATAAAAAAAAGATGTAACATTTTTAAACAAATCATATTTTAAAAAGTGAATATTTTTTTCAAATTTTCCGAATTAAAATTTAAGTAAAATATTTGAAAAATATATGTTACAAGTTTGAACCATTTATAGAGGTTATTGACTTATATAAATTTAAAGATGAGAAATGCTGAAAAAAACTTATGATGCCGAAAAATGCATTTAAAGTTTTAAACAAAGATTGGGTCCTAATAGAATGTTTAAATGCTTTTTAAAAGCTTCCAGGTGAATAAGTAACTCCTTCCAGTAGCTTCAATTTCTGATTACGATAGTTTGGCTCTCGGGTACAGATTTAAACTTGTTTAACGCATACCCTAGTCTCTCATACAAATCTGGTATACAGCGAAATTTACAAAATTTAAGTTTATTAGAGATATCAATTTCTTTTATGAACTTTATGTTTCAGGTTGGATTTATTGATATGATGCGAAAGAAAACCATTTTCATGAGCGATGCACTTAATTTTATTTAATTCATTATCTAGACAGGTGTCTGTGCATATTTTAGATTTCTGCACAAGCCGAAATTTGTACAAAAAATTTCCATTTATTTTAAGATGCAATTAAGATTATTCTAAAGAATACTACATACATATTTATAAGAAAAGTTTACAGTATATTTTAGATTACTATGTTTTCGCATGACAAAAACTTAGCTGACAAACCTCCCACTAATCCTCCGTAATATGTAGATTAATTTGAACCAGTTAACCACTTTAAAACTAGAAAATTGTTTAATGAATCTTTGACTTATTTAATTTAAATTATTTAAGTCGAATCATTACTTCATTCAATTGAATTTCTTAAAAGAGTTTCTGGTTCAAACGTATTGAACCTGCGTCAAATAAACACACTTATAGCGGAAGATTAGTGGGAGCTTGGCATCTATTAAAAATACACAATAGCAACGTTAATGATTATTTATACTGTTACATTCGAATAAAGATGTATTTTAAAAAACAATGTCGTTTGGAATAAATTAAAAATAGGTTCAAAAACATCACAACTTTTGAAGCTGTATAACAAAAAAAAAAAAAAAAAAAAAAAAACCCAAAAAAACGATTTTTAAAAATATTTCTGTGTAATTTATAAAATATATATCCAATGATTCCGTTAACAGAAGTTTCCTTATCGCTATTACTATTTTTATAAAACTTATTGCCTTCCCGACACGTCCTAAGAACAATAAAGACACGGGCCGGGCAGCGGGCCGTTCGATTACGACCCTGGGACCAATCTCGGCTACATGCAGACCTCTAGCATATTTATCAAGCAAGTTTAACGTAAACATCTATACGCTATTATTTTATATCTAAAAGTTAAGGCATTGTCTTAGATCGACTTTTAATAATGTGTTAATTTATGGTCGATCCCTAACTTGCATTGCAAATAAACTGATAACGCGTCTCTCAGAGGTATGCTTAAGTGGTGTAAGTCATGAATTTTGGATTTTAATATCTCTGTGAATTTTGCAGATATCAAGATGGATTTTTTTTGTTTAATTCAGGACTGGATGAGGAATAATTTCCTAATTGGAAATTTTATCCTACGGGGGCCGTATAAAAATTTAATTTTTGTATTTTCTCAAATAGACCCCCCATGGAGTTGCAACATATCTCATCAAATTTTGCACCTTTTTTATGAAACTTTGCAATTGGAAGCATGTGCCTAGGGGCAATATTTAAGGAGATAGCCTATTGTTTCGATATTTATGAATCACACTGTATGTACAGTGTTAATAAAAAGTCATTACATTTTCAAGTTGATAAAAAACATTGTTTTTACTTTTTAATTGTATTTTTTAAAAAGAAAATATGATATTTTATTTAATGTAGGAGTGTAATAATCTACATGCGATTAAAAATTCCATATAAAAATGATAAGAATTATTCCAATGGGATTGATTTAAAATCGTATGGTGTACTGACCCCCATAGTGCACTCTCCGTTACTTTCAGATAGTGTTCTAGTTATTAAAGGCCTATTAACAGTAATACAGATTTAACAGATTTCTTAAATAAAAAAAGTATAAAAAATAACAATATTAAAAATGAAAAACGAATCTTGTAGTGTTTGACTTCAAAAGTGATAACAAATATTTAAAAATTTTAAAGTATATATACTTTAAATTATTAAATATAGTTTTAAAAGTTGCATATGAGGTATAATTACTTTTAAAATGTGTTTTATCCTGTTTTCCTTTTCTGATCAACTAAAGAAAGTAACTTTATGGTCACAAACAATTTCATAGGAATATTTATATTTTCATATTTATTTACAGAAATATAAGAAAGATATCTTTCAAAAAAATTAATATCTTAAAACATAAATTTGGTGAATATAATTAACAGTAAAATTTATATTTTTGCATTTTTGTACTCTAGTGACTGCGATTCTAGAAAATTTCATTTCGATTAAGGGCTTAGTTACATTTTTGACATGGCAGGATGTTAAAAGGGCTTGTCACATTTTAAATTACATCTTTGGAATATTTCTAGATTTCTCCGATTTGAGCTACTTTACTTAAAATGCGGGAATATTTTTAGACTTTTTTATTTAGACTATTATAAAAAAAATGGAGAAAATATGTTATTTATGGTTTTAAATTCATACAATTGCTTTCAAAGACCCTTGCAAAAGCGTATGATGAAAAAAAAGTAATAAAATGTAATGCTACTTATCACAATTGTATATTATAATTGTTTGATATAATTGTATTATACTTGTCTTATAAATTGTTCATAATTTTCAAATATTTGCCTGAACATTCATTCACCTTTAAAGAACTTCCTGTGGATTTCTATTTGCTTATTTTTCTTTATTTCTTTATTTATTTTTACATTTTTGGACTTTCAATCTTTTGATCTCTTATTAAAATGCATGCAAAATATTCTGAAAGTGAAGATACGGCAAACATTTTGCCTGTTTCCATTTTAAGGGCTTCAAAAATTCCTTCGAAAGAAAAGCCTTTGTAAATTTATGTTTCCATAAAAAATTCTTTCTGGCAAGATCATATTTTTAGTTCGGGAAAATTGCGTTATTTTAAAGGGAAATAAAAATTTATTTAGAGAAAAAGTACACATGCTTAAATTTCTATTTATTACATTTTAAACTACAATTCTTCCACGGATATTTGTAAATTTAACCCTTAAATGCCTTGAGTATCAAATTTGAAACACTTTTTAATAAATAAATCAAGTTATTCGCAACCACTATATTTACAGTAGCGTTCAAAAGTATTTTGACAACAAGAAATTCTTTATTATTACGCGTTACATAGTGCTAAATAAAAAACGTTTCAGTTTATCGTTAAGTATGATGTGATTGCAGGTAATAAGTAAATAACAAGTCTAAACTTGTTTGTCACAGTAGGCGCTGAATCACAAACATGTCATATCTTGTGCTCAAAAGTATTTTGACAAGTCTATTTGTTTCGAGTTTTCCAAAGTGTCGGTTGTAGTATTATTTGATTTGTGTTTATATCAGTTTATTGTGATTCTCTTAACATGCCGAAGGTGAAAGAATATTCCAATGACTTTAAAAAAAGCTGTTATAACCGCCCTAAAACAAGGAAAAACACAAGCAGAAGTTGCACGTAATTTTAACGTGTCTCGGCAGCTTGTTAGTATATTGGATAAAGTGTTCAATAAACGAGGGACTATCAAAAACAAGTCCCGAAGTGGTCGTCCGAAATAAAACAACTCCTACTGTTGATCGCATAATAAAAAGACTATCCACTAGTGATGTTCGTAAGTCGGCAGTAGCAATAAAAAACGAGCTGAAAGAAAATTACGACACGGATATTCATGTTTCAACCGTCAAACGTCGTCTAATATCTTATGGATAACACGGCCGTCGCCCACATAGAAGCCTCTTATATCTACAAAAAACAAGAGGGTACGAATTGCGTTTGCAAAACGGCACAAACTGTGGAAGAGTTCTGAATGGTCTCGTATTTTGTGGAGCGACGAAAGCAAATTTAATTTAGTGTCATCTAATGGGATTAAGTACATTCGACGTCCTGTTAACAAAAAATATGATATCCGATACCAAGTGTCCCCCATCAAACATGGAGGTGGCAGTGTTATGGTTTGGGGCTGTTTTTCACGCCATGGAGTAGGACCGCTAGTTCGCATTGAAGGGAATATGGATCGATTTATGTATGAGAACATATTAAAGACGCAAATGCTGCCCTATGGTAGAGAGAACAAGCCACCTGGGTGGTACTTTAAACACGATAATGATCCAAAACACAAGTCCAAGCACATAACTGAATTTTTGAAAAGTAAAAAAGTTAAAGTTCTCGAATGGCCAAGTCAAAGTGCTGATTTAAATTCCATAGAGCATCTGTGGGAGGAGTTAGATCGCAGAATAAGATGTAAAAATTATTCGAATAAAGAGGCTTTATTTCAAGCTCTTAAGAAGGAGTGGGAAAAAATTCCTTTGTACAGATTCCTCGAATACATTAATCGAATACATTACCTCGAATACACTTCGAATTGTTATTCCTCGAATACAGAAGTTAGTCGACTCGATGCCGGCTCGTTGTGAGGCTGTTATAAACGCTAATGGATATGCTACTAAATATTGATTCATTTAACAATAAAAATGATGTTTAAGTGTTAAAAATTTTCATTTAATTACAGTGTCAAAATACTTTTGATCAATCATGTTCTTTATTTTTAGTTTGATTTTGTAATTTTGCTATCAAACCACAATTTCTTTTACCAAAATTTGTAGACAAATCAAGTTTCTTCCAATAAAAAATAGTTGTATATTTGTGTCTTTTATTTGTATTAAATTAGCCCAATTATTGTCCTTGTCAAAATACTTTTGAGCGCTACTGTATATCGAAATATTAATCCTGTAAAAATAACTTAAATATGTTACTAAATAAACTTAAAAATATATCTTAAAAATTCTGGTGTCTAATGCTTAATTCTTCAATGCATGAATTTTTTTTAGAACTGTGTTTTTTTTACTTATATTACAGATTGGACACCAGAAATTTTAAGATATATTTGTAACTTTATTTAGTAGCATATATATTTCAATTTTACAGGATTAATATTTCGTTATAAATATAGTGGTTGCGAAGAACTTTACTTATTTATTAAAAGTTAAATAAAAAGTGTAGCAAATTTGATGCTCCAGGCATTTAAGGCAATTTCGATGACACCTAACATCTTAGAAAACAGTATTTCTGGTATTTTAAAAAACATTACTATAAATGAATAATTCCTGTATGTTTCAGTTCAAATTGCATTTTTAATTTGGATTTCGACTATTTTGAGTTTTAATGTACTACTTAATGCAGCGTTAACAAGGATTATTTTATCTACATCGAAATACTCTGAAGTACGTTTCTCTAATCCGATTGAGATTTCTTCATAACTACAGATTATTCAAATGATAGGCTTACGATTTATTAAATAAAAAAAAATTTACAAAATTTTTCTGATGTGTGGTATTGTAGTTTTAAAATAAATGTTCATTAGGCTTATAGATTTTAGCCGTCCTATATATGTCTTGATATAAATTTTTAATATGCTACAATAAATGTTAAATATATCCTTCTTCGTTGTCAATAACTTGCTGCAATCGCAAAACCCCATTTTCGATTGAGTGCAGTAAATCCGGCCGAATATCTTGAACGCAACAACAATTGCTTTCTTTTACAGTTTGTATTAATACGAAGATATTATTTTGCGATTATAGTACGTTGTTGATAAGGAAAAGAGGATATTGAAAATTATACATTATTACACATTTATGTGTGCACCTATCAAACAGTTATGACAGCATATTGGGCATTAAATGTATTGATCATTTATTTGAATGACACAGTGCCAGTTTTCGGAAGTTTTTGTACTAAGGATTTATTTGATAGAAAAATGACAAGGTGAATCGCTTTTGTTATCTACAGCTTTAATTTCGTCTCAAATGAACAGTAGTCCAGAGGTTCTTGAAAGGGGTCACTTAATGTTTTCTAACACCGTATTTAAACGACTATTGCCAATGACATTATTTCGTGCAGCTCATTTAAAATGAAATGTCAGTTAAAATTAACGTACAAAAATTACTAGTCAACATGAATTTTAAATATATGTTTGAAATTTATTTCTAAAAATATGTTTTTGAAACCATTTATATAAACGTATAGTTTTCCTGTTTTTCCCTACTAAATAAAACCATGTCTTTATTGAAACTATCACAATACTTAATTTATTTTTATACATCTTTCGGTTTTGAATAGGAGTTTTAAACTTTCAACTCTCTATTAATCAACAGGTTTTGGAATTTTGGATGTCCTAAATTGGTTGCAATGTAAAATATTTCGAATCTTTATAATTTTGATGAGTCTTCTGTAAAATATGGAAAAAGTAACCCTCTGCACATAAGGTTCTCAGTCGGTCTGTTTTTTTAATCTTGATATTTTAAAAAAATATATATTATTTTTAGGTTTCTTCAGAAAAGTTTGTAGAAACCTACCCTGAATTTTTTGTTGAAAAACATTTTAAAAACCGACTACGAATTCTTTTCTTCAGAAATACTGGTATTGGAAAAGAAAGCAGACCAGTGAGAGTACTGTCTGCACAAGCTATCTAAAATTATAAATGCAAAGGTGGGTATTACTGCATAAAAGTCTGAATAACTAACTTGCAAGTACAGACTTGCGTATCTTCAGAAAAGTTCCGTATAAGTTCTGGATTCGAGCTTTTTATTTATTTATTTATTTATTTATTTATTTATTTTTAACATGGGTATATATTTAGCACACAAATTAAATCTATAAATATAAGAGTATCTTTGTATGTCCGGTTATAAACAGAGAAATGTTTGGTAACGACTTATGATTCATACTCATACGTATAGGTTTAGGATGAAATTTCAGTGAAAAGGATGTATTTTCAGAAAATATCTATCAACATATAAAGAGATCTGTATTGTAAAAACCTGTATTGTACCTGTAAAAATCTGTATTGTAAAAACCGGCCTGTACCGAGAGGAAAAGGTAGCTTTCATAGTCCATAATTTAAAAAAAATCAACTCATTTTACCCAAACACAACAACCGAAGTTAAATTGCTTGGAACTCTATTATAGAAAATTCAATCCCGGTTTTCGTTAATACAGAATTTGAATGCCAATTTCAGCATGAAAATCGCAGCATAACAAAAATCAGATTGTTTCAAAATGTCAGCCACCCTAGAAATTCAAACTGCCATATCTCTTCCATTTTTTGAGATAAAATCAAAATAGAAAATGTTCCGGAATCCTTGTATTACGATCTAACACTTAACGGAAACAACTTTTTCAATTTATATTTTTTTATACATCCTTTTGAATTTTTTTAAAGAAATTAAAAAAAATTAATTTGCTGCCATTTTGAAACAAGATGGCGCATAAAGCTGGCCAACGAGCTCGGTCGAGACCTTGGCATGTTCTGTACACATGATCACTCACATTCATATCCGTTCATAAATACGAGAGTGACATCATAACAAATATCAGATTGTTTCAAAATCTCAGCCAGCCTAGAATTTCAAACTGCCATATCTCATCTTTATAAGATATAGCAAAAACAAAACATGTTCCAGAATCCTTGTATCACGTTCTAACACGTAACATAAACAATTTATTCAATTTATAATTTTTTGTACATCTTTTTGAATTTTTAAAAATTAAAAAAAATTAACTGGCCGCCATTTTGAAACAAAATGACGGATGAAGCTGGCCAACGTACTCGGTCGAGACCTTGGTATGTCCTATACACATACTCAGTCACATCCAAATCGGTTCATAGATAAGAGAGTTACAGCGTGACATATATATATATATATATATATATATATATATATATATATATATATATATATATATATATATATATATATATCAACATTTAAACGAAGGTTGGTTTGGGGGTCTGGGGTCTTGATCGGTGAAAATGTAGCAATAGTTTTTTGAATTGTTTTCCCCCGAACGGCTGCAATAGGCAGCTTTTTGTATTGAAAATTACCTAAAAGACAAATTATTACTAATCTACGATAATATAACACGTGGCAAAATACACAATACCATCTTTGGAATTACCCACGATTCGGAGAAGCATTCTCTATCTTTAGAAATCCAAGAAAATAATATATTTTCGATATTGAATGAAGTATTTATGAAAGGTTACTTTCTTTTGCTGCCATGGATTTTCTAAAACGTTTCTACGTAGTTTTTATAGTGTATCAATGCTTTTTTTCAAAATTTAATATCTATTTTTACGATTTTATCAACTCTCAACAAAATAACATTTTCAGCTGCGTAACTAAATTTATACATGCAAGAGTAAAAAAATAATAATAATTTCAATATTAATGTTAATGTTGTTAATTTAGCATGTTTGTCTGTAAACCATGTCTGCTGAACATACAAATGTTTATTTGAGAACTAATAGCTTCTGAAAAACCTATATTCCGAGTTGGGAAAACTGATTAAGACACTATAAAAAATTACTCAGAGGCATTTCCCAAAATATGTGGCAACAAAAGAATCTTTGGTTTTATAAACACAATTGTAAATCGCGAAAGAATATTGGTTCATGAGGTTTCTAAAGATAAACAACGCTTTTCGAAATCGTGGGTGATTCGGAAGAGGTTATTGTATGTATATTTTTGTTTGTGGTTATATTATATTTTCTTAGAATGAGAACCATTTATCTTTTTACACAGGGCATGCAAATGCAGCTGACTTTTGTAGCTTTTTTTTTGCAATCAATCACATAGGATTGTTTTTCCTTTTTATTATGACGATTTCCTTTTCCTAACGTTTTTCTTTTTCTCTGGTATCAATAATAAAAGGAAACTGTTTTATTTTAAAAGACATCCTATGAATACATTTCTTATTCATTTAAATTCAAAAAGTAAATTTTCTGAAAGATCAATGTCAAAGACGTCACTCTATATTTCTCAAGTTTTTTTTTTTTTTTTTTTTTTTTTTTTTTTTTTAATAATTAATAGCATTTCTGGATTTACTTTCAGTAACACGCAATATTGAAAAAAATTGTTTGAGATTCCACAATTCATACAGTTTCTCTGAAGTTAATCCATTTGTATCTGCATAATTTACGCCAATTTCCAATATTTACTTTTGTATTAAGTAATTTTCAATACAAAAAGTAAAAAGCTACCTGTTGCAGCCGTTCTGAGGAAAGCAATTCCTGAAATTTTCGGTATATTTTGACCGATCATGACCCCAAAACCACGCTCCGTTCAAATGTTGACTTATATATATATATATATATATATATATCATACGATAGCACTCGTATTTCTAAACCGATTTTGTTGAAACTAAGTGTGTGTATTAAAATCACCAATATCTCGATCGAGTTCGTTGGCCAGATTGGTCTCCATCTTGTTTCAAAATGGCGGCCACTAAAAGCTTTAAAATTAAAAAAAATATATACACAAAAATTAGAAATTCAAATTTTTTATTTAAGTGTCATGCTTTCATACAAGCATTCCGGAGCATTTTTTTGTTTTGCTTATATCTTAAAAAAAGGCTGAGATATAGCAATTCTAGGGTGGCTGAAATTTTGGAACAAGCCAGCAGATTACAAACAATCAAGGATTAATTTATGAGTTTTAGTGACCGTGATTTCTCGAAATTATTATCTTTCATTGTTGTATTCATTTTCCCGACCATACGCATAAAACTATATTTATATCCGTTAGCGTAAAATTCTCGCCAGGCTTGGCAATACTTGAAGAAATATCGCCAAATTTGGCGATTAAAATAAGCTTGCATGAATGAAGCCAACTTGGCTCTAGCTCACTAATTTGGCGAATTTCTTATTCGAATTAAGTATTAACGAATTTTGTGTAATCGGGTTCTTTGCATTTAGCTTGCAGCTTTCGAGTAACATTAGCTAAAATTTTAAAACGCAGATATGAAGGAAGAGAAAGGTACAGTCGTGGAAAAAAAACTGGTCACCCCCCACTGCAACAAATTATAGTAGAAGGAAGTGACTCGTACCAAACGATTGAAAATAAAGTCTACTTTTAAATGATGTATATAAAATTTGCTTAGGGGGCTATCTACATATAAAAACACACCCAAACTTTGTTTTTTTCAATAGCAAGACCCAAAATTGACAACATATTTGAAATCTGCAGTTCAAACTATGCCTAGATACCAAATTTCATTAAATTCCTACGATTAGTTTCTGAGAAATTAATTACTTTATAATGAGCATATTTAAGGGGCTGTATCCAAATTGAAGTTCGGTACTCGATTGTTGAAATGCTGCAGAATGTCACTTCTTTTAATGTATTATGTTTTACCGATATGACCATTTTACTCACTTAATAAGTTTCGGTTATTGTTATATGCGGTAAAATAATGTTTACAAGTGTTGAATTATTCGATTTTAACCCCTTGGGGACGAGCGACACGTATACGTGACGCATAAGATGCTCAGAATCCTAGATTTTTCCCACCAGTTATTTTTTATTGTCAGCTTTGCCTTATTATATCTTAGCATTTCCACGATTCAATTAGACGAAAATTTCTGTTTTAAAAAACCGGTTGTAAATTATTAAAAATTCTGTAATAAACGCTCGTCCCGAAGGGTTACAAAACCATAAGATTATTTGTAATTAAAGTAATTTTAGAATATGTAAATGTTATTGGAATTTTACAGGTGCTTTTATAATACTTTTTCTCAGGTTTTGCATCTATTTAACTCGTCTTCTTTTATAGTTTATTGGCAGAAACGTGAATAATATTGACAAATACAAAATTTAGAATTAAAAAAAAAATAGTATAAAGCAGCGTAAGGAATCAAAGTTTAAAAAAAAAAAAAAAAAAAAAAAAAAAACGCAGATAATTGTTTTTTAGTCTGAAAATGAATCCAGATATTGCTTTTTTTTTTAGTAGCGAGGGGGGGGGGGGTGTTGTTTTGAGATAGAACTAAGGTAGAACTGATCATATTTTTCAAAAATGAGCTTTATTAATTTAAAAATAAAAGCGAAACTATTTTCCATAAATGACGTAAACATACATCTCATGCAATTACGTTTTACGAAATTTTAATGAAAATTTTTATATTGAAGACATTGAAAAAGTCTACAATCACAGGTCGTTGACAGGTTTGTTGTGCTCCCGCGATCATTCACTTACGCTTCAGTTTAAGCTAGCTTTCAATTTAACGTAAGTTCGCGAAACATTGAAATACGGTTTATGCATTTTTTATATTGTAAGACAGACTTAATCTCTAAGTTTATCAAGTCACTATAATCCCAGCCTATGAGTATAATATTTTCTCAAACAGGGATGAGAGCGCTCCGACCCGAATATCGATTCTTACCACTAACTTTTAATAGTATTCTCCAACGTAATGAATTTCAGAAATTTTGTCCTTGAATAAGGTAACAAATACTATTAAAATTTAGTGGTGTCAATCGGGATTTCGAGTCGGAGCGCTCCCATCTCTGTTCAAACTATGCTTTAATGCACATCATAGACGGCCGTTTTTTAAGCATAATTTGAAAACTACTTGGAAGAAAAATTTGAAATTTTGAATACACATAAAGCAGGACATAATAAATATAAATCCATCAAAAAAATTGTAGGTGGCAATTCATATATTTTTCGAATATTAATTTCATAATTCATAATTAATATTATAAAATTTTTAAAATTACAAATTTAACTTAGTTATGTTTGGGTTTTTGAGTTTTATAACCAAACAAAACGTTAGCACATTAGGATTATAATTTCAGGAGATATTAATAAAAATATGAAAATGTAATTTAACATTAGAAGCTCTAAAATTTGAATGTTTATAACTCGAAAACTTATCATTCAAATGACTTAAAATTTTGTATCTAGGCATAGTTTGAATCAAAGATTTAAAATATCATGTCAAAAGTGGGTGTTGCCATTGAAAAAAATAAAGTTTAGGCTGATTTTAATATGTAGATGGCCCCTTAAGCAAATTTAAGATACATAATTTAAAAGTAGACTTTATTTCCAATCGTTTGGTACCAGTCACTTCCTTCTACTATAATTTGTTGCAGAGTTAGTGGAGGGTGTCCAGTTTTTTTTCCACGACTGTGCCTTTTTCTCCCGGTACAGGCCGGAAGGACTTTTCTTAATTTTGGATAGTTTACGCTAACTATTAACTTTTTATATTCTACAGAAAACTCATTAAAACTGAAAAAAAACTAAGTTACCACAACCCAATTTTTAAAATATTGTGATTAACAAATCTGAAATTTTAAAAATTGTACACAGAAGAGGACAAAACACAGAAAAATGTAAGTATTGCGATAGTTTAAATAAATTTATTTTATTTAGTACGGAAAAGTATAAAAAATGTACATTGATGACACTGGTTTCAAAAGTTTTTTTAAAGATAAATTTTAAAAGTTCAGATTATTTTTACTCATTTCATTTACTTCTCATTTAAAGTTACAATAAAAAAAATACCATTAATATTCTCAGTAATTTCGAGATATTCAGATATAATTGAAGTAACTTCATGATACTTTTTTAAACACGAGAATTTCTTTTTTTTTAATTAATTTAGTATCTTCCAAACTGTAAAAATATTTTAAAAAAATTATATAGGATAAGATGAGGGAAATACGGGTCTATGTTTCAGAAAACGATTTGTGCCGACTTCCACTTTTTCATAATCTAAAATACTTTTACTACCTATTTCAAGTCAGTGGGTTGTAATCTTTTTATCATATTTTAAAAACTTACCCTTCTTAAAATGAATGAAAAAAAAATAATGTACGTTTTAGCATCCAATAATCCACTTGTAGGTAATTGAATGATACTATAGCCTGTGTATCTTTATAACAGTGAATTCTAATTTTTTTTTTTTAAATGGGTGCTAGAAAGAATTCTAAAAATAATATATTAAAACCAGTTTCATTGACATAATTTTGTAGCCAAATTCCAAATAATTCAATCTTGTTTTTCAAAACTTTTAACTTTTGGGGAAAATTTAAAGAACTAAAACTACTTTTTACTTTTGAGTAAATAACGTCCCCTAAAAACTACTTTTTATACATTTTAAAACACAAAACAGTATAAACCCATGCAAATAATATACAAAAAACAAATTTTAGCACTCAGTTCCTTGTAAGAGGGTAATTGAATGTTAACTTTTTCCATTCCTCAACCCCTTTGTTGATAACGGAGAAAAATGAGAATTATGTTACATGTTCTTAAAAACCTCAACTTTCATTTTGTGATTAAATATATTTTACATTTAAAAAATCTCCGTTATTTTAATGTCTACTCAGAAATATCTTGTTACGGAACTTAAAAAAACAATAAAATGATAGCAGTAAGGCATTTTTTTTTCACTCCTGAGGTTGCAAAGATAAAAATCCGAAAAAAAAAAAAAAAGAGTGATAGGTAATGAGCGAAACTACATCTTGAAGTGTTTTTATTTGTCCTGAAATAAGAAGGTAGAGTTAAAAGAAAAATTATAACATACCAGTTGACCCAATTACCACGTTTACCTTAATTATTGTAAAAAAAATCTATTGTTTTAAAAATAATAAATACGAAAATATACGAAATTAATGTATAAATATGCACGCATTCCTTGCAAGTAAAATTTTATTTCCCTTTGAAATAATGCAAATTTTCCGAAATAAAGCTTTTTATCCTACAAGGAAGAATTTTTCATGGTAGCATGAATTTACAAAGACTTTTTTAAAAAGAAATTTTAAAAGCCTTAAATTTTGAACAGACAAACTTGTTGTTGACACTTTACTTTGAGACAATTTTATATGCATTTTAATAAAATGTCATAAAGCTTCAAAATCCAAGAGACCTAAAAAGAAAGGCAAAGTTGAATTACATCGAAAGTTCTTTAAAAGTGAACGTATTTTCATGCATGGAAATTCAAACAAAACTTTAAAAAGTATTTAAATTTGGTATATGGTCAGTAGAATGTAAATATTTATTTATATTATAATAATTTATGATTTTTTTAAGTATTTTTAATTTAAAATTTAATTTTCAATTAACTGAAAAACTAAAATAATAACAAAAACGGTAATTACCTACTGGCATAAATGTGTTTCACTTTTCATTCTAAAATATGCAAAATTAATTAGGATCACAAATTTCCCCGTGTTTGGCACATTTTATGAAAAAAATACGATTTCACAGCATACATTCATTATCTTCTAAAATTCAAACACTTTTTAAAGCTAAAGAAATAAAAGTTTAAGAGTTCAAAATTAATTTTTATGTAGGACAAAGGGCTATAATGCTTTAAGAGAAAATTGAAACGTGCAATTTTGAATCTTTGATACAAATTTCTCCACTTTCGAAATGTTATTGGCATTTGTCTTCAGAGGATACATTGCATGTTTACTATTACGAACTTTACACGAAACTTTCGAAAAAGTCTACAGACACGTGACTAAATAATTTTCTTCAAAAAACAGCGTGTTCTATGCTTACCTACGTTGTAATATTTGCCTAAAAATGTAATCCATCGTCATTAATTTAACTGTACCTTATTTATCCCCAGGTTCTAAAAATAAATGATTTATGGAAAGGCAGATTGTTTGAAACTGAATTACGTAAATATTAAATTAATTATATAAAATGGACTGCAGAATGTTGTTAACTTTAAAGGCCTGTGTTTCCAAAAAGAAATATAGAATAAAAAACCTTTAAATGAGCTTTTAATACAATACTGCTGTACCCAGAGCATTCTGCTTTGTCGTTTTGCTGATTTTCATTGTTATTGTTTTTAAAGGGGGTATCTGAAGCAAAATCTCTCAAATTTACCAGTATATTTTCATACCAAGAATAATAAATTGTGGTTCTGTGTATTATTATTATTAATTTTGTTTGCTGCTCTTACATAAACTGTAAAAAGCCTGAAACGTTCCTTGGAAATAATAGGTAGCGGTTTGTTTCTGTTTTGTTTGTTATCAAGCACAATTTCTTGGAAAATTGTCTTCTATTATGACCAAAATTGACAGCAATAGTATTTCAAAATATAGTATAATACTAGTAATTTCTGATATTAAAAAAAAACGTTATTTAAAAAAAATGGGCAATTACCTGTCTATTATGTCTCAGTAACATTGCTGTATTTCTTTACAGTGCAAAAAAATGCTTCAAATTTTATTCAAATTAAAATAAAAAAGGAAAATTGTGAGAAAGAATTAGTAGTATAAGATAACAGGTTAATTCCCGTGTTATCTATATTACGTAACATATTATACGTAACATTTTTTAAGAATTCTTAAATACAATATAGATTAACTGGCCAAAATTCAAGGGAATTTGGAACAACATTTCTGCATGACCTGAGTCAATAAAATTTGAAAATGTTAGTACAACTCAA
This sequence comes from Maratus michaelseni, assembly GCA_963931845.1. NCBI lineage: Eukaryota > Metazoa > Arthropoda > Arachnida > Araneae > Salticidae > Maratus > Maratus michaelseni. The sequence goes on along the minus strand of OZ007590.1, from coordinate 230,094,917 downwards.
TGGTTTACTGTCTAAATAAAATCGTTAAACAATATTATTTTTATTCAAGTATTAACTTGCAAGCCTAGAGTTTTTTAAGAAAGACGAATAAATATATTACAATATAGATATAAAACGGTATTTGTTACTTTGAGTCATTGCTTTACCGGCTGATATACAAGAAAGATTGAAATCATGCCATTATTTACTGATAATTAGTCATCTTTAAGATACATATTCCTTAGATGAAAAATGTGGGTGTTCGACTTCTCTGTTTAGTTTGTGTATATGTACTGGTTTAAAATAGTGTAATCTACTTTTAAAATAACTCAAGTTTCCAGAGCCTTTTTGACGATTTTTGATTAATGTTGGTGATACCTGTAATTCAAATGGCCAGTGTTGCAAAATCAGGATAATTCTTTACTGTGTAGTCAAATGATTTTAATTTAAAATACTAATATAAGAAGTAATAATAATGAAAATCATGCACCAGGCATATGTTAGAGAACATTTTACAATATTAACAGAATATTATTAAGAAATTTCATTATTTCATACATTGAACTCGGTAAAAATCCGTATTCAGCAATTGTTATCCATATCCGGTAATATGGCCGAATTCTTTTGTGCAGACTTGTATAATGTATAAGATTTGTGGAATTTATAGACACCATATAATACACAAAAAATAATATATGTTTAAAATTGTACACCACAAAGGAAAATAGCACGCCCAGTAAATATAGATCATAGTCCATTTTACCGAATTCTTTTTTTTTCGAAAAATTTTAAAAGGTTTTAGAGAGGAACAAAATAAGCCTTTTATGTCATAGAATGTGTGTCCAGAAATGGCGCGTATAAGAGTAATCTACGGTCACTTATACGCTGTCTTTCATTGCATCTTAGATAATTTTCTACGTCACCAGCGCTTAAACGCGCCATTTCCGGACTCACATTCCATGACGAAAAATACTTCTTTACGTTCCCTCTTCCTTTCTTTAAAATTTTGCCAGTTATTTTCCAATCACGTATATAAGTATCTCTATACACGTTACGTTATTGGAACTAGGAGACATTTTCATATGTTGATCTGATGAAATCACTACATTTCAAGAGGGTATATCAACATGGTCGTCATACTGATACGTATTTCCTCATATGTCACTGGAACGTTTAAAAATAATCATGTAAAAAAATATAAATATTTTTATAGCGCATAAATGAAGGATAAATGCTAAGAAATCCATCATCTATAGAAAATATGTTACTACAGTGATCCTTTTAAATTTCAGTATGTTTGAAGTATCATAACATCATTAAAAGCACCGCAAACGGTTTTTCCAAATAGATCATAATGTAATGGAATTATTTTGTGCGTCACCGTAAACGAACTATAAATGCTACTCATTCTATACTCCTGATAAAGTATATTGCAGTCTAACCCATGGATGCATATCAATTTCTTTATGTTTGAAATATCGTAACAGCAATAAAATGAACCGCAAAAGATTTTTTCCATATAACATAAGATAATGGATAACTTTCTATAAACGAATTATAACTGCGATACACACTACATTTTGAATACCAAATATTCTATAGTAAACAACCATTTTATATAAAAATTACATGGCAATACGAGTATATTTACTATATCGGAAGTTAGAGCACGGACAGACGGACAGAAGGACTTACAGACAATCAAATTCATAAACACTTTTCAAACTATATTGAAAAATGTTAAAAAATACAAATTAGCCATAATCAACAAGGAAACTGCAATGAGATTCAAGTAGCCTTAAACAATACTGTATGTGGGGCATTAATCAATATCGATAGGAATGCACAATATTGTTTGAGAATGTATCGCACACAAATGCCCTTATATTCTAATATCCGGTGAAAGCTTCGTGTGACCATGTTGCTATAATCCTAACTTTCGAAACTTTTGAGCTTGCAAAATTCAGAAAAGTGTAATATTAAGATTTTTGTAAATTTCTTGACAGGCTGGACACTTTGAATTCTCAAAGTTACTGAATTCTCAAGTGAAGGTGATCATGCAATGGAACATGCAATGATATTTGTCAGTTTTAAGTATATTGTATTGAAAATATCAAGATTAATTATTTAGTGCAAGCAATAAAAATATAATTGGCTGACCTTCTATGCTCGCACTCGCACTTTACATATCTTAAAGTTTTCATACAATTTTAACATGTGATATTACATTCTAGGCCATTTGGAACTCTCATTAATCAGCAATAGATATTTCATATTGCGCACCCATGTGATATGAATTCTATTTAAGAATTACGTAACAGTTGCATGTAAATGTTATTTCTTGTGATTATTATTATGTATAAACTGAAAATAATAAAACAAATGACTATATAAAGAAATGCAAAATATGTTTATATTAAGCGTCATTGAGCTGAACATTTAAACACGAACGAAAAATCATGCATCGAGCATAGATCATGAAAGACTTTACAACACATCTAGAAAACTGTAACGAAATATATAGGGTGAAAGAAAATATGTAAGTAAACATATTAGAAAAGTTGTAACACATTTAAAAATCCAGTTTTAGCAATTACCTTCTTTAGTAAAATAAGGTAGTATAATTATTTTGCTCAGCCTTGTATATTATATCTCTGTATATCACCCTTGTATATGTGCATGCTATCATGCTATGTGGTATAGGTTTGAATAAATACTACGTAGCATACTAAAATTTAATTTAGTTAGAAAATTCAGTTTTAGTAATTGTCGCCAATAGATGGAAATAGTCTCCAATTCCTTTGTACAGCCCTGTGTGTTATACAAAGATTTTTGTACACACCACATATTAAGGCAATTTAATTCAGGTAAAAAACGCATAATACAATTTAAAACGCAGCAATTAACAACCAAAAACGGTAATTTTTCTTGTTATTTGTGTAGCCTGTAAATAAATTTATTTATATTGCACAATCTTCTACTATTAGTGTACTAAATGTAGTTTAGCAAGGAAATGCATAAGACTTTTAAAACAACTCTTAAGAAAATCATTCCTATAATCAGGAATACTTACGAATTCCTTTGTGTAGCTCTGTATATGATCAATAGAATTTATGCACACCACATACTATACAAAAGGTTAGTTAAATTTAAAAACGCAAACAAAAGCTGAAAATACACATCTAAGAATTATTGCTCATAGATACTACAGTAACCGAATTCTTTGCGTGTCTCTGTAAATGAACGATAAATGTTAGGCTGACCGTACTTTTCAGTAAGAAACTCATAGTACCAACCAGTATTGCTTACAAATTTTATTACATTTGAAATAGGGCAACAGAATTAAAATACATTGCAAATTACTATTATGTAACAGAATTCATTTGTGTGATCTTGTAAATGGATAATAAATGCATTGCATCCCATGTTCGACAGAAAGCATGTTTTTTTGCACTTCATAAATGCATTTCAATTTCATTATGCGTGATATGGTGTAACATCATCAAAATGTACTTGAAAAACATTTTCCCCGTTACCGTAGTGTAACTTTTGACTGCCCCTTTAGACGAACTATAAATGCTACACACATTTCATTTTCAATATCTATCGTGCTATTGTAAATGTCAAGAACTAATAAAAAATTCAGGGCAATTCACGTATAGTTATGAAAGTTAGAGCACCACAGAGAAACCGAAATCATACACACTTTTCAACTATATTGGAAATTGACACAAAAAGAACAAATATGTAATAAAGCTTTATTCATAATTCATGCTTTGCATAATAAACTCTTTGACTGAAATCCAACTTATTGTTCAAAAGGTTATTCTATCAGGTGAGTCATGTACACAAATGATATCAGAAGTTAACTATGAAAGCAATATAGTTCAATAATTTACGAATTTAAGTTAAATAATTTTATACTGAAAGATTCCTCATTTTCTAGAACTTTAGGATTTTCAATTCTTGGACGCTTTAATTCGTTTGCTGAATTGTGTTCATTTGCCTTTTCTATACCTTCTGAAGTAGAACATGTGTAACTTTCATGGAAGAATTAGTGGAGAATTCTTGCAAATTTGCATCCTTTAGATGCAACTGGATTGCATCGCGAATTACTGATGGAGAATGGGATTTCTATATGATATCGGAGCAGTTTTAGCTAGAAAATATAAACAGATATGAAGCATCATTAAAACTACACTGGTGACCAAACTTAAGGTCACAAACACGTCTTTGACAGTAATTTAAAATAGCTACCACTAAATTTGATACAATGTGTACCACATATATTTTAGGGAATGGTCAACACAATATTGGCATCCAGTTTTGCTTAAGTTTGATAATGGAACTTTAAATTTGACCGTTTAAGCATCGAAGATTTTTGGCTTCAGTGTTGTGATTATTATATTAAAACACCCAAGATGGATTGATTTCTGTGTAGATGAGTTCTCATGATCATTTAACGATTCACTGAGATGGAGATCCGTTGCGAGGCTTGAAGCTTGAGAATCTCAAGTGGAGGTGACTTGATGGTTACATGTGGCACCAAAAGTAGTATCCAGTTTGTGGAATCAATTCCAACAAAGAATTATTTTCATCCGGAGACCCAGCCAAGTCCGCTACAGAGCAATGTCATCTTCACAGGATTGTTACTTGAGTACACGGTGGCATAGTCAGACGGAGACTACAGATCTCATTTGTAACTTTGCTGATTTGCCTGGAATAAGATTTTTCAGACAAACTGTAGACGGCTAGCAGAGAGTATTCTTTAAACCCGGCGTGTGTTCAGTTTTGTGTCTCCCTCTGAACATGTTGCAGAAGAAAGCCCGTTTGTCGTGGAACCGAACACATCATTCTTAGACACACCAAGAATGGGAATATGTTCCATTCGCTGATAAATCAGGTCTGAAAATTTGGATATGTTAGGCGAAGACAGTTCCAAATGCACCTCAGAAAAAGATTCAGATTCTTCTTTTATTGACAATTAGCCGATATAAAAATAAAAAATCCTCATCTGACTGGTTTCGGCGATTGCTACCGCACACATTTTCGGAATTCCAAGATTTTGAAACAAAGTTGTAATAAACGTTTCGTATTCTCTTTATTTTTAAACCACAATAGCCTTGTCTTCTGTAAAGTTATAAAAAAGAATGTACCATTAGCCATAGGAAAGTTTTCCCGTATTTGTACTGTATTGATCTGAACTTGGACAATTAAAATATAATCAGACCTATTCATAATCTACTCGTCTTACCAATTTTCTTTTGCCTACCGGAAATTTTGGAGTGCCCGAAATATTTCGAAATTTTCCTGCAATAATGATCATTGTTATCGTGACGAAGTGGCACATAGCGTAATCTACCTGTCTTCCAGATAATTACACTTATGACACTTTTCCTGTAGCAAGACGCACCTAAGTCAGACCTATTAGTGCAATAAAATGCAAAACGAATATTTTGCAGTTGTGTCGCTTTTCTTGAGAGCAATCCATATATGCACACTTCAACAACAACAGCAACAACAACAACAACAACAAATAATTCGATTTTCGAATAAAAGATAAATTAATTACGCTGAATGAGAAATAAATTGAGTTAATCTACCGATTCTCCAGAATCTAATAAAATCAAGATCTTCAATGTTATAGAGTCGAAATTAATCAAGGGAAACAGGGATATAGAACGGAAATAAATAGAGTTGTTACAATAATAGGAAAATGTGATGTAATCCTATGTTGACGAAATTTAAGAAAGAACGATTTATTAATTAAGTTTGTTGTTTTGTATAAATTACATTACAGTAATTTAATAACAACGAATATATATTTTTCAGTATTTTTTAAACAATATTAATAATAATAACTAATGTCCATATAATTTCAGTTTAAACAATAAACGTTATAAAAGAATCTTCATTTAAAAATCGTTAAAATGTACATAATATGAAATTAATTACAAATAATTTTTTTTCTCTAAACGCTGAACCTCGTTTTCTTTATAAAATGTCTTTTATCTTAATATAATACCGTTCGATAGTGAAATAAATTAAAAAGTAATAAATAAAAAATATACAAAAATAGATTGTTTAATAAAATAAGACATTTCTCAAACTAACTAAAAATATATTTGCGATTTAACATTTTGTATCGTTGTTGATAATTCACCATTTGAGTGTTTATTAAAAATATAATCATGAGTGAAAATTAAATGTTTTTTTTCATTTTCTTAAAATTAGACTTTTGTTGGCTTATTCATAGTTTTTTAAAAGTTATTTATTTCTAAAAAAAACCTTTATCATTCCCCCTGCCCTCTCTTTATAATTAGAATTCTTTGTAAATTCACAAATCCACAAATACGATATGAAAAATATTTACTCCGATTTTAGAATACATCGCTTCAAGCATAAAAAAAAGAACAAATATAAAAATATATATTCATAAAAGGTTGCTTGATTCATATCTGCAACAAATAGAAAATTATATATTTATCGTAAATATTGTAAACAAACTATATTATATGGACTTACCTTTGCGAAAAATATATTTCTTGACGTCACCAGTCCTTCTATTTTCACCAAATTCACGAAGTTTTATAAATTACTACATGAAACTGCTCAAGTTAAAAATTAAACTTTGGTTCCAAAACTCAACCCAGTATCGTCGTCTGCGGCGAATTGTATGCACAATTTATATTAGGTGGAATTTAAAAAAGAATGCAGTAATCAGTAAAATCGCCTATTAAAGTTCGCTTTGGAAATAACATAGACTTTTTTGTATGTTTCAAATATCCAAATCCGTGATACAAATCGTTAATAGTATAACATGTTTTTAATTAATAAAACTTGTATTATCTGATTTAGCAGTTTGTTTTAATCGTACAGAAAGACGATAAAACTGTTTATCAATACTTATCTTGTTACGAGCTTTTAAAATAAAGAACATTTCTCTGTAAGATTAACAGTTTAGGTTTTTTTTCTAACTTTACGCACTTAAACATTTTTCAGTAAAACTAAGCGGTTTACATATAATTTCCTCTTTCAATCTTTAAACAATTTCTAATCACGTATTTAATATAATCTCACATACTAAAAATATTGTGTTCATTTTTTCCTAACTTTTATTCAAGGATGTAAGTTTTTAAAGATTGATGTCAGTTTTAAAATATATATATAATAATAGATAGACTGCAAAAAGGAAGCATTAAAGAATTACTTTTAGCAGTTTTTTTTAAAATAATTTTTTAATGTATGAAATAATTTATTTATAATATTTTTAGATTTATTTAAATATCAGTAACATTTTTTATTATATAACGATTTTGGAAATTTATCGTATTTGTCATTATCTGATAAAAGAACACAATTAAACTTGTATAACATTTTAAAAATTCACGAAAATGAGATTTCTATACAGGGTGATCGAAAATTATATGGAAAATTTTTTAAAAGGTTTTAGAGAGGAACAAAATAAGCCTTTTATGTCATAGAATGTGTGTCCAGAAATGGCGCGTATAAGAGTCATCTATGGTCACTTATACGCTGTCTTTCATTGCATCTTAGATAATTTTCTACGTCACCAGCGCTTAAACACGCCATTTCCGGACTCACATTCCATGACGAAAAATACTTCTTTACGTTCCCTCTTCCTTTCTTTAAAATTTTGCCAGTTATTTTCCAATCACGTATATAAGTATCTCTATACACGTTACGTTATTGGAAATAGGAGACATTTTCATATGTTGATCTGATGAAATCACTACATTTCAAGAGGGTATATCAACATGGTCGTCATACTGATACGTATTTCCTCATATGTCACTGGAACGTTTAAAAATAATCATGTAAAAAAATATAAATATTTTTATAGCGCATAAATGAAGGATTTGGGATATCATTATGGTTTATACTACTTTATAAATCATATGTATAGCAGAAGTGACTAATCCATTATCTTTCATAGTGTCATCTTCTTCATCATCCATTCATGCTTTCAACTACGACGTATTCAAATGCACATAATCGATATAATACATAATTCTTATAATACATACTTCCATATAATACATATTTTTTTCATTTTTACGTGGCATTTTATTTTACAAATCAGTAGGCCACAATGACAATCATATCAAGAATATAAATCAATCACTCATCATACACTACAATATGCCCACGTCCAAAAAAAAGACAGTGCTTCAAATTTTGTTGAAAATAGTCAATCTATACATCTAAGGTGAAAAAATATACTTTTTTAACCTTCTTTGTCTGCCTTTCCTTTGCGAAGTATTTTACATATTGATTTATAATAATTCAATTTAATTATAATAGTCCTTTTAAAATTATAACATTTTTTTAATGACACGTGATAATATAATCGTTATTTTCTGTTTAACGCAATACATAAATCCCAATGAGTATCGTCAACCCTAACAGCTAGTAATATATAAATACGATTGTGTGTGAATGTTTGGCTGAAGTAAATGTTAAAACGGAGTATTTAATGGCCTTGTATCTTTGTATATAGATGAATTATAACCCAGAAATGAACATAAGGTACGTGTTATTTATTATTTTCAAATATGTTTCTTAATAAATCAAAATTTCATTATTTTCACAGAAAATCAATGAATATTTTCCCTGTAAAATTTATTTAACAATTTTACGTTGCTAAGCATTATCGTTGCCAATAAATACAAAACCTGAAATCATAGTTTTTCCTCAATAATTATTTTTCAAATGAAAAATTTCAACGTAGAAAATAAAAGAAAAAAAGAAAAAAAAAAGAATTACAAATACGATTAAATGACGTCTATTAGAAATAAAACATACTTTTTCAAGTATTTAATAAAAATACAAGCTGCATGAATTTGACTAAATACGGGAAGCTGGTGAATATAATAATATAGCTGGTGAATATATATCGAAAATAAAGCGGATATGCTTTCATGTTAACATAAAATGATTTTGGGTTTTCTCTTTTCTTTGTTTCTGTTTTTTTTTTTTTGTATTCCACATGAAATGCGTGTATTTTAAATGTATGTAATATATGTATTTTAAATGTATATGCTTAAAATTAAAGTTCTGTATTTTAAATGAAATGAGCGAAAGGTTTGCATTTTAAATTAAATGAAACCAATACGATGGCGATGGATACAATACTTGGCGGTTTATCGTCTGAGCACGGGTAAAATAAAGATTTAAATTTAAATTTTTAAAAAGTTTTAAAAAGAACGTTTGAAACTAAAATGGATGGTAAATTTCAACAATATGAAAAATTATCCATGTCAAATATGACGTCATGGTTCGCGGTAAATTATGATTTTCATTTTTAAAAACTAAAATATTAATACGATTGCGTGAAAAAACTATTTTTGACGAATGTTAATAATATTGTATTTTTGTTCACAAAACCTAATGATTTAAAATTATTACGTCAAGTAACATCATTCTCCTTCTCCCAGTATTAAAGTTAAGGCTCAAAAGCTTGAAGTATAATGGTACAATCAATACATGTTTGTAAATTATGATTTGGCAACCAGATTTTAAGCCCACATTTCTTTTAGCTTTAAAATAATAAAAAGTTTGTTGTCATTTAAAATTAGCCGGATGTGACAATCTCAAAACTTTCTTCTATCTCACACAGGTTTCGTATACACTAAAAAGAATCAGCACCAATTTATATCAAAGTCTAACTGAATGTAAAATTTTATTAAATTCCGTGCATTAGTTCTTGAGATATAAGTATTGCTAAAATTGAGTAAATCCTTTAAAATGTAGCATAGCAGTGCCACCTGTTGGGAGATTTAGACCAAAATATAAGCAACAACAACTTATGTCAACGTCTAACTGAATCTGCAGTTTCATGAAAATCCGTGCATTAGTTCTTGAAATATAGCTATCGTAAAAATGATGAAAAAAATGGTATAGCAGCGCCCCCTGTTGAGCTATCTATACCAAAACGTAATAAGAGTCTATTTATGTCAAGGTATAAATGAATTTGCAGTTTGATGAAAATCGGAAAATCAAGAACTAATGCACTTGCATTATTCTTGAGATAGAGTTATTAAGGAAATCGCGAAAAATGCAGTATAGCAGCCCCACGTATTGGGCGATTTCCACCAAAACTAATCAGCACTAATTTATATCAGTGACTAACTGTATATAAAGTTTCATTAAATTTCGTTCATTAGTTCTTTAGCTAGAGTGCCCACAAAATGTATGTCACAGACAGACAGACAGAGTCACAGAAAGAGTCACAGAGTCACAGACTCAAAGACAGACATTATCTAAAAACAGTCAAATCGTGTTCAGGACCTTCTAAAAAGTATAACTACGCCAAAAACCGGAAGTCGAAAATGTTCATGAATCCGACACTTTCTTCTTGTAAAGATAGAAGAATCTAAAAATACCTTTTTTGAATGTTCTTTTTTATAATATGTTTTGTAATGTCTTAGAGGATGGAAAACAAGACTTTTAATGAAGTGTTTAAGTAAATTTACAATATTTTTAAACCTCTTAAAAACGAAACAATGTTATCGAATCGAAAATCAAATTGATCGAAAAATTCGTGTAATGCAAGAAGAAATCAAAAAGTAATGGAACTTTTCCTCAAGCCGAATTGCGTAGACAATTAAAGAAGCCGATCGTGCCAATTCCTAATATTATAAACGTGAAAGCACTTTGTTTGTGAAAGCGCGCAGCAGACATTTTTTGATATATACTTCGAAAATTGCTGAGAATAGGAAGGTAGGTTAGACTCTGTAATCTGGTTCCTAGTCAATTTGCTTTTCTAGTGGACGAAAATTGGGGAAAAAGTAAATAGATTTTTCTAATCAGGTTTGTTTTTTGCATGGTAAACACTTTTTGGTTTTTGAGATGATTATTTCCTCGCTTACCTTTGACCTTTTTTTAATTGGTTATAGTGTCATTTTTACAATTGTTTTTATATTATTTAGCACAAAATTTTACTTTTTTAAGACCGAGTTATATTAAGGCTCCTATAAAAAGTAAATACCGTATTGTCTGCTATAAAATGGTGATAAAAAGTTTTTTAATTACATATGTTTTTAATTAGCAGGGGTGAAAATTTTTTCTTAATTACTGCATTTATTTTTCTTTTAATGTTACGTAAACAACGTCACGAGTAACAGCTAGTTTAACATATTTTCGTTTATTCCAAAAATACCTATTTTAATACATAGTTTATAAGATCAGGAAATTATAAAAAAAAATTCATTTACAAATTGCAACGAAATGAAACTGACAATAAATTTATTTAGTAACATTTTTAAATTCTGAAAACACTTTAGTTCTCAAAGTAGTTCTTGTTTTAAGAAGGGTATATATTTTCTTTCCCGCGAGTTACTTTAAATGCCACAAAAAATTATTTTAAATTTCCCGAGGCTGGGAAAACAAAAGAGTTTTTAAGTTAAGAAAGGTTTTATTTTAGAACAAACTTTTTTTTCCAATTTTCTTCATAAAAATATGTTGTTTTAACATAACTAACTCATAAAATGTTATTCAAATGACTGGTTTAAATTCAAGATTTCTGCCCAACAATTTTTATGGTAATATTAAAAAATATATTATATTTAATTATGGTTAAAGAAAAATCATAACATTTAAATCAGAATACAATTGTGTTCTATTTACGAAATCAAGTTGAAATTTTATGAATATTTTTTATCGAAGATAGAAATGTGAGTGAAATGATGAATTATTTGAAAAAAAAATTTTTTTGAATGTCTTCCATTATAATTTTTGGAATGATTGTAGAATTTAATTTCGAAGATTAAAAATACAATAGTTATAGAGTAAATGTATTATCTATCTCTAACTGCGTAAATATTTGCATAATAATGATTTTCAATATAAGTTTAAATGCAAAAAGAAATGCATTTGTGATAGTTATTCTTACATTTATTGTCTATGGATAAATTAAAATCTAAATTCTTTAAAATTTTATACGATTGTTCATTAACGTGTAAATTATGAGCATTAAAGGTTAAAACTCGACTAGTTTAAAATATATTATTCGTTAAAACAGGGTATAAATTGTATAACACTGGACAACAAATTTTAACATCTTCTGTGTTCCAAAACGAAAATTAGTTGTTTATTATTCAGTTTTTTGCGCCGATTCCGAATCTAGTTTTAGATTTGAAATATTTGCATATTTCGATTTATACAATTTTTGGACTTTTTGTACAATTATATGCAAATTTAAGGAATAAAGTATTATCAGACTAGATTTGTTGTTTTATGTTACGATTACTCGCCAGTTTACTTTACAAAAATGCTGTGTCCAAGAGTATACTGACATATGACCGTGCAATATTTTGCATAGTTTACATACATTTCATTTTTTTCTAATAACGGTTCTTGGGTCAAAATATTTCTGACACATGAGTACGTTAATATGTTTCTAAACCAATTTTTTACGCGAATTTCAAATCTGCTGTCCGTTTTCTTCTATCAAGTCCAGTTTTTGAAAAAAAGTGAAATTTTATTTTGTTGTCAAAAAAGCCAGAAAACGCCTTTTTGCTACTTTGTGATGTACTTCAGCTACTTAGGATAAATTCTACTACTTTTTCAATTGTTTTTTTTATTATACCGATTGGCAATATTGGCCTGAAGTATTTTAATCTGAAGTATTTATTTATGCGTTTTTGTCAATAATAGACAGACATTTAAAAAAAAAAAAAAAAAAAAAAAAAAATCGGGAATATACACCCAGAGTAGCATAAATTTTAGAGGAATTGAATATGCTACCATATTTTACATTATTGTCTTGCTTGTTTGAGTTTAACAAATTTGCATGACATAATGATAGGTTCGGTCTTAATAAGTTTTAATCCAAATTAACTTTTGATACTTAAAAATATTAAAGCAAAATCGGCTACAGTGTAAACGATTTTACTTAGCTATCACAGCACCGCAATTGAAAGTGATGTCAAAATGTCATCTGTCGTGAGAATATCTTCGTCTTCGTAGAATATTCAACTTAAGTTACGCATTAGCCATTTAAACTTTTTTTGTCCTTTCTTTGAGAACACAGCATGGAACGTCTGAAATAGTATCATATTATGTCTTTTTCTTGTTGAAAATAGAAAAAAAAATATTTTTATTCAAGGTAACCTAAATAATTACAAGGGAATAATCAATGCTCGTAAAAGCAACAATTTTACTTGGAAAAGTTGTACTGTCTGAAGAGTTATCAAATTACAAAGTACTTAAGTTAACTGTAATCGACATTTTACCTCATTGCTCTTGAAATACCGAATGCATATTGATACTTCAAGTTAACAGGAAGATCTGTAACTGCAGTAAAAATGGAAATAAAAATTATGCACTATTTCATATAAATATTTTTTTTACATTATTATTATTTTTTTTTAATTTTCGAAATATTATACTCTTTAACTCTTTCGCGTATGACGTTTGTAATATGTTTTATTTGAAGATTTAGACTTGGAACTCATTCTGTTAGAGGAAAATATGAAAATGACATAATTACTGTAACAATGACATTGATCACATAAATGAAAAATGTTTTATAGAATTTTTTAATCACCTTTGCTATTAAGCTAAACAAACGTCAATGTCACTAGTTTCAGTTCGTTTATTACTATTATTATTTTTGTGATTTCATGCTCAGCTGACGAATGTCCCCCAATATTTAACCAGCAGGCAGGTGATTTTCACCAATTTACCCAAATAACTATCTTATATAATCATATCTCAATGACACTTCACTACATTTAGTTTTATTACCTTTCTTTCTCATTTTTGACAGTGCAGCGGTCGAAAATAATCTCTGGTTTCTAAACAGCTGATTGGCCGTTTGTTTCAATTTATTTCCTTAACGATCACATATCCAAATCTCAATGACGTTACTTTTAGTTTGTTTAATTATTTATTTTTTTGCATCTTTACACGTGCAGCTGACCACTAACCATTTGCGATCCACACAGTTGACTGAGGTTTTTTGACAAGTTAGAATATAAATAGTTGCTTAAAGTTGTTTCAGCTGCCCTATTATCTGTTTATTTTTTATATATTTCAACTGTTTTAGGTGCTGCTATATCAACGCCTCCCTTTCCAGTAGCGCGCCAGCTTAACTGTCAGTTTCTTCAATTTACATAATTAACGATCACATATCCAAATCTCAATAACGTTATTTTCAGTTTGGTTTTTAAATGTTTTTTTGCACGTTTACGTGCAAAAGAACTGAACATCAACCCTCACGATCCACTAAACTGACTGGGATTTTTCGACATTTTAGTATATAAATAGTTAACTAAAATGGTTTCAGCTACTCTGCTAATAGTTGTTTTTTTATCTGTTTTGGATGGTGCTATATCACCCCCCACCCACGTGGTGAGCCAGCTTAATATGTGCTTCTTTATCTATACCATTTAATCCATTATAAATACAAAATTCATCCACGCCACTATTGCTTATAAAGGTGTGACGCAGCCTTTCAGACTATGACGATTCATACTGTTTTGAAATTGTCCAATTGTGTCTAATGTGAAGATGTGCGTCTTAAAAGTAATACGAAGCGTCTGTAAAAGAAAATCTAAGGTAAAGGTAAGCAAAATTATCACTGCATGAAATCGATAGTAGTTTTATTAGATGCCAGTATCACAAAGAAAACGTGTTTGTGGATCTTTAATTATTTTTTATGCACGTAAAACAAAAATTTCAATCACATTTTGCTTTAAAAAAATCAATTTCTATTTCTGAGATGTTTCAGTTTTTATTAATTTTCCTTATTTATATTTAATGTATATGTATGCGTAAATTTATATAAAACTGTACAGTATTAAGTGTGTCCTTCATTTGTAAGTCATACATTTATACATACAAAGTATGACATCTAAAGAATTGATAAACAAGATTATAGTTATTCATAAAGTCCCTATTCATTATCATTGCCTTTCATAACAAAAACACACATAATGTTTTAATCAGTTGATACTCATTTTTACTTTCTTTGGTTAGACTCATTGCTAAAATTACTATCAATAATTATATAAATATCTTCAGTTTATACGAACTGATAGATTATTTTATTTTCAACGCAGGCTATTAGATTATTAATCTTATACTGTAAAATAAATTGTCATATAAATTAACTTATTTAGAAATATGAATTAGGTACATCGCAATAATTGTAATATTCGTTTTATTGTAATATTTGTTTTTGATTAACGTATAAAATAATAATAATTAACAGTCACAACTCATTACCATTGCAGTACCTAATAAAGACACAGTGATTTAAAAATCTGTTTAAGATTTTTAGACTTATTGAAAAACTTACTACCAATAAGTATATAAATAGCTGCATTTTACACAACTCATAGAATATTTTTATTCCATCTGAAGTTATCAGATTCATAATCTTACCCAGTAAAAGAAATTGTTATTTAAATTAATTAAACTCGAAATAAGATTTCTGTACATAACAATAATTTTAATATATATTTTAACATAATAACAATAAGTGAAAAAAAAATATTATTAGCTGATCTCAAGTTAAAGAAAGATAAATATGACATTTATTAGATCATGATAATCTACAAATTTAATCTATAAAACAGCGGATGGGGAAAAAAAAAATATTTTAATGCTTTATTCAGCCCTAGCCGACATTAAATTTAATTTACTGACGGGACAGTTTATGATCAATAATGTCTAATGTTCTTATTAGAAAATATGTTCACCCTAGTACGTAATCATAAAAGTAATTTGATTTATTTAAAGAATATCATGGATGAAAAATATCATTAAAGAATTGCTTCGTAATTTAAGAGAGACTTATTAAATTAATTTAAATACATTTTGAAACAGTAAATTTATGTTTTAAGAAAAATTAAAAGTAATACTTGCTACTTATACTAAGAATTTATGTAATTGTGAATTTTAATTTATTCTTTTATTGCAAACTACTACACAAAATAGTACATTATTAACAAGTAAATCAGTAAAATTAATATGTTATAGCTTCATATAATTAAACAGAAGTAAGTTTTATATTATTAATACGTAACTATTTTGTTATAAGCAAGTTTTCTCGAAAATAAGTTATAAAGACATGATGGTTCTTATTATCTCTGAATATTAATAGTTTTAGTAATTTCTGGCATGCAGTTCAAAATCTCATGCAAATAAAGGAAGCTTAAAGTAAATATATAGTAAAGTAAGAACTTAAAGTATAAGATGACTGTTTATTTGCATAGGAATGAAGGAAAGATGTTTGCACAATCTGTGGGAAAAAATTAGCGAAAGAAACGAACGAATCAAACATACATGATTGTAATAAAAATTTAATCTATTAAAGTAAAATATGACTGTGTGTTTATATTTCACAACTCCTCCTACTAGAATATGAAACGCTGGGCGCTGAAGCAAACACTAGTTATTCGCATTGTAACTATTCAAATTTTCCAGAACATTTTTCTAAACACCTAGCTCTCAGAAGTTTCCCACGACAGGCCGGAAAGGCGGATCCATAATAAGAAGCTATAAGTAACACTTCAAATAAGCAACAAGCAAGACAACGAGAAAAAAGGAGGTGAAGGCCTAGATTCGTTACAGTGCCGCCTTTGTAAATCGTCTGGACAAGAGCTCCTATAATAGAGGCTGACGCATCCTTGCAGATTTGGTGCTCAAATGGAAGTTCAGTCGAAAAGCCAAGCTAATCAGAACCGGTTCAGCCAATCAGAACCGAGTCTTAGGCAACTCCAATTCCGGCTGCGGTAGATTGATGCTGAACTGAGCACCAATAATCCGAAACAAAATGGATATGCCTCAGCTCCTATTATATGAGTCTTTGTCTGGGCCACCAAAGAACAGATGAGTAGACTTCACGTCACCTAGGACCATCCAGCGGGGCAGACACCAAGGGAGGTAGCAGGAGTCTCCCACCAAATGATAAACAGGGTTAAAGATGACATAATCAAAACGAAAAGCAATTCGACGTCTCCATACCCTCCTTTTTTTCCTTCCAGAGAAGAGAGAAAAGGAAAAGGAGATTCACAGGAAGACAGATTCGGAGAGAGAAAATAGATGTGTCTGTATTGAGAGTGGAAGGAGACCAACTTCTGAGCTCACACAGAAAGATAAACTTAGAGTGAGAATTCCATCCGGATATTTCAAATGGAGAGAACAATCAATGATCTTAGTATGAGCGCGCTTTGTGCTTTATTGTGAGAACCTTTCCCCTACAACGTTACTGCTAAAAATACAGCTAAAGAGTTGTTAATCAGAGACTTTAGCACCGAACATTAAGTGATCAGGTTTTATCGAGATAATCTTCTAGGTGAACCAGAACTGTAATCAGCACAATCCACAATTTCCATTCTATAATGTATTTAGCGGTTATGAATATGGATTAATTAAATCTTTAGTTTTTTGCTAAATATTTTCTGTGTTTGAACACGAAATTTACGCGCTACTATTCCATCTTACCCGCATCGTGTTTGAAAACATCACAGCATAAATTCGAGGATGTCATATTATCTATCGAAATTTTGAAATTTATATTAGTTTCTAAGTTATTGATCTTTTCTTCGTTTTTAATGATATTTTTGTAATGGTGGCAGCTAAATTACTCATTTTTTTTCTATAAAAGAGGAAAATGGGGGAAATAATAGGGATTAATATATTTTTATTGACTACATTTTCTGATTAAAGTAAAAAAGTAAAGTTATTTTTTATTTGAAAACAAAAAATGATAAAAACAATACGCAATTAAATTACATTTTTCAAGGAAATTTGAAGAAATAAAACACCGCTTCATATGTTCAAACTTTGGGAACCAGTTAATTTTTTAAAGCAAAAGATTGTCTGCTGACGAATTGACATTAAGATATCTGAATCGTATCTTTTCTCAGTTTTACATTCAATACAGGTTAAACAAAAGCAAAACAAACTAAAATAATAATAAAAAAAAAACAAGCTACTTGCATTTAAATAGAGAACCTTCCGTTTATAAAAAAATGACTTAAAAGGAGAAAAACACATTTTCAACTAATTATTTTTAATGATGGTGGTTAAAACTTTTCAAAAGGATGCTAAAAGCGGTATAGTGCAGCGAGACAAAGCATTTGCTTTAATTCATAAGTATGGACTATTTTTGAATAAGCTTGTCTAAATGATGTCATTTTTAATTTCCGAAAAAATATTATTATTACTATTTAAATTTACTTTGTAGTGTCTTTAAAGATGGCAATTTCATTATTCTACAGTTATGAAAAAAGGGAAAAAAAGAATTATCAGATGTTTGTTAATATCCTTATCATTAAAATTGAAAATAAAAAAAGCGTTAACGTAATAATTTTAGCCACTATCATAAACATTTAAAAGAAAAGTATCTTAATAATAATTTATTAAATAAATAAAGTTTAAAACTTTTTCCTACGGCGCATAGAAAAAGAAATAAATAAAAAGCAAAAAATACAAATCGAGCATCTATTATATGCAAATCTGATTGTATCTATTTTATATGAAAATTACTCCTTCTAGAATATGAAACATTTTCTGCAATGATAGCAACTAAATTATTCCATTTTTGTCAGTAAAAGGGACAATAATCAGATACCAGTGGGCCCGTGCGAGGATTTTGCACTGCAATTTAGTATTTTGTTAGGTGCAGGTTTAAACGTCTAAAGAAAAAGTAAGGATAAAAATATCTACAAACAACATTTAGTTTTTAGTCAAGCCACAATATCATCTAATTTATTCCATCAAAGTTACAGTAAAAACTGATTCAAGATAGCAAAAGGCACGCGCGAGGAGAAAAAATTAACAAGCGTATTTTAACTGCATTAAAGGATGACGCCATCCTCATGGGACAAAGAAATATAAATCTAAACATTTCAATTTCAATTTTGCTTTTTAATCTTAAATATAAAATAAACCCTTGAGGAATTTTTTTATAATCATTGCTGAACATCATATAATGTGGTATTTTATTTTTGTGGCAACACTAATTTGAGAAAAACCTTTCATTTCATTTATGAAAACAATGCCGATTTAATTTTGA
The DNA here is from genome assembly GCA_963931845.1 of Maratus michaelseni. Lineage (NCBI taxonomy): Eukaryota > Metazoa > Arthropoda > Arachnida > Araneae > Salticidae > Maratus > Maratus michaelseni. The sequence continues at coordinate 230,075,887 of OZ007590.1, read as the reverse complement.
ATTAACAACAATTATATATATATATATATATATATATATATATATATATACATATATATATATATATATATATATATATATATATATATATATATATATATAAAACATGTTTTAACAAAATGTCAGTGTACATTGTCAGAAGTCGCTGCAAAAACCTTTAGAGTGTTACATCATTCTTTGTTGTGCGTTTCGTAAATTCATAGAAAAAGGGATGTTAGCAACAGAAATAATGTATATGATTGTCTGCTATACGAATTAAAAACTGTAACAAACGTAAAAAACGTAAACAAATATTTTTTTTTGTTTATTATCTTTTATAATTTGGATTTAATGTTTTTTTGTTTAAATATTCTTTTTAAAATGTAATGTGAAATATATTCAAGTGATTTACTTCCAGATATACTATAAATATTACAAACAAGTTGATTGATTTTATTTGTATTTGTATAAAATGCAAAAAAATAGTGGATAAATGGACTCTGTATTCTGAGCGTGGAGTCTAAACATACGCACAGGACATTTGTACAAATTGGATGTTTTTTTCTAAACCATAGCAACCCACACTACAGAACTTCGTGATATTTGCCAACACAAGTTTGACTGAAATAAGTTTGACGAGTAAACAAACGATAGTGACAAAGTTGCCAAGTGTTTATCCAAAATCCTCTCAGCCAATCAAATTTCTTTTTTGTTCGTATGATGTCATCGTCTTATAAAGACGTTCATGACAAAGGAATTATAATTGCATCAAAACTACATAATATGTCAAAATGGAATATTTGTGGTTTCTACATTATTTACATTGTTAAAGAAATTTAATAAAATTATTATTATAAACCGATGCTAAATGTAGAACAAAATTAGATTTGTTTACTCCAAAAATAGAATTATCTCCTATAATGCAAATGCAACACATAGGGCTACCTACGCAAGCTTGTCAATTATATGAATATCTGTTTGTGTGTTTGTATTTATGAACTAATCCTCCCGGAATAAGCTGATTTATGGGTTTAAAAGAATACATGGAATCCGTAAGCATCCAATAATGTCATGATAACTCTTGAGATTTTGAAATTTAAATTAATTTTTGGAGATATTAATTTTTGTTTTGTAATTTTTAATGAAATTTCTGTATAATGGTGGAAACTAAATTATTTCATTGCTCTGAAAAAAAAGAAAAAACAATGATAATAATGAAATATCCTCTACAATCCGAAACCTTTCTTTCTATTTCGTTTTATAACTCGATTTAATTATTTTAGTTTACTTTCTCTTCAAAGAAAATTGCAATGTAAACATTACTTAAGTGAATTATTTCTAAATTTACTATAAATATTACTAAGCAAATGAAATAATTCAGTATTATGGATTCACATGAAACAAGATTTTGCGAATTTGAATAAAATGCAGATGAACAAACTCTGATAGAACATGGAGTTATGAACATGGAGTCTGAATATATGCACAGGGTTTATGCTCATATTGTATGTTTTTGTCTAATACTACAGCGCCTAGAATACATAGTGTGGAAACCGGCTTTCCTTGTAATGCTTTAAAAAGTTGTAGCCTACGGTGCTCCTACGATAATAAGGCGATCATTCCAGCCGAAACATTCACAATGTTTCCGTTCACACACAATGTTTACGTTGAGAAGAGCTAGCAGATGTCGCCCGCGATCCCATCGTTATCTTTTCAGAAACGTTGTACATTTATTGGATTCAATTTTTTAGTACTATTTTGTAGCAGATTTCCACACTATGTATTCTAGGCGCTGTACTAATACAGAACTTGGAGATACTTTCCTTTGCAATACTCTCTTTTACGAGTGCGTTTTGACGACTTGGACAAGTAAAAAGACTTGCTAGGCGATAATGGAAACTTGTTACGTCTAAATTCCTGCCGACCTACTGAATTTGATTGCCTGTGTGCCATCGTTCATTCATAAAATTATTCTACCATAAATAGAATAAACGCGTAGTTTGAAAAATGTAGCTTTCGAAATTTTCATTTAATTTATATTCTAAATATAATTTCTCGGGAAAGTAAAAATTGAAATATGTTTTATTTATCTGGAAACTGGCAATCAAAATTTCCCTTATGTAAATTAAAAGAATTTAATTTTCATTTAGATTACATTAAGAAATTATCATTTAGGAAGTAAAAAAAAATATATTAAATGAAATTTAATAACATATTTATTCAATATCTGCTTATGTTTTACATCCCATATATAAAATCTAAAATACCACGGTATTCCCAATTATAGTTGCAATGAATAAGAATTAAGACTTAAAGCAGATTTTATGTAGTAAAAACTATTGTTTTTTTAAATTATTGTTGTGTAAGAAAATGTAGCTCAAATAAAATAAACAATCAGATTTAAAAAAAAATAAAATCCAACTTTCACTAAGAATGCGAAAAATATGTGAAAGCAGGAGATACTTGTTAAAAGATACAATCTTGTATTTAAAGAAAACAAAACTTACTTAAACATGTTGACCATAGAAATATTGTAAGCTTAAAAGAAAACAAACAATCAAACTAATATAAAACAATGAAATATCGGTTCGTTCCAATGTAAATCAGTACACTAGAGCATGCATTTGCGATAAAAATATCTTTTAAAAGAGGAAGTCGAAATGCGGTGTTTACAACTCAAGAATTCAGTATAAGTATTTTTACTAAAACTTGCTGGTTTCAAAAATCGTCGAATATCATGTTTTACACCCTAAAGAATTTGAAATTTTTAGATCTAGAAATCGGTTTTTCAGAACTTCAAGGAATATTATTTTATGATATGTTTTTATGTTTTTCAAATGTATTTGTATAATAATTTTCAATTATCTAGTCTAGGCAAATGTAAGCCTATCAAATTGTACATCACTCGCTGAAATTTAATTCAAAATGCACTAGAGTAAAAAATTATCGTGTCGCGTAATATAATGTTTTCTCACATTAAAATATTTTTCTGGAGAAATTTCTTAATATGGACTTTTTTCCCTAACAAACACAACAAAAAAGCTTTTATTCTATGTTCCAAATTTAGAGAAGATTAGGAGAACCGTGGAATGTTTGACAATGTGGGAAGTTTGACGCACTGCCTTATTTTATTAATAAAATACCTACATTTCGTACATACGCAGCACTTATTCTTGTACGATAATATAATTTTACATGTATGACAGTTCATCATATTTTTATTAATAAATCATTATTTATAAAAATAAAACTTATCTCATTGGAGTTGTAAAACCACGTGGATGAAAAGCAATCAAATGAGAAAGTATAGACTGTTCTTTAAAAATAAATAATATATATTATTTTACAACTTTAATTAAGGAACTATACTAATAATATTTCAATTACAAGTGTAATGATTTAAAACACTAATGACAAAATGATAATTATCTTCCTTACAATTTACCCAATGAAGATAGGGATCGGAGAGCAAGCAGTTAAAGTGTTCTTTAAATGATAACAACAGTTTTATTCTGTGAAATAAATCCTTAATAAGTATGTTACACATAATAATAGTTTCAGTAACTTCAAATGTAAGGTGAAACCCCAAGTTATTGACACCTAACAAATAACTGACACTTGAGCAAAAAATCGAATTCAAATAAGCATTTTGTTGAAAAATTCTGCAAAGTAATGTCATTTAGTGGTATGTGAGACACTTATTTTTATTTTGGAATCAATTTATTCGCCACTAGAGGGCCAAGAACATATACAATGAGAAAGAAACTTTTGAGAATGCAAAAGTGCCATTTTGAAGCAACCATCTTATTTCTAAAATTCAGGAAGTATTTTTCTAATCTATGTGCAATGCAACCATCCTAACCTTTTTTCTTAAAGTTATACTTGTAGAAATTAGTTTAAAGATGCATATGATATATTAGGGCTATGATTTAGGGTTTATAGTTATTTAATTTAAAAACATTTAAAAAAGAATGATACAATAGCAAATTATTCATTTTCAGAGCTAGTATGAAAAATGGTGTTCCAAACTAAGCCAATGAAAATATTTTATTACTGTACCAATAAGCATATTCTAATTTTGAAATAAAACCTTATCAGCTTTTTAATATTACTAGTCACGTCACATTTCTTCGAGCACGTATCTGGCATTCACTTGAAAATATCTTGAATATTCGCAATAAAGTCTAAACAGAGTAATAAAACTACAACGGTTTTTTTAAGTGCTGGAGAGGCCACATTTTATTATTCGCATGAAATTTAAATTGCTACGGCCTTTTTTATTCTTCTTTACAATGTAAAAAGAATGATCTACATCTAGAATTTATTATTTTGTTTCAAGCATTTTTTCCTCCACAGATCTATAAATTTAAATTGGCGGAATTAAAACTAAATCAGATTTCTGCATACATATTGAAATAATTATTTATTATTGTTTATATTTTATTTATTTTCTCCCTTGTCCTTTCAGTCTTCAGTTCCTATTATTATTACAATTATTATTATTTTTGTTATTTAATGTAGTTGTAATGATAGTATGGGGACTTTAATAAGAATGTGTATTATCTGATTGTTTGAGTGTTTTGTTTTAGAATTATAATATTTTTAAAAAACTGGTATTAATAAATAGATTACGCTAAAAATATTTTTTTGTACAAAAAGGGAACTAACTGTATTTTGAAATACAGTAGTTAAATCAATTTTGGTGTTTATTATCACAAATTAGAAAATTTAAATTGAAAAATTATTCAGATAAAGAATTAATTTTACCATTAAAAAAATGCTTTTGAGTTAATTAGTGTTTAACTATTCTATTTTTGTAGCTCCGATAAAAATATTAAAGAATTATTTTATTGTGTGTTATTTAGATATCAATAGAAATTTTCATTTCAGGTTACATTTCAGGATCATTCAGGTTCAGTCTTCAAATAGCTTTGTTTTTATTAGAATGTAATGCCTTGAAGCTAAATTATGTTAAACTAATTCAATATGTTTTTAATTGACATTTTTCTGTGCATCCTGTTGATGTATGCAAGCCGTCCCAAACAAAGTTTCATTAAAAAATAGTTATAAGTTATTCTAAAAAAAGTATTAGAATAGTATACATTGAAGGTGTGATATGATACGTTATTAGAGTTCTTTCGATTATATTTACAATTCCAGTGAATTCCACCTGTATAAGTTCTCAAGTACAACGATTTTAGAATAAAGTGGATTCATCAGTGGAAATCTTTTAAGGTATATATAAATGATTCACTAGAGGGTAGTCCCGAAACATGTTGGTTTTATATAAAAAATTCAGTACTGTGTATATCAGTCTGTTTGTAAGATCAGGTAGAATATTTCTAGAACCACATGTGATCACTACATTTTTTAGTCCAACAGTTGTGACATGTTATTATATACTTTAGTTTCTCTTGTACTTTCTTCTAAAACAAAATTAATTTGTAGTACACCCTGTACAATGGCTCATCAAACTACCATATCTACCATTCCTGTTTTATGAATCAGGACAATTTATTCTGCAATATGCACACTCCTAGATATCATCTGGTCTGGTGCACGCACTATTATAATGGTCTTTCTATATTTATAACACGCGGAATTTTCTGTATTAAATATTATACTAGATGCATTAAGTGTAAATACAGTAGGACCTCGATTATCCGAACCTCGATTAACCGAAACTCTCCGTTAACCGAAGTCGGTTTCTTCTGCACTTTTTTTTTCATTTTCTACTATCATCCAGTTTCTGAATCTGGTGCAGTTTCAATAATTGAGTTTTGGAAAACTGTCAACATCAAAGACTGCATTTATATGATCAGTGACGCGTGGGAATCTATGCCGCAGTGGACACTAAGACGAAGTTGGCTAAAACTTTTGTCGAATTTTTCAACTGGCGCAGATGAAAATGCTACAGACATTGTGAAAGATAGTGTTACTACTGAGTTTTCAAGCCTTTTTAGCACAATGAAAGGATTTGAAAATTGTGGGGATAAAGAAATCACAGATTGGTTGAATTGTGTCATGGAAGATGCAGGCTTCCAATTGCTCAATGATGAGGAATTAATAGCAGAAGTCCGAAATTCTCCAGAAGAAGGAGATGATGAGGAAGATGAGAATGATTCCGGAGTAAATAAGATCAGTAATAATGATGCTTTTGAGTGTTTCTCAAAAGGCCTTGTTTGGTTGGAGCAACAGGAACAGTGTGATTCCTCTGAACCCAAGCTTTTAGGAAAACTTCGGGATAGAGCTGCACGGCAAAGGAAGGCCAATTTACACCAGATGAAACTTGCATTTAAACCATTGTAAGTTTTTGTGTCAGAAATAAATTTATTTTCCTTTATAATTTTAATTTATTTAACAGTTAAAATAAGTCATAATAACAGTTAAATGACGATACTAAATATTAAACTAGATGATTATTGATGAATTCTCAATTATCCGAAAATTTCGATTATCCGAAGTAGGTTCGGTCCCAATTACTTCGGATAATCGAGGTCCTACTGTATAACATATATGTTGCCGTGATCATAATGGAAGTAAAAGTAGAAGTTATTCGAATGAACGGAGTTCTACGAATCTCTTCACCGTTATGTGTGTTTTGGGCTTATTTTAAACCAAATCATCGATGGGACAAGTAAGTAAAATCATTTGAAAGTGAATGTGCACACACCTGCAAATTCGATGTCGTCGAAAGTTTCAAGCAGAGGAACGTGCTGCAATCCCTTGAAAATTGTACTAGCTGTAAAAATAAACTTTAACAATATCATTAATAGATGCATATAGGATTATTCTATCCTATTTTAAGGTCCACTGGTGAGTTTTAAAATCTTGCTGGATTTTTTGCTTTTTGCTTATTGTTATCACAGTATATGGACTAAACAGAATAATTCACGCCAACTAACTATTTGTTTTTGTTCAATTCCCTTGACGGTTTTTGATGCAACGGACGAAATAGACCAATTCAAATATTAAAGATTTAAATATTAAAAACTATTCATCAAAGTCTTCACTGGCTTCTTTTTTATATATTCTTATACAGTTGTTCTCGATAATTGCTGTGCACTACCAATAGCCTGCATTTGCAGGACTTTTTTTATTACTAGGTATGTACTGTCGTTCTCAAATTATAACATTTGCATTTGACATATCACTTATCATTATCCGTATATTTTAGACAGACAATCAATTCTCTTATATATTGTAGCAAATATATATATATATATTTATTATACCGATTTTGTATCGATTTGTATGGTTTCCTTCTTCCAAACAAGAGTATATTATTTTCGAAAAACAATAATAATGTTCAATTTATCTTTTACTAAATGTTTCAGACTTTTAATTTTGTAGGAGATTATTTTGTTTCTGTTACAAAAATATGTATATCCTACTTATTTAAATTTCTAAAATACTTGTGATAATAAAATATATAGGTGGATTTACATGTTCTCATAACAAGAATAAATGAATTTATTATAACATTATTGCATACATTCTCAATAATTGCCATCATTTTATTTCACTCTACGCATACATTCCTTATTTACTACAACCGCTCTAAAATTGAAAGTATTTCACGAAGTTTTAACTAAAACTAATTGGCTTTTTCGCTTACACTATATTTAAAAGTATTGAAAATTCTGATAAAAAAGAGAAACCGATAAATATTAAAGGTATTAAGCTACTTTTAGAGTTCCCCTCTTCCCATAAAATGAAGAAATGAACATAAAAACGTTGATGTTTAAAATATTGTAATGGGAAGTATATTTTCTAAATTAAAAGTTGAATTAAATGCACTTTTCAGTGGCTCATGAAAGTAATATTTTGGATTAAAATAAAATTTATTTTAATTGATCCATGCAAGTTTGCCTTAATGGCAGTTTATCGCTATCGTAAAAATACATGAATTTCAAATAAGATTTTTATAAATCTTACTGGCAGATAACAATGTAATATGTTATCCTGAGGTTTTTATATTAAAGTGCTATTAGGTAAGTACTGCGATTTCTCCTATGTAGGGTAACTATTTTTAGTACCTCTATTTCTAAATAGTAATATTTACCTTATAAATTTTGCGATTAAATAAAAGGAAAATAAATTAAGATTCACAAATACTGGTATTGAAAGTAATTACAATGCATCTCGTAAGTAAGAGATCACTCTATTTAATTTTTCCAGTGGTTCATCATCAGAGTAAATCGGGTGTTGAAGTGAGAAATTTATCTGCGCCATTTACAATTTGTGGCCTGTATTAGTACAAAATGCATTTGTGGTGAAATATTTCGATTTCTGAAGCACATTTCATAAATATCTTTAAACTAGAACTTTTAGTGGACTTGATGAAATCGCATTAATTCTTTTGTTAAAAGAAAATAATTACTATAAAATAAGTGCCAAAAATCACGCATCATAGGACATGTATTGTTACAATATTTTCTCAATATGATTGTCTCCGTTGTCAAAACACAACTGCAGGCGATCGTTCATGTTTCTCAGAATGTCGGCCACTAAAATTGGCGTTATGGCAGGGCACTCGGTAGCAATTCGCTCACGCAAATGGTTTTTATCCTCGATCTTCTCACTGTAAACTTTCGATTTAAGGTAACCCCATACCGCAAACTCTACAAGCTCTTCAGTAGTCAGCATTTTCACCTACAAATTAAAAAAAAAATTTAAAAATTTAAAATTTAAAAACTCCTATGATGTGGGACTTTTGGCCCACCCTGTAGATAACATTAGTCTGTGAACTCTGTATATTTATATATATACAGGGTGAATCTAAACTCTTGGGTAAAACTTTGAGGGTTGATAGTACACATCAAGACAAACAATATTAAATAGAAAACTAAGGTCCCAAACGTCTTCCGAAGGAGATAGGCGCCATTAAAATTTAGGATCCAAAATTTCAAGTGATTATAAAAAACGGAAAAATTGGTCAATTCGTTTGCGGATTTCGCTAAAACTATTCTTTATATCAGTATTTTCTTAAAAACAAATTTTAAAGATAAAGTTCAAAAATGCCGATAGAGGGCGCTTTAGACTTTGGAGTAACGAACAACTATTTTTTACCGTTATATTTTGTATGTCATTAAATGCTTTCAAAAGCTTAGACTTAAACTTAAATTTTGAGCTCAAAATCTGAATTGTTGGAAGTGGTTAAGTAGCGCAAACGAACTGTGTTCAGGAGTTGAAATTTGAAACCCCCCCCTCCCCCCCATGAACACATTTCAGTTATTTGGTGTCGTATCTTGGTGTCGTAGACAAGGCAGAAACTACTACACCCTACACGTAAAATAAACGATAGAGGGATGACAAAACTAAATAAAAAATTGATTTATAAAACACATGAGTAATTTATCTGCGCAAAATAAGAAGAAGTAATTTACAGTTAAGTAGCCATTACGTAGTAACGGTCCGTGTCACTCGATTCGCCGGTAATGTGTAGTACAGAAGGATGCAACCTCCAGATGACGCTGTGATCGAAAGTGCTATAAAACCGCTGGTTGTTCGCATTTATCGTGTTTTCGTCTTTGACGGATGTAGGGATGACCAGCTACACCAATCAGGAAATGGCCGATAGGCATTTCATTTACGGCGCTGCGGTTGGGAATGCCCTGGAGTCCCGGCGATTGTACGGGAGCGATTCCTATCGAGACGCTTGTCGGAACGAAAAATTTTCGAACGCTTGTATCGGCTTCTCGGAGAAACCGGTTCGTTTGTCAGTGGGATGCACGACACTGGACGTACCAGGAGTGCGAGGACACCGGAATTTGAAGAGCACGTATTGCGTGAATTTGAGGAGCAACCGGAGGTGCTCCTCGAATTCAAGCCGGTGGTGTGAGGCTTGCATCGTTGCTGGTGGGCACTCTTTGGAGCAGTTTTTGTTATTACGCACGAACATCATGCGTGTACCCTTTTCTACGTGTCAACCTTCAGTCTATTGTGCACTACGTGTGTACATCAAATTGTTTCTGTTTATTTTGCTCAGAGAAATTGCTTATGTCTGTTATGAATAAATTTTTTATTTAATTTTGTCATCCCTCTATCGTTTATTTTACGTGTAGGGGGTAGTAGTTTCTGCCTGGTCTACGACACCAAGATCGGGAATAACTGAACTGTGTTTAGGGGGGAAGGGGAGTTCAAATTTCAACTCCTTAACACAGTTCAGTTTGCGCTACTTAACCACTCCCAACGATTCAGATTTTGAGCTCAAAATTTAAGTTTAAGTCTAAGCTTTTGAAAGCATTTAATGAGATACAAAACATAACGGTAAAAAATAGTTGTTCGTTACCCAATGTCTAAAGCGCCATCTATCGGAATTTTTTTAACTTTATCTTTAAAATTTTTTTTAAAGAAAATACTGACATAAAGAATAGTTTTAGCGAAAACCGTAAACGAATCGACCGATTTTTCCGTTTTTTTATAATCCTTTGAAATTTTGTACCCTAAGCTTTAATGGCGCCTATCTCCTTCGGAAGACGTTTGGGACCCTCAGTTACCTATTTAATATTGTTTGTTTTGGTGTGTACTGTCACCCATTAAAGTTTTGCCCAAGAATTTAGATTCACCCTGTATATGTTATGGTCAATATGATTAATCAGGTCATTATTAATAAAAACCCGTTATTATTAATAATGACCGGATTAATCATATTGACCGTAACATATATATATATATATATATATATATATATATATATATTATGCAGTTTATACATTTGTGAATTAATATTTTACTTAAAAATTTTTTTTGGACAATTTAATACTTGGAGAAGTTATTCGTTAACATTTCTGTAGGAATTTGGAGGCATGACTAACTTGCAAATTAACATGAGGTGATCGTGCTTATTTATCTTGCTTCAAAAATAATAAAACAAATATAGAATATGCATAGAAAATATTATACAAATTCGAGGAATGCAGTACTCTCAAGGAAACCTCTGTGGCAGAATAAGAACAAATCATAGAGACAGTACGTTTTCTAGACGAATAGAATATTACCGGCATCGATCTGGTTTGGCTATCCGACACATGTCTATATTCCACCTACCCGACAGTAGTTGATTAAGCCAAATTTTTGAAAGGAATTTACAGCCACTTCTAAAAAAGCCGCCTAAATTAGCATATTATTTGTTCATTTCATGTTCCTTTCAGGCTCATCGGGTCTTGGCTACACCTCGCGGTGAAAGTCTGAAATGGTATCCATTTGGGAACTGATCGAACTTAGTCATAATCCTTCGCTATCCATATGTAAAGCTATTTTATCCTAATCCACTTAATAGTATTTATTCTATTTTACTCTATTCTGCAAATGGCGCTTCCCGATTATATTGCTTATTTTAAAAACCTTTTTATTAATATCCTTATTAAATAATCCCTATCATATCCCGTGACTAAAATCACTCTAAGTTCTTTAAATAAGATATAAAATCTCATGTTTACTAAAATATTCCATCTTAAAAAACCCTATATATAATTCCGTAAATTCTTTCTTATATTAAAATATTAAATGTCTCCTATTATGTTTCAATATTTAAATATTTCTCACTTTTAATCTGTGTCAATTATTAAATTTCTTCATTCATATTCTAAGAAATCGTCTGCAGTCAAAGCATATATTTTATAACTATTCTCAAAGCTAAAATATTACTTCATTTTACCGCGTTTTTAAAAACATCTCGCAAATTCCAATTCTAACCAGAAAATTTTTTTGGCGCTTCCCGATTATATTGCTTATTTTAAAAACCTTTTTATTAATATCCTTATTAAATAATCCCTATCATATCCCGTGACTAAAATCACTCTAAGTTCTTTAAATAAGATATAAAATCTCATGTTTACTAAAATATTCCATCTTAAAAAACCCTATATATAATTCCGTAAATTCTTTCTTATATTAAAATATTAAATGTCTCCTATTATGTTTCAATATTTAAATATTTCTCACTTTTAATCTGTGTCAATTATTAAATTTCTTCATTCATATTCTAAGAAATCGTCTGCAGTCAAAGCATATATTTTATAACTATTCTCAAAGCTAAAATATTACTTCATTTTACCGCGTTTTTAAAAACATCTCGCAAATTCCAATTCTAACCAGAAAATTTTTTTGTCGCCGATAACATCCGAAAGTATAACCAGTACGATATCTCTACGCCGGAAAGTGTATTAATTCCTTCAAATTCAGACTATGATTGGCTAAAACAGATCATATGTCGTGTTTGTATCCTAGCGCCCTAGATCCCCTTTAAACCGCTTGCACTGCTCGGAGACACAGGATTTTTTTACGAATTATCTTACCTTCGAAGTGGTTGACAAATATTTCTGGAGTCGTAGTGAGATTAATGGAAGTCCCTGTAGTATTCTGATAACCTATAATATCATGGAAACTCAATAGCTTCTAATTTTAAAGAGCATTTTCTTCATGTGCTTAATGTGTTGGACTGAATAAAATAACTGAAGCGAAACCACTGTCTGGGTGTTTCTTCTGTTTTGCATTTTACATCTACGAATATGTTTTCCGAGTGTGAACGACTGCAATTGCATGTGCTATTAAATGGGGAACAATGCATGGTCACTGCAAAACGTTTTACACACACACACACACACATATATATATAATGTGAGTGTGTGTACTACGGGACATATGATGTATGTATACACACACATCATTTGTTAATTATTTAAAAAGAACTATTAGAAAGTACACGAATATAACAATTCAAAACTAAGAATTTTTTATATTTCATATCAAATAATTACATGATGTTTTTTCGTGAAATTTCTTAATATATATAATATATTAAATTTATCTAGTTAAAAGAACTTGATCAAACAAATGCTTTAGGAAGTTTTCAAGTATAACTTCTCCTGGGGCTAAAACGATCGAAAATTTACTGTTTCAAGATGTGAGATATATACTAACACTCGACATGCCAGTAAAATATTTTTCCTTTTTCTATAATATATTTTTTAATCAATTTCTTTCTGTTTAAACAAACTTTAAAAAATATTTAATCTAATTTATGTTCTATCAGAAAAATTGAAAGCATAATTTTTGTTTATTAAATTTATGTTTTTTGTAAAACACATCAATTTGTTTTTTAACAGTCAAAATTCTTTGCCATAAAATTTCATTTATGTAAGCACTAGCAGGCTTTGCCCGCTACGCTGGTCGGTTCTCCAAACGAAATATACCCCTGAATTTGGTCATCTTGTGTTTTAAAGCAATATGCACCTTTACTTTGATTGTCCTTTCGCAATGCTGTAAAACGAAATAAACGTCATTGCTCTGTTATATTTTCTATTTTTTGCACAAAATTTGGCTATTAAAGACCAACTTCTTTATTTAATCATTTACAGTATGATTTGCTAAAGAACTATGTAACAATATGCAATATACTAAAATTACCCCTGGAAATTTATTAATGCAAGTTCAATCGAAATCCATTCTGCATTATTTTTTATAAAGGCTAATGTTTCACGGCTTCAACTGATTATAGAAATTTCAACCCTAGTTCTATAATTAGACAACGTAGAACTATTAATAACGATAATCGTTACAAAAATATGCATTATCTCATTAACAATAGGACTTAGAAGAATGAACTTTATACCATTCCATTCAGCATACAAAAATACATTAAAATATATTGTAATTGTCACTTAACTATAATACTCGATTTTTAAGGAATTTTTTTTAAAAGTTTGTTCATTTTTTTACCTCCTTTAGGGTTGGAGTTTTTGAAAATCCCGTCTTAGTGCGCCTCCACATACTAAGAAGTATTTTCCCCCCAAGTTTCGTGTTTGTAGGTTCAGTAGTTTGGGCTCCGCGTTGATCATCTACCCAGTCAGGATTTTCATTTATATATATAGATAACAGTTTGCGGGAACAGATTTCGCCGCATTATCTTATAACAATGAAAAGAAGTCCGTCGCGTTTTATCGACAATTTGAATTTCTTCCATTGCTATAATAACGCGCGTATGTACAGAAATTATCATTTGTAATATTAGAATTTTGAGGTTTTGACGCCAAGAACGTCGCCAAATTTGTAAAATATGCAATATCTCACTAACTATAGGACTTAGAAGAATGTACTTTGTACCATTCGATTCAGCATAAAAAAATACATTAAAATTAGTTATAATTTTTTTACTTAATTGTAATACTCGATTTTTAAGGAATTTTTTTAAAGTTTGTTCATTTTTTTACCCCCCACCCCACTTCCTAGGGGTTGAGTTTTTGAAAATCCCGTCTTAGTGCACCTCTACATATACTAAGAAGTATTTTTCCTCCAAGTTCCGTGTTTGTAGGTTCAGTAGTTTGGGCTGCGCGTTGATCATCTACCCAGTCAGGATTTTCATTTATATATATAGATAATGCACTACACCAAAACTATCTCTGAAAAATTAACAATGCAAGTTTCATCGAAATCCATTTAGCAGAATCTTTTAAAAAGGATAATGCTTCATAATCGGGTTCAATTGATTATAGAAATTCCCCCTAATTCTATAACTAAGCAACGTAGAATGATATGTTATGCACTAAAACCTTGCTTCAAAATTTAGCTAACTAACAGTGCAAGTCCCAACAAAATTCCAGTTATAAGTGGCCGGATCGAAATTCCCCTTTGCATTATATATATACAGTAGATAGGTGAATGTATCTTTCATAATCATCTTGTCCTGATGATAGAAGTGGAATTTTCTTCTTGACCTTCTGGAATTTTCAAAAAGAAACTCTGCACACCCTCCGTAGCTGTAACATATACTCTCTAGTATACACCCTCTGTCTATAGCGTATATGCACAGTTTTTTTACTACACCACTGACAACTTTCTCCCATAGCTCCATAACTAAACAATGTAGAAAATCAATCCCTGAAATATTATCTAGCTAACTGTGAAAATTCCATCAAAATCCGTTCAGAAGAACTTTAAAAAAGGTAATCTTTCATAATCGGGTGCACCTAATTTTATCTAAAACTTCCCCCCGTAGCTCTATAAATAAGCAATGTATAACAATGTGCTTTCTAAAACAAATTACCTAAGTAATAGTGAAATCCTATAAAAATCTGTTCGGTAGAACCTGAGTTTTAATCAATCTGATTGAAATACGAATTTGCGTTTTATAAATATTGTAGATGATGATGACATGATTTCTGTAATCGGATTCGTTGTCAAGCTTTTGCTTCAGAAAAGAAACGCAGAGGAAAACTTGTCTACAGATAATTGCCAACCATCTCCACAAAATTGCGTAACTAACTGTGTAAATCCCACCAAAGTCCGTCCAGCAGTTTTAAAATTATAAACAGTCGGAATGAAATACGAATTTGCATTTTATATATATAGTAGATATATCTTTCATAATTGCACTCATCTTTCCCAATCACTTTTCCATTAGCTCTATCACTAAGCAACATAGAATTATATATAATAGGGTCATTAGCCATACTTGAAAAGTCACTTCCATCAAAATTTGTTCAGTAGCATTTTTTTGTAAAGGTAATCTTTAATAATCGGGTTCACTTAATTTTAGAGCTTTCCTCTGTATCTCTATAACAGAGTAACGTAGAATAGCTATACTCTATAAAACCTTTCAAAAAACATTACTTAACTAACAGTGTAAAACCTAACAAAATATCATGAATAAACGGATTAAAATATGAATATGAGGTTTAGAGTCATAGTAGATGATAATATGATTTTCTGTAATAAGATTCATCATGAAGGTTTCGCTTCAAACGTAAACGATGCTTTTGCTCATTGGATACTTCTCTATTATCCCGTCAACCACTTTTCATAACAAAAAACTATCGCCAAATTGTAAGATTAAACACTAACAATGCCGTCCAATTTACTTGATGTCAGAAGAATTATACGTGTTTGTTACGTCATCAAGTGGTTTTTAATTCGACATTTGCGTGTATTTTTCATTATGTTTTACTGATTTATTAGTTATTTCATTAATTAAAATAACAATTGCATCCTTACAGTCTTACATTTTATTTATTTATTTTGACATATATGACAATGGCAACGTTCTCCCGTTTATTTGGCGTTACAGTTTGGCGATAGTTTTTTGTTATGAAAAGTGGTTAACGGGATAACAGAGAAGTACCCAACATGGTAGCTAAAACTCCAATTGGCGAGGTATCTGATTGCGGGAAAATTAGCCCGAAATCGTATGAATAACTAACAACCCAAAGAAAAGGGGAAACATGGATGAAGACTGAAAACAAATAAAGAAGCAATATACTTGTATAATACTAAACAGACCTTCGAAACTTTATTTTAGCAATCACGTTTTATTTTAAATCGTGGATTTTGTAGAATTAATAATTATACACAATTACACAAATATCCGTAAGAATAATATTCCATTCCCAATTGAACAGTTAATGTTTCTATCTGTAAAACAAAACAAAATAATTAAATAACAAAAAGATTTAATTTGAATTTCTTCCATTGCTATAGTAACGGATGTATTTTTAGAAATTCTCACTTGTATTGTTAGAATTGTTAGATTATGACGTCAAAGATTTCGCCAAATTAGAACAATGTGCAATATCTCACGAACTATTTGACCTATGAGTATTTAATTGATACCATTCGATTCAGCATACAAAAATACATTAAAATATGTTATCATTTGTCATGTAACTACAATACCCGATTTTTAAGGAATTTTTTAAACGTTTGTTCCTCTTTTTACCCCCTTTAGGGGTGGAGTTTTTGAAAATCCCTTCTTAGTGCGTCTCTACACACTAAGAAGTATTTTTCCTGCAAGTTTCGTCTTTGTAGGTTCAGTAGTTTTGGCTGTGCGTTGATCATCTAGCCAGAAAGGACTTTCTTTTATATATATAGATTTACATCTTAAACCATGTAGAATATAATTGTTTTATTATATTTTAAGGATTGCGCGATATAATTATTTGTAGATATAGTTTTGAATTTTATTTTCTTTCAAAATCGAAAATATTTCTATTTAAGTGATTGAGAAATGCACTTTATATTATTGAAGAATATAAGCCGTTATTTTCATTTTATACCTATTTGCAACTGTATATGGACGACATTCATCTTTCTTTTCCTATTGTACTCATTAAAACTTTCTTTTTCATGGAGTACCTTCATTTTTGCCATGGTACAAGGTTACAAATAGAACCTTATAAAAAAAAAAAACTTATAGAAAAGCATACCTTGGTACCAGGGATCATGGTACAAGGTCTTTCATGTGGCACTGTCACCTTCAATATGAAAATAAGTATCACCATTTTATTCCGTGATCCTTCAATTAGTTGCGCATCTGAATCACTTTAGTTCAATGATATTACGAAATCGATAACAGTGACAAACTCTTGAAAAATATAATAAAAATTGCTACTTATATTGTAATCAATAGACATAATAGTGGACAAATACAAATGGTGTAGCTTTTTAGTTATATTTCTTAACTCTCTGTAAGAAAATCTGTCGTCTATATACAGAAGCATTATGTAGCTGTAGCAGTCCCAGTTATTCGAATATGAACCTTGGTGGTGGAATGCATTAAAATAGAGAGATGTTCAATATTATGCATGAGGGATGAAACCTGATAGCCACTATTACACTCGCTGATTCCCGAAGAGTCGATAATTATATTAAATGGGAAGCATTCAGTTTCAGTTGAGTCACAATGGCCATAAATTAATTTCAATGTTAAACGCTTATAGCAATATATCTCAAGACATCGTGTGCTTCTTTTATAAATCGAGTGTTGAAGAATGTCGGTTATACGAAATCTGTACAGTACAACTTGACTTTTCATGCCAAGTTATTACAATGTTGAGTATAGGATTATAATGCAAAATTGCCATTTTTTAGTTTAAAAAAATCAAATCATTAATAAAAAAAATAACTAAATATATTTGTTTCTGTCAAAGAAACGTTCTAAAATCAATAACATAACAAAGGTATGTCTAACGGTGAATTTTTTAAAGGGCACTTTCTGAAAAATGTAAATAAATGTATGAAACCAAATGATTGGGAATGTAGCTGCCAAACATGACTTGCTATAATCTGTAATTTGAACGAAAATGTCTTTCTGTTGATTATTTGTCAGTATTTGATGTTTACGATGACAAATCCCTGAATAAAATGAACTCGTACATTAATTAACATATTTTCATCGTGTCTGTCCTTTCAGAGTATTATTTTATTTATAAAACACTGCATTATACATTGGGATATTACATATACATAGTGAAAGAGTGGGCACAAGTGAAGAACATTTATTTCATCTAATTATCATAAGATAAAATCTTTAAAAAATTCTTAACAATTGATTAATGTCAACTATTAAACAATTTCTAAAAGCTTTTTAAACAAGTTGTAAATTTCTAACTGGACGAAAAATGTCCGGGCCAGGATTCGAACCTGGGAATGCTTGGCTGAAGCCGCCACGCTCTACCACTGAGCTATCCCGGTCGAATCTGGAGGGCATAATTCATCCAGTTCTCCACATTCGTGCCCTTCTGATGCAACCGGGATAGCTCAGTTGTAGAGCGTGGCGGCTTCAGCCAAGCAATCCCAGGTTCGAATCCTGGCCCGGACATTTTTCGTCCAGTTGGAAATTTACAACTTGTTTGATTGCTTTACCAATTTGAAAAAATTGTGTTAAAAATAATTTAGTGTAAAAGCCTTTTATCTGATGTTAGACGAAATGGATGTTGTTCATATATGTCTTCGTTTTCCCTATATGAATAGTTGCATACACATGTTAGTTATGTTAATTATTCAATATCCAAATGCATATGTATATCAAATAAACTCGTTTTGAATCAGAAAATTTATTTAATAATATGTATCTCGTTTCGAGGTATTATACTTGAATTATTGATTTTTTTTTTTAATAAGTAAAATTTCTGGTTCGAAATATGGATGTATGGCTTTACAAAACTGGACTATTGGCAGCTATGTAAATGCAAATGCTACATCTAAATAGCCCAAAATGCTTGAAATATTTTCTCCTATACTAATCTTTTGCATTATATCTCATTTACATTATATTTATCTCCTAAGAATTATATGCTTTCTTCCTGTATTATACCAACAGAGTAGCTAAGTATAATTTTATATAAAAAATTTAATAACATATAATTAACATTAAAATAAACAATCAAAATTACAATTTTCATCAAAAATAAACAATCAAAATTACAATTTTCATCAAAAATATTCATTATGTGTTTCATGTGTGACGTTTGCGCGCACTTTAGTGTTAAACCATTGTATTTTAGTAGGTAGTTACACATATGTTCGTAAAATAATAATTTATTTCTTAAGAGTACGCAGTAACCCATCACTTTGCGAAAAATGCCTAAAACATCAATTCCACAATTTTTTCTTAAAATGTATTTAGACATTACCAGTATATTTTGGGGAAGTTATGTAAAGATCCGATGATTATAACACATCGGCTGATAAGTTCCCGGTCTATGACACACAGATGGCGTTGCAATCGCCGAACCGATGCTTTTTTAGTAAATGCTAACCTGTAAAAGGTAGCAGAAAAAATATCATGACGATTCGCCGTGTGGATAAAACATTACAGTGTTTTTAGTTGAACACTTTGTTGATAAAGAAAAAAATGGATAAACAAGAATTTCAAGAATTGTTATTTGATGGAAAAAAACACCGTTCAAACAAAAGCTTGGCTTGATAAGTGTTATCCGGAGACTGCACCACGTAAATCAACCATTATTGACTGGTTTGCTGAATTTAAACATGATCGTACGGACACCAGTGATGCACCACGCAAAAGAGGTGGTTACTCCGGAAAACATAAAAAAAGTTCACAAAATCGTTTTGGGGAACCGTAAAGTGAAGTTCCAGGAGATAGCGCAAACTCTGAAGATATCCAAGGAACGTGCAGGTTTTATTTTCAATGAACATTTGTCTATGAAAAAGCTGTTGTCAAAGTGAATGCCGCGCGTGTTGACTTTTGACCAAAAACAACAACGAATCGGTAATTCTGAGCACTGTTTGGAGTTTTTTCGTTATAAAATTATGTTATTTATTATAAAATTATTAGTATTATTTATTTATTAAATTATTATTATTAAATTATTATTATTATTATTATTATTATTATTATTATTATTAAATTATTATTATTTATTATTAAAGTTATGTTATTTATTAAAGTTATAAAGTTATAAAGCTATAACGTTATGTTAAAAAGTTGTGTTTTCTTTATTAGTATGCTCCCAAAGCAATGGGTATTTTTTTAGCATGGTTAAAAAAAAAATCGAACCGACAGATGGCGCTGTAAGGTAGCAGAAACAAAGAATATCGTCTGTGGGAGGAAAACAATGGACGGTACTTTGAGAAACCATCTTCCCTAGACCCTCTGTCGTCATTGGACCTTTTCTTAAATTCTTAAGTGTCCTAAATCTCCTAAGAGCAGTTGCTGCGCTGTCATTATTCTGATAATACAGTTTCACTAACAACGCAAAAAAGGGTGATTTTTTTTTAAAGTTGTGAAAGTAAAACCCTATAACAAAAGAACCACTGATCCAAATGACATAAAATTTCACCAGTATGGTCCCAAAGCAATGGAAAGTTTTTTGGCGTTGTTAAAAAAAACTTAAAATCGGCACCGACAGATGATGCTGTACATGCAGTAAAGTCGGGTTAATTGGCTTAAAAACGTGAAATAGGCGCATCTCGTGTTCATTATTCTACGGAAATCCTCGCAATGACTGCTGCATTGACAGAACGTGCGTTGTTAGTGAAACTGTATTATCAGAATAATGACAGCGCAGCAACTGCTCTTAGGAGATTTAGAACACTTAAGAATTTAAGAAAAGGTTCAATGACGACAGAGGGTCTACGGAAGATGGTTTCTCAAAGTACCATCCATTGTTTTCCTACCACAGACGATATTCTTTGTTTCTGCTACCTTACAGCGCCATCTGTCGGTGCGATTTTAAGTTTTTTTAACCAAGCTAAAAAAATCCCATTGCTTTGGGAGCATACTGGTGAAATTTTAGGTCATTTGGATCAGTGGTTCTTTTGTTATAGTGTTTTACTTTCACAACTTTTAAAAAAAATCACCCTGTATAATAAGCATAACATTTCTCCTTTTCT
Organism: Maratus michaelseni; assembly: GCA_963931845.1. Taxonomy (NCBI): domain Eukaryota; kingdom Metazoa; phylum Arthropoda; class Arachnida; order Araneae; family Salticidae; genus Maratus; species Maratus michaelseni. The sequence goes on along the minus strand of OZ007590.1, from coordinate 230,054,773 downwards.
TCTTCAAAATACTCAGGTAATTTATAGGCAAAATTCAAAAAAATTATCAAATGTTCTAAAAAATAACCAGTAATGGTAATTTAATTTTCTAATGTAATTCTGCATTTAATTTCATTCAAGTATCTATGTAGATTAAATGACGATTACCTGTAGTGACAGGTAATCGATAACATGGATAAGAAAATGTATCACATATTCATCAATTGTTTGCTTGAGTTAGTGCTGTATCGTAAATATACAGTCTAGCCAATGTCTAGATTGCATAAAAGAATACCCCAGCTTTATTTCATCATTTATTGATATCAAGTACTAACGGATTTTAAACACAGAAGAGTAAAGATATGCATTTATTTTAAAAGTGATGTTTGTGGCTTTATACTTTATATATGAAAATGGTGAAATTTCTTATGAAAACGAAAAATATTTTATCTTTTTCATATAGTATTTAAAAAAAAAATAAGTGTCTCATTAATTGAATAAAGGTAATATATTTAAGTCTGATTAATTAACTGATTTAGATACTAAAATTCGTGAAACTTTTCTGCCAAAAATTTAACTTACTTTTCATGAGTGAGGGTGATATATATATATGTACATATATATATATACTACCCTTACGCATGAAACTATATTGTACCGTCTTAGAGAGACCTACTCTGTTGCATCACGACCCAGTACAAGTAGACGGGCAAGGTGTAATGTTTAAGTGACACCGGAGGAGGTGCAGGCATTCGTTCTTTTAAATACACAACTGAGAACAGCGGAAATAAGCGAGGCATGTGGATACACGCGTCAGCATGACTGACACTTGTTACATACACATAATGTGCATCCATACCATCCGACACTGGAGGAAGCATTGATGCTGGGTGACCACGCACGACTATTTGATTATTGTAATTTCATGCTCAACACCTTAGAGGAATATCCGTCGTTCCTTTGTGACATTCTGTGGACAGATGAGTCAACGTTTACACGGGGAGGCATTGTGAACGTGCACAATGTGCATTAGTTGTCTCTGGAAAAACCCCCACACCGCCCGCACAGTACGACAACAGGTAAGCCTGTCAACGAACGCATGGTGCAGTATATGGGGAACCCGGATTGTTGGACCTATCTTCTACGATGGGAACTTAACTGGCGATCGCAACCTCCCAGCTAAAAATGAACTGCAGTTTTTCTACAGAAGTGAAGTAATTTTGAAGTTTTTCTACAGTCAACTGTGGATTTTCTGTAGTGCAATCTCAAATGTAAACATACTTCAGTTATTTTGTAGCTAATGTGAAGTAATTTTGTTGTAATTTATTTTAAAAAGACTGTGAGCTATTATCTGCAAAAACATTGTAGTTTATGTGAAGTCATTTTAAAATCATAAATTTAAAATTAATGAGAGTTTACATTTGTAGTATTAATGCAATATATTTGAAGTAATTTTACAGTCATATCCAGAAGTATATTTTTTGATGTATCTGGAGTATGACTGTAATTAGTGAGAGGTAATTTTACATAACTTAATTTATAGAAAGCTAAAGTTTTTTTCTGTAGTTTATTTGCAGTTTTTAAAGTGTTGCTAAAGTTTTTCAGTTTTTGATATTGTTGAATGACTCACTATTTAATTTATTAAAAATAATTAATACTGTTTTCAAGACTTTTCTTTTAATGACCTAATTTCAACACCTATATAAATCCCCGCACCCTTCTTTAAGTGACAAATATTAATAGAAATGAAACTTTTAAATTCAGAAGAAATATACGTATAGAGTTAATCAATGTTGTTTATCGTTAAAATCTCAGACATAATCAGGGACCGACTTACAGATTTGGGGGCTCTGGGCACAAACATAACAAGGGCTTTCTATAACATTTTAAGTGCAAAAATAATGCATTAAAACCATAACATCTGTTATACTAATTTGGTATTCTTACAATATTATATCATTATATCACACATTAATTTATAAAATAAAAGTGCTATGAGCCATAGACATATTATCATATATATATATATATATATATATATATTCAAGATTTTATTAAACATCGCTTATTCGTAATATAATCCTTTTCAATCAATAAAAAGGATTTTAATAAAAAATCTAAAGTTTCCATGCGATATTTTATTTAAATATCGTTCACAATTTCTAGAACTATGTGCATATACAAATTACTTTATTTTAAAAATATCTCCAAGTGAAAATATCTGAAAATTTCCAGCACACACAAATTTAACTACTGATAAATGTATTATAACAAAAGAATTTGTCAAAACATTATAACAAAATCATAGTAAAATCATTATAACAAAACAATTCTTCATTTTAAAACTTAATTGTAAGAAAGAAAAAAAATCTAGTTCGCAAATTAATTATACTTATTTTCTCATTTTATTTATAAATTATTAATTATTAAAACTAAAATTAAAATTATTTTACAAGCTGTAAAAATATAAACAGCTCCCTTCACATTTTAAAAAATATGACAGCAAAAAAAAAACTAACTCAAATTAATTCAACTTATTTTTTTTAATTACCCATTCATTTAAAAAGCAATTACTAATTTTCTTATTTTATTTAAAAGTTACTAATTATTAAAATTAAATTAATTTTTTATTACAAGCCATAAAAATATAAACAGGTCTATTCAGGAAATTATTAATGAAACAAACTCTTCACAAATTTCCTATTAATAAAACAAGTGCATTCACGAAATTCTCTTAGAAAAATAGGTCCCGTCACAAAGTCTAAATTTATAAAAACATACTATTTATTAAAAAATATTATTTATAAATTTTTTTTTTCAAGTTAAAAATATATAACACATTTAAAAAATATATATTTCTTAAGTTAATGCTTTATCTAAATAATATCCGCTTAGGTATTTATTCCACAAATTTAAATAACAAATTAATTTCGAAGTACACACGCAATTATTTTACGAGCTATAAATATATAAACAGCTCCATTCACATTTAAAAAAATAAAATAATAAAAACTAATAAAAAAAACTAGTTAAATTTTTTTAATATTCACCACAAAATCCCATCTTTCACACAGCAAAGTTACCTACTAACTAAAAAATTACACAATTGAATCTATTTGGACACTACACTGTTAACTAGTATTTTAAAAAACACAAATTGCACAAATTGTGCTTATTAGTTGCTAAAATCAGTGTAAAAATTGTTTTAAACTCATAAAAGAGCTAAAATCCTACATGTTTCGGCTTTAAACTTAAAGCCATCATCGGGGAAGAGGAACAACACAAACGACTACTGATCTTTTAATTTTCGACACGAGAAAATTGAAATCAACAGTATGGAAAAATTTAAATAAAATAAGCGGGCGCTCTCTGTTGCCAAAGAGCGAAAAACAAAACAATGAATTAACCAGGGGTTAAAAATGTATCCCATAAACCAGGTATGCTGAAAGAAAAGTTATCATTACAAATACAATCTTTTCTAATTTTAATTTCCAATGATTCCCTAATGGCGGCTTTAAATGGGTTATTGAACCTATGGATAATTCTTGCTTTATCGAAATTAATTACAATATCAGTATTTTTAGCGTAAAACCGGGAGAGTGCAGTGGATAACTTTCCAAATTTTATGTCGTTTTTATGCTCTTTTAACCTTTCCAAAAACTTTCTTTTAGTCATACCAATGTAAAAAATTATACTATTATTATTTAAACTAATGGGGATTTCATAAACACCTGCGAATTGATCAGGGGGGATAGGATCTAATTTATATGAAACTAAGTCAACCAATTTTCTGGGAGGGACAGCAATAAGATGGATATTGTATTTACGGAGGGCCCTTTTAATCCTTTCAAATATAATAGGTATATATTGGAATTTCCGATAGTTTGGTTTATTATTGCTAGGGACAGGATGCTGAATTAAATGGCCATTGAATTTTTCTATAATTTTCTGTACGTGATGAGCGGGAAAACCATGGTCAATGGCGATATCTCTGATAAAATTAAGTTCATCTTGGATGAATTCACTTGAACAAACCAGAAAAGCACGCTTGATGAATGAATTGAAGGCAGCAATCTTATAAGTGAAAGTTGTAGAGGCATTAAATGGGATTATTGTGTTACTTCTCATCGGTTTACGATAGACTTTCCGTTTTAGGTTGTTGTCATCTTTAATTAATTGAATATCCAGGAACGGCAGTGATGAATTTTCTTCTATTTCCAACGTAAAATTAATATTTTCATCTATTTCGTTTATTTTTGAGAGGAAAGATAGTAGTTCCTGTTTTTTATGATTCCATGTGATAAAGATATCGTCCACGTATCTTAGCCAAACATCTGGTGTTAAATTCAAACTTTTAAAAATAAATTCCTCCATCGGTCTAAGTTTAAATTCAGCCAACAGACCGGAAATAGGAGATCCCATAGGTGCTCCTTTATTTTGTCTGTAAAATTTCTTATTAAACATGAAAACGTTGTTATTAATGATAAGGTTAAGTCCTGACTTTAGAGATGTTTTTACGCTATCACTTAAATTATTTTGTTTATCAATTTCCAAATTAATATTTTGTACAACTTCATTTGTATCAATAGATGGGTAAAGAGACACAATATCTAAACTAGCTAGAATAGTTCCTTTAGAAATCTGCATATTTTCTATTTTATGGATAAAATCTTCTGTTGAAAGGATTAAAAGGGCCCTCCGTAAATACAATATCCATCTTATTGCTGTCCCTCCCAGAAAATTGGTTGACTTAGTTTCATATAAATTAGATCCTATCCCCCCTGATCAATTCGCAGGTGTTTATGAAATCCCCATTAGTTTAAATAATAATAGTATAATTTTTTACATTGGTATGACTAAAAGAAATTTTTTGGAAAGGTTAAAAGAGCATAAAAACGACATAAAATTTGGAAAGTTATCCACTGCACTCTCCCGGTTTTACGCTAAAAATAATGATATTGTAATTAATTTCGATAAAGCAAGAATTATCCATAGGTTCAATAACCCATTTAAAGCCGCCATTAGGGAATCATTGGAAATTAAAATTAGAAAAGATTGTATTTGTAATGATAACTTTTCTTTCAGCATACCTGGTTTATGGGATACATTTTTAAACCCTGGTTAATTCATTGTTTTGTTTTTCGCTCTTTGGCAACAGAGAGCGCCCGCTTATTTTATTTAAATTTTTCCATACTGTTGATTTCAATTTTCTCGTGTCGAAAATTAAAAGATCAGTAGTCGTTTGTGTTGTTCCTCTTCCCCGATGATGGTTTTAAGTTTAAAGCCGAAACATGTAGGATTTTAGCTCTTTTATGAGTTTAAAACAATTTTTACACTGATTTTAGCAACTAATAAACACAATTTGTGCAATTTGTGTTTTTTAAAATAAAAAATTACAGTTTATCTAATCGCCTTCCCCGTATGACCCCATTCAATCCACAAGTCCCCAAGACAACGTGGCTGAATGGATAAGACACTAAACTACTAACCTTGAGACCGTCTGATCGAATCCCATCTCGGCAAAAGGGGAAAGTTTATTTATTTTTTTAAATATTAACAAATAAATATGCTAAGATGGCTCATAGATTGCGCCACTAAAAGAAAGATAATTATAATAAATTTTTTCAAAATTTCTGCAGTTTATAAAACTGCACTATATCTGTTATGATTTGTGTAAACTTTTACTAAACATAACTATAGGGATTGGGGGACCGTATAAAAAGTTAGATTTCGTAATTTTTATAAAATTGATTTTTTACTTTAAACAATGCCACAGCATGAATATTTATTTCATTTGAAACGTTTTTGTAATTTGAACTATATGTCTACGACCAACGGTGGAGAAATTAAAGGTCGGCGATAGATAACATATTGCACCCTATATAGTTAATTCATGGTATACAAGGAATTGAGTAAGGAACATATTTAAAGCCTGTAAAATAATCCTTACTTATATAAAATGTATTGTTATTTCAGTTATTGGGTGTGCAATAAAATATAAGTCTAATATCCTAAAAGTTATCTAGTAAAAGGAATCGGCTACTGAATGTATCTTTTAAATAATTTTTTGGGAAAGAAATAAAATATTTTATGTCACTGTATAACTTTTTATAGACATTGTTCTTCCATAAAATAAGCTAAGTCGAAATATTTTATACGGCTTTTAATGAAATGAAGTATGAGGTTGTCTATTTTTTTTCTGTTTAAAATTACTGTATGTAGATATGAAAAAATTTATACATAGGATAACTGTCAAGACTTTTTTAACAGCATTATAAATTTTACTTTTAGAAAATTATAAAATATCTTAAAGGATTTTCAAAATAGGATTATTTAAAGTTTAATGGCCGGCATGATACTGCAACTTTGTAAAATCTTCAAACATATTTTTTACTATTAAGCACTAAATCTCCCATATCCTATTAAACACACCTCTCTTTTCATAAGATTCTGCTTATTCGATAAATTATATTTATATATCACATATATATATATTTAGAATGAGAGAGAAAGAGATTATTATTATTATTTAAAAAATTATGAAACTTTTTTCTACTCATTAGTTTTTCAATAATGATGCATATGCTCTAAGTATGTCTGAAATAGTGAAAAACTTTAATTAATATGAAAATTCAACTTAATAATGAAAATTAAGAAACAAAAAAACTTAAATTTTCAGCATTACCTTTATGCATTATACCACACAAAGAATTTTTAAACTTTTTTTTAAGCACAATGTAACCGACTCTAAATCCAATTAGATATATAAATTCAAATAAGTACTCTTGTGTATTTATATATTTAGACAGTACTAACCTGACAGTACTAATATGAATGAAAGACAATTATTGTATTATGTGAGAAACTTAAGATCAAATAGAGCTAGGAATTCTTAATTGTCTTAAATAAACTTAGGGTGAGTGCACCAGTAATTGATGATTTAGTGGAAATTTCTTCAATTTTTTTTTCATATATAAATATTAACACATTTTCTGCAAACATGCATAAGTCATAAATACCGATTTACGTATAAGGATTACTAACCTGAATAAAAATAATGTTTTCTTTTCTTACGATTTAAATAATTAACAGGATAAGTTGGAAAAGAGTTTGCAACTGTAATTGACCACCTGAATCCAGTAATTGACCAACTGCACCAGTAATTGAATTGTTCGTTTTCAGGGGAAAATTAAAATACTATGTAAGTAACAAGACTTGGAAAACAAGTGCTACGAGACATCGTTACTGAAGATTGAAAGTTATTTATTCCAATATTTAAACACACATACAGGGTTTCTGGTAAAGTGTTTTGTCATCCCTTTATTATTTGTACGCAATAACTTTTGAGTCATAAATATGGTGTCCATTTACAGTAAAATGAGCATGCCGTATTCGACTAGACTACTTACAGCGCCTCCTAGAGGCAAAAGAAGGAGTTAACGTACCAATTTTGACAAATATACCAGGTTCCCAAAATGTTGAATTACATAGTTGTACAGCAAATATCTACTTAGTGGGAAAATATATTTTTTGCATATACGAGTAACTGCGGAGAATAGTACGCGTACAGCGCTTTTTTTTGTTGGTGATTCAAAAAAAATAATAATAAAAATAAATCATTCCAAAAGCTGTCATAGAGGCGCAACTAGTTGTCACAGGCTGAATTTAGCGTCGTTTCTCAATCTATGGTGTTCAACAAACACTGTTTCGTGGTTTTGTTTAAAAAAGTGATTATTACCTTCTTCCTGACGCGTTTCATGGCATAGAAATTTCAGAAATCGGAAACAAAAGATCTGCGTTCTACGCTCACTATTCTCAGAATCCATGGACACAAAGCGTCTTTTCATACTAAATTTATTCTGCTATAGAACTTTGTCTCTATTCCTGGGTTTTATATAGTTTTCGAGATACATACATTAACTCCTACATTTGAAAGCAAGTGGCGTTATATAAAATGTCATTGGAAAGCCCGTGGCCATTTTACTAGAACTAGACATTATTTTTATTTTTATATCTGTGGACATTGGAAAGTAAAATAGACGAGAAAGGACTTTGCTGAATACCCTGCACATATACCCTAGTTAAGTACTATTAAAAAAGTATCGCCATATTTATTACAAATACAGATTATAAAACATTTTTAAGTAAATATTTTAAATTCATTTTTATTTTTAGAATTACAGTATTATATCAAATAATATCAGATTAAAATCAGTCATAATCTAAATCACGAAAATATGTACATTAAGAATTAGAGCAAGCCACTGCGGCATTTGCGTTGTGTCCTCCCTTAGTTAATACTTTTTTCGAGTATTTTTCTACATAGGAAAGAAATTTTACTAAACCATTGAACAAGCATTATTTTACAGGGATCGCCGTTATCATATTATTTTTAAGATTTTTTAAAAAGCATTATTTTTGTATGACAAATCTTTTTTCTATTTTAATTTGATTAGTTGCATAGAATGTGTTATTACTGCAGGTGTTTTGTTCCAGTTCTATATATTGAAGAATATAAGGAAGAATTAAGTTGCTTAATGAAATGAGATTTTTTATGTCCTTTATATATTTACTATTCCGACAAAGTTAATAAATATAATTATTTACTTCAAATGCAATTATCAAATTTTAATTGCTTAATAGGCGTATAGCCAACATAGTGAAAAAGTACCCAAGCCTTGTTGTAACCAAGCAAAAGTACCCAAGCAATGTTGGCTATACGCCTATTAAGCAATTAAAATTTGATAATTATGAATGCAAGGCGTGAGAAGTTTTCTCTGGAAAAAAAATTCCAAGTATTAAATATGAATTTATTTCAATTGTCGATGCTGGATTTTCTTTGATTTCGTGTTTGCCCCAGGGTTGGCGGCTCACGGAAAATATTTCATCTTGTGCTGTGTTTGTAGCCTGTCCAACATGTTATGGTGAAAAAGTTCCAGTCTGAGTATCGTTCCCAAGTGGTTCAGTTGGTAGAACGTCAGTACGCTAATCTGATGACCCGGGTTCGAGTCCCGGCTTGGGTACTTTTTCACTATGTTGTCTATACGCCTATTAAGCAATTAAAATTTGATAATTATGAATGCAAGGCGTGAGAAATTCTTTTCCAAGTATTAAATATGAATTTATTTCAATTGTCGATTCTGGATTTTCTTTGATTTCGTGTTTGCCCCAGGGTTGGCGGCTCACAGAAAATATTCCATGTTGTGCTGGGTTTGTTGTAGCCTTGCCAACATGTTATGGTGAAAAAAATTCAGATTGAGTATCGTTCCCAAGTAGTTCAGTTGGTAGAACGTCAGTGTGCTAATCTGATGACCCGGGTTCGAGTCCCAGCTTGGGTACTTTTTCACTATGTTAGCTATACGCCTATTAAGCAATTAAAATTTGATAGTTATGAATGCAAGGCGTGAGAAATTTTCTCTGGAAAAAAAATTCCAAGTATTAAATTCAAATGCAATGTTTGACAACAATGGGTATTTAATATCAAATCGTATTTTAGTGTAATAACATTAAAAATTTGTTTGACAAAATTCTGGTATTCCTAAAAGTTTTTTGATATGTAGTGCAACATGTTAATAATAATTAATTTTTTCATTTTCGTATTACGGTCTAAAGAATGACCCAAATATTTTAAGTCGAAATCCTCCATCAGCCGACGATGAATGAAACCATTAAGTTTTAGAATAGGAAGTTAATTATTTCAGGGCATTATAATATAAAAAATACGCTTTTCGGTAAAAAGTTAACAACATTGAATCATAACTTCATCGGAAGATATACTTTTGATGATTACTTAAAGTTTAAAATAAAATAAAAAATATTCATTTACATATTTTCTTTCTGCTATAATCAAGATGAAAATGCCTGAAATTAATCAGGTAATTATGAACTAGATGTTCAATAAATATTGAATTTCACAGTTGAATTATTTTGAAGTGATTAATTAATCACAATAGAATTGTTTTAAGATTTTTATTATTTTTGACAGAGATTTATAAAATCATATGTGGAGATAAAAGAACCTTTAGGTTATTACTATTTACTATCTAAAACACACTGACATAAAACTGTTAGACATTTATTATTTTGATATATAAGCGTAAAATTAAACAAGTATGTTAGCATTCAAGTTTGCATTGCAAACGTTACATTTCTAAACTTCATAGTTAAAAGTTATGTATTAAATAATAGTATAACTTTGCTGTAATAGAATTGTATAAATAAAGTTCTAACAACATTGGTTTAATAGTATTGTTTTGAATTTGAACCATATCTATATATTAACGCAGAAGCAGAATCGTCAGTAACGCTGATGTCAGGTCGACGGTGGAAAGGACCTGATCATCAATTTAGCTATTATTGCCTATTTATTACCTTATAAATATTACACTATTTTCATTTTTACACCGGTGAATAGAAACGAAAATTTACATTAAAATACAATTTGTTTGACAACTGTATTTCAATTTATTGATATATATGATATGATTATATATATATATATATTATATGATATTATATATATATATATTATATGATATTATATATATATATTATATATATTATATATATTATATGATTTTTAAAATAACATTCAATCATGAGATTTAAAACAAAATCTATCTCAACAATGGTTGCTATTGTTAAAATAATGTAAAATAAGTTTGGTTTTGCAATAATAAAATTTATATTCAAAACCAAGGAAAAACTAACAGGGTTATTACAATTATCTACCGATTTTTTTGTTTTTTATATCGAGACGGTTTAGAGGTGGTTTTTTGGATATATATTTTTTAACTTACTTTCGTATTAATTGCGTTATTATTTCGGAACTTTAAAGTTCTTTGCTATCAACAAATAATTTTTATTTCGGTTGGAAAATGTTTAGTATTAATACAGAAGTTATTGGGTTGCATGCCACGTATTGGCGTAAATTATATGTATTGCTGGAAATGAATTATATTTTTTAAAACAAACGTATGTGTCATAAAAAGTACAAGTGCCATTCTCTAAAATATGTGCCGATTGGCGTGCAGACCAATTACTTAAGACTAACCCGTTTGCTCCAAAACAAAAAAAAAATAGTTCTCAGCATTTTCTCTGGATTAATATTTCATAATGAAATTAAAGCTTCCCCCAAAAAATTAAGCACAAATTTAATAGACATGTAATCGAACTACGTGATTAAGCACTCAAATAATCAAAATCAAACACTTTGGTATAAAACGTATGAAATATTTAGTAATTGCTTTGGCTACTAATCGTTTGCGTGCCACCAATACGAAAGTATTGTTTTTAATAATTTCAAAAACCTTTTTAAATACTTTTTATATAAAATTATATTATTTTATGGTGTTGTTGGTGGGTAATTTACAAATATATTAATAACAAAGAATCTATTACAGTGTTCAATTTAAAATTATTTTCACCTTGCCTTATGTTTCCATAAAGTAGAAAAAAACCTATATTTAATATCAATATATAAAATTAATTAATATTACAAATATCAAAATTACAATACAATACCAATACTAAGCAAATCCTAAAGAATTTATAAATGACATTAATATTTTGTATAGGGATGATTTCTAGTTTAATAAAAGTATAGTCTATATTTACTCCATAGAATAGTTTTAAACAAATTTCGATTCTAAATTCTTTGAATGAAATTGCTTAGTAAAAAAGAACTTTTGTTTTCAATTGTGCTACAAAACATAAAGAAATCGGTTTGCCCTGTTTTGTTGAGTTAACCATGGTTTTAATTCTGTTTTAAACTAATAGTTATGTTTCTCATAAAAAAAAACAAAATATTTTTCTTAAAAGAAGGAAGTGTTACACTTTTTCTTTTTTGTCATACATATGTTACAAATAATTTCATATAAATAACCAATTTTCAATTTTCAATTCAGTTTTTGCATGGGTATAATTTATAGTTGTGTCTAGAACACGTTTGTACTATCTATGAGATATACAAAATAAAAACTACTAAACTACAATAGACCAATTAATAGATTAACCGAGCAAATCAGTAATTATTTATATAATTTATTACCATAAAGCTTTTTTAGAAAAATGTCAGTGCTTTTCATTGTTCATAGAGGGCATGTAAAAAAGCAATAATCGTATTAGATGATTGTGTTGTCCCAGATGTGAAATGTATAGAGGGTAAAAAGTTATGCATATATGTGTTATCATCGCAAAAATGTAACTTTAAATCTAATTGCATGATGCGAGATTCACGTGTTGTCCAAGAAGTCTAAAAATAAAAAAAAGATTGTCTAAATTAGGTATAAGTATGAGTAGCACAATAAAACAGTTGAAGCTTTAAGTGAAATGTCGGGAAGTATCATTGTATAAGCATAGAATTGGATCGTTAACGGAAACAAAATAAATCGATATACTAAAGTGCGTGCCTAAATACAATAAAGAGATAAAGAGAGTAACTACACGGACAGTAATTTACAACGATGGGCACAAGAGCAATATATTTAGTTGAAAAAACAATTATTCGATTTTACATACCTCTTCAGGTATATCCAATTAAAAACGTAAGTTCTACAATACAAGGGATACATATTATTACCTTGATTAATATAAAGGCCTAATCCGGAAATAAAAACCGTTTAGGATACACGAATTTTTAAGGAAATGATTTCATAACATTAATTTAACAATTATTTCATTAAAATTTCATTTTAATAGTTGTAAAATGTGAAATAGTTGTAAAATGATAAGACGATAAATGAAAGAGACAGGGAAATAGAGAAAACAGGAAATGAAGTTAATACATACTTTATATTGTAATTTGTTAAAAGTTAAATGAACTGCCATGTTAATAATTGTTTTAAGATAAAAAATTCTGTATGATACATAAATATGCCTTTAAATTATTTTATCAAATGAATATGCAAGTTACCTATTTGCATCATGTTTTTAGTTTGGGAAAATTCGAATGTATTCTTTTCAACATTGACAAATAAAATGATTAACATTAAAAAACAAACTTTGTTTGATATGAATTATATCTGAGAAACTTCATGCTTATCAAACATAAGGAAAATATTTCAAAAGAAAAATGGTGCTGTCTTATTTACAATTTCAGAAATAATCTATGTGTTGCTATATAAATGTATAATCAATAGTTAAGTTACTAAAAATGAAATGTCAGCTGTTTTAGCAGTTGGATGATATTGTTTTGCAGAAATGTAAATTACATATGTAAATAAAATTATCGTTTGACTTTTAGTGGGTGAAAAAAATTGACTACTCGTATTTGTGGAGAATTTTGATATGAAGGTAAATAATGTATGAGAAATTATGAAAGATGTAGATTTATAATATATGTAGACGAATGTATAAATAAAAGTTAAAATATTTTGCATTATGTATGCATATTTATGCAATAATAAACTTTGAAAACTACACAAACATAAAATTATGCCTTGAAAACATTGACTATATAATGGACATATGAAATATAAGGACTATATAATATACAAGGACATCTATTTAAATAGAGCAACGCAGAATTATGCAACCTAGGCATATCAACTGCAATTGGGATAGGTGTGAAAATGCTGAGAAATATTTTTTTATTAACCCTTTTAAAGGCGGTGTTTGTATGGCGAGAACACTTAATTATAATTCCAAACTGCCAAATTGCACACAGAATTTAAAAATAAAATTTTAGTATTATAATATACGTGAAGTATTATAATAGTTTAGTATTATAATATACGTTTAATTATATTCAAATAAATTTCTTCATAACTTCTAGTGTCATTCTATTATTTTTCATTTTAGCAGTAGAAGCACGTTGCCCTTGAAAGAGTTAAAAAAAAGAAAACAAAAACTATGATTAAATATAAAACAAATGAGCTTTTCAACAATCTTCAAAATTTTAATAAGAACTATAACAGGAGAAAGATTATCAATTCTGCCGTGTAAAATTATGTATGTTAGCAGCGATGTGGATATGCATGTACAATAGCAAATAATTAAAGAATAATTTAATTATTGATAGCAAACTATAATAAACTACATAAACACAAAATAAGATAACTAAATATAATTAAAATCTAGAGAAATGCTTAAGTGATACAAAAAGAAACAACAAAAGGCTTATAAAAACCTTTTACTGATCAACATACGTTTCAATGCTCATATGGCGCCATTTTCAAGAAATATAACGATAAACAAAAGTATTCTTTTGTTGTTTCTTTTTGTATCACTTAAGCATTTCTCTAGATTTTAATTATAATTAACTAGTTTGGACTATGTTAAGAAATTATTTTTGACGAAATCGAAAAATTAAAGGAAGGATTTATGTAATATTTCTAAAATTTCTGACAAAACAATTGTCAGAATTATTATTTAGTAAGAGTGATGTATGCAATTCCAAATTTCACTTTGAAAAATAAAAACGATGTAGACACAAGCACTAATAATAAAACTTTCAAAGCTTACAATGACAACACATCATCATAACTACCAGTCATAGAGTCATAACCTATGTTATAGAGGCGTTTTGGTAACAACACCACAGACATTTTTACTTAACAAATGTAAAAATAAAGAATGAATCATAAAATGCTACTATTGTTAATATTTTTATTGCAAGTTTGCGTACTTCTTTGTTTTAGCGACCCTAAAGGCTGGTTCGCCAAGTGAAAGAGATGTATCGCAAAGTTAAATTGTAAAATTTCTTCAAATAGGCTGCAGTCTTAACGAAATAACACGCGTTTATTCTACCGCCATAGTGCATTAGCTTTTTTTCAATTAAATGTTGTATTGTTTTTTCATTAATTGTCTATATTTATTGTTATTTTTTAAATATAGAAACAATCTTTGACTAACCTAGTCAATGTGCAATCTCATTTTTTCAAAAGTGAGAGGTTTTACCCAACAAAAATCAATGCAAAGTTGGTCATGATATGTATGTTACTAATGATAAAGCTGTATGGCGATGCACCATAAAACGTTTTAGTCCCCGTGACGAAAATTGGTTTAGTGGTTCATGAATACAGTTCATAACTGCTTTAAAGTTTATGTAGTGTTGGGAAGAGGGCAAAGAAATTTGCATCCATAAAATGGTGCAAGAAGCTACTATATATGTTTGAAAATGCGACATTTAATTGGAATAATTACATGGAAGGATTGTTAAACAAGTTGGAAATTGGACGTCAAAAGTGAGAAATGAGGTGCGTTCGTATTATAACTAGTTTCAGTGAAATGAATTATATCGTCTGTTATTATGATATGAATAATCCCTGTAATAAAATAAGTACATTTCAATTAGTGGGTCATTTTTGGTCAACGCGACAACAATCAAGTTAACTTTATCTAAAAAACGGCTCTAACCATTTTGATTAAATTTTGCATCCTACGATTTTCGGGCATGAGAAAATCATTGGGATAGGTCACATGCCCGAGAAGACATGGGTCATTTTGGTTATGGGTGATATTTGAACTCAAATCTAATTTTGACCGAGCATAGCTCGGTCTTCCCTGCTCGTTAAAATAAAAACACGAAGACTTTATGTGGCGTCCCTGTAGCGTTCATTGACATATTTTGGCACTATCCGCTAACATTGTAAAACTGCATTAAACATTTTTACCTCGATTTAACTATAGGAAACTTTCAAAGAAATTTTTCTAGGTTTTAAAAAATATAAAAATATATATGTTTTTCAATAATAAAAGAAAACTAAGTTAACACACGATATTCGATGTATGTGTGTCCATTTTGTAAAGTCTGGCATATACTTTTCTTAACGCAAGATTGTATTTCTTGTTTTGTGTTTCTTTTATTTTAGAATCTTATCATATGCATGAAAACTTCGGTGACATCTGAAAGTCACCAGAACAAACACATGTTTTGCTTCACTTTAAAACAGAATTCATGAAATAAGGTCATTTTTTGCCGTATATATTTTATTCAAATATTTTGAAGTTGTAAAGAAATTTCTTTCAAAATATGTACATATATTTAGAATAAGAGGAAAAAGATATACAGTTAACTCTTTTCTGATGGTAATTTAAATGTCGTCTCTACTATTAAAAGAATAGAGATGCTATAATATAAAAATATTTTAATTTTCTTAAAAACTTTTTGTTTCTGCATGATAAATTATAATTTTAATATTCATATGAACCCGCGATTCATAACTAGGTTTTAAATTAACAGCGAATTTTCCATGTATGAGTATAGCTAAAATGTGCAAAAAAAAAAAGAGAAAATTAGTATATAAAAAAGATATATTAGGAACTGATTATTAGATATAGAGTATTAATTTCTTTAGCATTTTAAAAAGGAATTTTAAGTTCTTTCATAATATTATGATCGCATTTATTTTTGTTAGATTTCTATGAAATTTAATGAAATTTTAATTGTTGGATTAATAATTGAAATATTTTGAAAAACAATAAATTATAACATCTTGTAATATTATATTTCTTTTAAATGCTAAAAGGTGTAAACTAACAACATAATATACAGTAAAATAACTTTTATTAGATTGGACATATTTCGGCTCACCCCTAACCATTTTCAAAAACCAAATGATAATATTCTAAAACTGCATGATCTTTAAAGTCATTATTTGAAATGCTATCATTTAATTTTCATATACTTTTTAAAAATTGCGCACGTTATTTCCTATTTTTCCTTGGTTGTTTATTTCCATATTTGTGACCATGGAGTAACTCGAGCCACAATTTCGGTAAGTTAAAAGATGCTGCATGTAATTTTTAAAAAGTATATAAAAATAAAGTGCATAAATAGTATGCATGTATAGCATGTATAAATAAATAGCATTTCAAATAATAACTTCAAAATCCGTGCATTTTAGAATATTCTTATTTGTTTTTGAAAATCACTCGGAATGAGCCGAAACATGTCCAATCTAATAAAAGTTTTTTTACTGTATATTATATTGTTAGTTTACACCTTTTAGCATTTAAAAGAAATATAATTTGCAATATTTAAATATACGGTGACGTGATTCTTACTGGAACTGTTTACTGTAAATTACTGTTGCATTTTATACAGCTCCATTTAAAAGACTTTGAATAAGCTATTATGTCAGCTAATATTTTAAAGAATATTTTATTAAACTTATCCGTAGTTTTAAATTTAATTAAAAAATAACAAGCTATTGATGAAAAATTTTCGATGTAGGGTCGATAGTATAGCATCCTAGCACCATTGGAAATGAAATTAAAGATTTTTTACAAACCTAAATATAAAAATGCTTACCTATAGTTTTATGGAAAATCATATGTAAATAAGTATGAAATCATACGTAGTGCGGAATTAATATTTTTCTCTATTAAACACTTCTGTAATACGCATAGCAAAGTTATAAATATCTTTTGCAAATATATTTTTGTATACCCCGATTGCTGGTCTGCTGTTCTATTTGTTTCACTGTTAAACATTTACAAATTGTTTAGAAAAATTCTTATCATATTTCATAAAATATTCGAGACATACTTAATAAAACATTCGATACATATCAAAATAAAAGAAAAGAACATAAAGAACATGTATGAAGCAACAAATTCTTCAATTTTTAAATGACCCAAAGTATTTTTTCAGTTTTGCATTAAAGGTAACTTTTTTGAAAAATCCCTTTGAAATACTGAAACACCAATTAAACGTCATCTTAAAATCACCTACAAAAATTATATAAAATATACTTTTTCCGAAATTATTCATTATGTACTTTATTGTCTCAAGTGTAATAAAAGACCAAAGTTGTTAATTTATTACGTGTAAATATCCGAATCTATGTTAGTCACAATTAGTTATTTCTTCTGAATCATAACATCTCATCAATTACATGCAACGAAAGACGGAATATACATTGATAATATCACCGTTTTAAATATTAACAATTATCTCACTTAAAACTGCAAATAACTGTAAAGAATCTGATAACAATAACAAAATATATAAATAAAAATTATAAGAAATAGATAATTACTCTTTAATTATGAAAATACCTTATGATTGTAAAATTCACAATGAATTAATATTAAATAGGACAAATATATCTTAAAAAAACTTTCTCTTATTTAATAGTTAATTTGTAAGAATTAACTTCTTTTAAAATTTTTATTAACTTTATTAAAAACAACATTATTAAGGCAATCATTTTAACTGCGTCACTTTCTCTATGTATGACCCTACTTTGAATTTAATTATAATTTGGAACAAACTGCATGTAAATGAATGTTGTACTGATATTTAAATTTTTTGTAATCTTTTGTAGCAAATGCATTATATGTCATTTAAAAAATATCGCGTCCATCATTATCTATTTTATAAATGATAGATATTTGTCTGACATATGTCTTTAAAATACTGACAGTTTTTAAAAATGCTATAAAAATTATTACACAATGATAATTACAAGTCTACGTCCTTTTGCTTAAATATCAATACAAAAGGACTTTTTCTTGGTTATAAATCGTTCACGTCTCTCCTTTTTGCTTTCTCCTCTGAGAAGAAAAATATCAGTTATCCAAAAAATCATTTTTAAGGCAAAACGTAGGAAACATTTCTTAAATAGTGTATCGCTTTTTTCGCTCTTTTTGTATAAAAAGCATGCAAATGCATATTTTGCTGAGTGAAGAAAATGTCTAAGTTTGGTTATGCATAACAAATATAACAATGAATTTATAAAATGAAAAATATAATTTTTATTAAGGAAATAAACAAGAACTCTTTAACTCAAAATGTTTTTCTAAACATAACTATTCGCCTTTTTTAATGAATACTTTATTTGCTTACGAACAAAATTTTAAACGGGCAGTCCATTTTTCCAATTTGGCTACATAATTTTTGCTTATAATTCTGAAAAGCTTCTGCTTTGGCATCTTAATTTTGATAATATAATTATTCATTAAATATGTTATGTTGGTATCAGAACTGACAATGTGTTAAGCAACCAGCTTTTGTGCCGATTTTAAATGCAAATTCTTCGTGTATAAATAGAAAGAAGGGTTACAATTGAAGTTAAACGTGGTGTTTAGTTATTTTTTATTGCTCTTTCGTCGGTGTCTGAAAATAACTTTACAAGTTCTTATCTTTTATTGGGTTGTCAGAAGAGAAATTGATCGTACGAAGAACTTTTTGTAAGCTGGGGCTAAAATGTTACGCATAATGTTGATCGCTATCCCACAGCATGTTAAGATAATTTCATTCGGAAAATCGGCTCAGATCAAAGGTTGGATAATAAATTGCACGAAAAGCTAATAAATGAGTTAGCAATTTTACTAAGAAACAACGTTTTATTTTTATAACGATAATGCCTGACTCAAAACGCTTGTGCAAGAAGATGTTGTGTCAAAAGTTTCTCACAAATTGATTTATTTTACAAATGATCGTGAAGCTAAAATACTAACATTCTAATTATTCTTTATAATATAACACATTTTTGAATGCTTTAAATTTTTATATTTAACTAGCAAAACCCGCGGATTCGAAAATTTAGAACGTTTTTCGCTCTTTCACCCCCCCCCCCCCCACTGTGGTAGTGTCACTGATATAAAATATAGCCTATGTTACAGCAGAGACTGTTACCATCACTTTTGAAAATGGCTCTGTAGTTCCAGAGATTCCATAGAAATTGTAATTTAGAATGTTTTTAGAACGCTTTTCGCTCATCTCACAGTTTTAAATTTCGAATTATTTTAGAATTTGTTATTAGGGAGCATTTACATCTTATAACTAACTACCATGCCAAATTTCCTGTTTCTAACACCTTCAGTATAAAAAAATCGAAATTTTAGAACGTTTTTCGCTCTTGCACTCCCCTGGGGGTGTTGGCACCAACATACAATACAGCCTATGTTGGAACAGGCACTGTCACCATCAATTTGCCATCATCACTTTTGAAAACAGTTCTGTAGTTCCAGAGATTCCGTAGAAATTGTAATTTAGAATGTTTTAAGAACTCTTTTCGCTCATCTAACCCTTTTAAATTTCGTTTTTCTTAGAATTTGTTCTTAGAGAGCATTTACATCTTATAAGCAATTACCATGCCAAATTTCATGTTTCTAGCTAATTCAGTATAAAAAAATCGAAATTTTAGAACGTTTTTCGCTCTTGCACCCCTCTCCCTTGTGGTAGTGGCACCGATATAAAATATAGCCTATGTTACAGCAGGGACTGTTACCATCAATTTGTCACCATCACTTTTGAAAACTGTTCTGTAGTTCCAGAGATTGCATAGAAATTGTAATTTAGAATGTTTTTATAACGCTTTTCGCTCATCTCACCCTTTAGAATTTCGAATGTTTTTAGAATTTGTTCTTAGAGAGCATTTACATCTTATAAGTGATTAACACGCCAAATTTCATGTTTCTAACACCTTCAGTATAAAAAAAATCGAAATTTTAGAACTTTTTTCGCTTTTGCACCCCCCTGGGGGTAGTGGCACCTACATGAAATATAGACTATGTGGGAGCAGGGATTGTCACCATCAAATTGCCACCGTCACTTTTGAAATCGCTTCAGTAGTTCCAGAGATTACACCCTACAAACAAACAAAAAAACAAACAAGAAAACAATCTTTACTACTTTATAATATTAGTATAGATATTTTAAATAAGAATATGTAATATCTAATAGTTTAATGTTAATAATTTATTCTAAGAGGTCAATATCTCCATTATAAACTCATGATAGAAAGAAGAAAAACAATCTATACTACTAGAAAAAGGTTCCGCTCTGTGTGTGTGTGTGCTTGTGTGTGTGTCTGCTGTGTGCGATGGCTAGCAAAATCTAGCGCACCTAGAAGTCTGAAAATTTAGGTGAGGGTAGTCCAAGGTCTTCCCTGAGGCACCTGAGACTCAGATGTTTAATATTTTAATAATTACCTAAGATATTAATTAAGACTCATTAATCATCGCTTCCAAAATGCCATTTTTTTCTGAAAATGGTGCATAAGAAATGTCAAACAGCAAAATGGGATGTGTTTTTGGGAGGAGGAGAAAGATTTTAGGTTTATAAGAAAAAAGGCGGGACCAGAATCTTTTTTACCTACGATTTTTCGGAAAAACATCGAAAAAATCGCTCTATCGACATAAAACTCGGGATACAGGGGTGAAAAAATCCCGATTTCAAAAAATCACATTAAAAAATAATCGAACCAGAATATTTCAAGATATCAATTAAAAAAAAATTTTTCATTATAAAAAGATCTGTTTTTATTTCAAGTCCAGACACCTGCCTTTGAACAAGTCAATTTAGAAACAAGGAACAAAACAACAATTTATTATACTGGGATAATACGGGGGACTATTAAATTATTTTAAATATTGCATTTATCGATTTGAAAATTATGCATCTGTGCATATTTCATAACGAGAATCTAAATATCTATTTTTTTTTTAAGATCGTATTACTAGAACCGAAATTAATAATGAATTTTTCTTTAATGTTTGGAAGTAACGTTTCCAGGTGTGAATAGGGATGTTTGTATTTTTTTTATTCGCTGGGATGGGAGTGGGGCGACTTTTTATAAATATCGCTTTAAGTGAAACGCGCCACCTAACGTCGGGTTTATCGTTATTTGACACAATTTTTAATATATACATGTTATAATTCGATGAAATCGTTGAAGATGATTGGCGATAAGCTGTATGGAATTGCAGTTGAATTATATAAGTGAAACGAGTTGTTTTTTCGATGAATAAATATGGTCGCAGTCGTCGGTTATTCGAAGCATAAATATAGTGACAGTCGTCGTAGAGGATCCAGGAAATGAATTGACATCGTGGGTGTTTCTCCTGTATGAAAAAATACTTATTCAGAATTCCATGTTTTTATTTTAAAGATCGTCATAGAAGCAGTCCTCACATGATTTAAATGTGCAGTGCCATCTCTCACTGAAATAGTTGTCACAAGCTGTTATTAAAATACATCGAATATGATCATAATTCTCGACAAACTAATAGGCTTAATTATTTAAAATACAGGATGAGTAAAAGACGCAGCCAGGGGACTGTTAACAGTTGCAAACTCGGCCAAAAAACTTAGAGAAGCACGATTACACTCGCTTTTTGTGAACAAGCGGAAAGATACCAGATCATGATGTAGCGCGTGCTCTAATCAATGAGAGAATAAAGAATACGTGCACAATCTACGTCATGACCAATGAGGATGATGAAGTAAATAGTTCTAACACATTTTAAGCGGATGCATTTTAAAGTGAAAAGAAACGAACGCGCGAAACTCGGAAGAATAAAGCTGAAAGAAAAAAAATAAAATGGCTTTCGAAAAAACATTCGAATACACAGAAATAATCAGAATTTATGGTATCATTTAGGAGTAACTGAGAGCTTAAGTAAATTAGGTAAAATTATAATGAAATTAAGAGTAATTTAATAGAATTAAATAGAATTAACGATAGATATTATTAAGGAATAAGGAATTAGGAAAATTGTGTGTGGTGATAATTTATTATAAAACAGAGAAATGTCGCGAAGGAAGATTTAATAATGTAACATACATATCTAATGTCCCAATTTCAACAGAACTAATTTCATTTAACAAATTTAACTTTTTTAGGTTCATCAGTAGCGTTTAATTACTGTGATGTATAGATAATTACTACTATTTCCGAACAGTAGCTTCAGCAATATATATTTTTTAAGTTCCAAGCTTTTCTACCGTTTCTAGTCTTTGAAAAAGTATTCAGGTAGTCTTAGATAGTTGCTTGACAAAGAGCAGCCTCCCCTTCTTTCCTCCTCCCTCGTTTTCAAATTTTCTCTCTTACTATGCCCCGTGTCCATAACTCAGCAACTAATTTTCCAATTTCAAAGCAACTGATTCCAAACACTATAATTAACTCAATAATGACTCTCTATAACATTAAAGGGAACTTATGAGTTTTATATACTACAATTTTTGAAAAATAACTTCAAAATTTTTTTATTTCATTTCAGAGTATCCCGGGTTTTAGGGCACCGATTACGACGGGGTTTGGCTCATTCGACTTGATATCGATAGCCTTGAATACTTTAGTTCCACTTTTTACCTCTAACGGACGCTTTCCTATATTGGGTTATATGGGCCGATTAAGACGGGGTTTGGCTCATTCGACTTAAATTCGATAGCCTTACAGATTTCAGTCATATTCATATTGAACAGATTTCGCCCCAGAGCGGTGGAAGGTGGAACTACAGGAGTATCTCAGGCTGTATGGGTCTGATTACGACGGGGTTTGTCTCATTCGAATTAATATCGATAGCCTTAAATATTTTAGTTTAACTTATTACCACCAGGAGCGCATTCTTATATCGCGTCCTATGGGCTCGATTACGACGGGATTTGGCTCATTGGACTTCAGTTCCATCGACCAAGAAATTTTAGTTCCACTTCCGACCGCCAGGGGTACATGAAAAATTTTAATAAATTTTAAGAAATATTTCAATGGAATATAAATTATTAAAAAGCAGATACTTGAATTTTCAAATTTTATCAACGAGTAAGTATATGGGTCATAATTACACTACTTTGTGAATGAATAAATAAGCATTATCGTTTTAAATGCCATTTAAAAAATATTTTTATACAAAATAGGGTTAAAAATATAAAATCATACAAACTTGAGGTTTGTTCATCATGGGCCCGGGCGAGTCAGCTTGTAGCTATAATAATAAAAAAAAATTACCTTCCATTTTTTAAAATTAATTTATTTTACATGATACCTTTTACCATTCATGTCTTCAAATAGAAAATTTCGATTACCCATCTCAAGCATCTGCTGTACAACTATAAAATTGATGTACAAAGAAAAAACAATGATAAAACATTGCAGTTAGCAGGAAGGGATCACAGAGAGTTTTTAGTAGCAAAGAAAAAAAAAATGTTGTAGCTCCGAAGGTCTGACATGCAATGTTTGAAGAACCTTTATGAAATGCGCGCCCTCAATAAAACACCTGGATGTATGTGATTTTTTCTTTATACGTGGCCGACATCAAACTTGTAAGTGTGAGCGCTCCATCAGTAAACGTAGCACTGCGAAAGTATTTAATACCGGAAAAGGACCCATTTCAACTCAGGAGTTACAGAAGCTTGTCTGACAATTTCTTTTTATTAATTCTCTATTAATTCTATTTCATTACGGGATTCATTTACATATATCATATATCTTCTATCTGACAATTTTACATCCTATACATCTTAGCTGATATATGAAGATATATCAGCTAAGCGCCCTCTATTGGTGATTTTTGGTTGTGCAACTTTTTGTGTTTTTAAAACAAAGTGATCTATCGCTCATCCTATTTCTGCAAACCTCAAATTTTCACCATCGTTCGTTGTTTTAAAATTAATTTTTCAATTTCTAAAAAACTTTTAATGCACCCGTGGTAAAAATCCGACAAATGGCGACAAATATTTTTTCATCACAAATTATTATTCATATAAAGTAAAATGAATTCTTTTTTAATTACATCTAAATCAAGATAACACAAAATTTTTGTAAATTTTCTATATTTATAAGGTTGAAATAGAAAGTTAAGGCAAAACTATTATGTCCAAATATATATTTTTTGTTACCGCATTTCACAAAGAACTTTATAAATTTATTCTCCCTATAAAATTTTGCATGGGAAAAATATTTGCCACAGAAGAACTGAAATAATACATTACTTTTTTTAGACAAATATTTATATTGCAAACAAATAATAAAGTATGGAATATAAAATAATTTAATGTTTTATAATACGTAAAAATAGTTGTCAACCATTTAATATTTGTGCATATTTATTTTATGAGCAGCGGTTGGAATTTTTTTCCAGTTACCAGAAACATAACGTTAGATTTAAGATAAAAATATTTAAACAGTTTTAATGGACACAGGAGTTATTATTTTCGTTAAATAAACAAGCAAGTTTTTTTTAAAGAACAATGAATTTTATAACTTCATCATAATAATAAACGTACACATTTCAGCTTCTAGTTCTTTAATTAACCGCGGAAATATAAATCCCAACAGTCACAATGTAGATTTATGACTTACAAAAAACTGCACGGTTTCTGAAGTGGGTATTTTTCTCTTTATGTGTAAGCGAAATCTTTTGATCAAATTTTCAACAGAGGACTGCAACGCATGTTTTGACTGTTCCTGCTGGAATTATTTTTAAGAGACTCCAAATGTCTATGAGATTTAAAACAAATTTATCTCTCTAGGATGAGCATGCACAAAACCCCATTTGGTTAATAGCTGGAGCCATTTAGCTGGTACCATTTCTGCGCCCTTCTTGTTCTCTGGATACAAAGATAATTTTGGAGACGAGGGAATCAAAATACTCTCCAAGATGTTTTAACGGTATTTTAGAGGATTGGATTAAAAACCTTCATTAACAAAATCAAGTGCTGTTTCGTAAGTTGAACAAACCCCTAAAAGTAACCGAGTAAAACTTTTAGCGTGTTTCGATAATGGCTAATGGACTAAGAGATTATTAAGATTGAATTTGATTCCTGTGTAAAATGTGAAAAGTTATAATTTTTTTCGCTTTTATCATGATCAACCCGTTTCATTGGTGCTATCGATTTTTGCAGTATTACGATTATATTTGCCACCGAAAGTTCCTGGCACATCATTTTCTTTCGGCATTGTTGAACGAACAGTTTCCTATTTTAACTGTTTCATATTCATCTTTTTGTGCTTTTTGCATCGAAATACTCGGAATGTGTAGAATCCTCTTTGTATCACTTTGCATTTTCTAGAATTGTTGATTTTTCTTTTTTCACCTCGACTTGGTCTGTCCGTTTTATGGCCAAGCTTTTGTATAAGTTTCACGCCATGTGAAACATTCTTATCTTGGGACTTTCCGCATACGAACGAACTTTCTTTGCTTAATGCCCTGAGAGATTAATGATAGAATTGCATATTTCTGAGAATACATTATCGCAAAGCTTAAACAACCTGTTTATCTAAGAAGTCTGAGAGGTATATTTCTCATATAAAGATAATAAATTCTTAGCAGTGAAGTTTAATAAAGTTTCTTAATTTGAATTTGAATTTTTTTCCAGTTTTTTTTTTTCACATTCTTTATAAATATATACAAAAAATTAGACTCCTATTTTTTCACAGTTTTAGCGTCGAATAATATTAATGACAGAATGATTAAAGTTGGTATTAAAAGAATATATCAAATGTTCCCCTTTTCTATTTAACATCAGAAAAAAAAATAATTAATTTTGTAATAAATGTGGAATGCTTTTCTGCTTAAACGAGGTTTATATTGATCATTTAACCTGGTTTGCTAAAATATATCAATTTGTCTTCATGTGAAAATGGTTCTGCTGACATTCATTCTTTTTCCAACCACGCTTTCTTCATTCGCAATTTTGTTCTCAGCAGAGAGTTGATTTTTCTAACTCATGTGAGTAATAAATCATTCAGATGTCATGTTAACAGTCCTTGGTGAAATGTTTTCATTTTATGAATACAATTTTTTTAAGGTCGCTGTAAAGAAAAATTACTTTAAATGTTCCCGGTGAAAAGTTAAAATAAAAATACTTCTTACAAAATTTTTTTTTATTATATCTCACTTTAGTTGCCTTTACACATAACAATATTTGTAATTTGTTTTTAGTATTTTATTTAAAGCATCATAAATTTTTAAAGAATAACTTTTATTTTATACATGGAACTTACGTACATTTTTGCTATATTTTAAAGAATAAAAATTAAAACAAAGTATTTTCTTCGAAAGTTTGGAATAAATAAAAAAAAAATAAAAAATATATATTTTAATGTATTGATTTCTCATAGGAAAAAATATTTCAAATTTTGCTTACAGATAAAGAATTGCATTTTTCTCTTATCATAAGTACATGGAACATGCGAAATTGAAGAGAAAAAAATGCATTTGTATTTATGAAATTTTCAATATCATGATGGAACTATGAAACGGAATTATTTATTTTTCCATACTTCCGATAGTGGCAAAACTACTAATTAATGTTTCATTACGATTAAAAAGAATTTTGTTAAGTTGCAACGAACTGTAGCATATGGTAAAGCGTTTCAAAACAACGTCAGATATTTAAACATTAAGATAGAATCATGCCGAAGAAAAAGCACGACAGTAATATCTTTGGAAATATTGGTTCGTTTTCAGTGTCATCTAAATTCTGAGCAACCGCCATCGCATTCGAGATCCAATCTTTACCAGTACTATCAAGCTTTTCATTGGAGTAACAATGCTTTGTGAATAATGACACGTTTCTATCGTTTAATACGTATGCGGCATTATCTTTAGTCTAATAAAAGACAGTACTTGTCAGAAAACATATGTTCCTAATGTACACGAGGAGCTAATTTCGCAGGCCCATGGTAATGGAAAAAAATGCATACATAATGTGTTTTTCTTCTTTTGTTTTAAGGCAGACAATTCTGTTAACGCAATGAAAGTAATGTTTTTGCTTTTTGCATATCAACCATGTCTACATGATATTTCGTGATATGGCAACCAGTATTTCATGATATGGCAACCAGCTTTTGTATTATAAAAATTAAATACAGTGAACTTTTAATTAAAAACATGAAAATATTTAAAATGAATCATAATTTATTACTAAACTAGGTGTAAAATAAAAGGTTTTAAAACAATAAAACCAATCCGTAGATATTAAACCGTTTTGCCTGAGTTGCCAAGCGCTTTCGGCAAGAACCTGATCATCATCAGTGGACGAAAAGAGAAAAAAAAAATCTGTAACCTTCAGAATGCATGCTGGTTAAGTATCAGAAGGTGAAACCAAATCTTGAAAAAAAAAGATGGTGGAGGGATGAGTCTATTGAGCTTAATGGGTTATTAAACCGAATATGTCTTTAACACCAAGCAGACTTAACAAAATTTTTGGTAGATGTCAGGATAATATGTCATTACATGAGTTCGTTCCCCTTGTTAGTATCTCTAATTAAAAGCATGAAAAATTTAAAATGAATCATAATTTATTACGAAAATAGGCGTAAAATAAAATAAAATGTTTTAAAACATTAAAACCAATTCATAGATATTTAAAAGTTTCACCGGAGTTCCTGTGGACTTTCGACATAAACTTGGTCATCAGGGGACGAAAAGGGAAAATATTTGTTCCCTGATGATGACCATGATAAACCTAGGATAATTCCCAGCACTTTCGACCTTCTGGTCGAAAGTGCTCGGGAGCTCCGGCGAAGCTTTTTATATTATATATTATTATTTGTAATGTTTTAAAACATTTTATTTTATTTTACACCTATTTTAGTAATGGATTACGATTAATGTTAAATGTTTTAATGTTTTTAATTAAGTATACTAAGGTTACTTTCCAACATTAGAAAACGTTTTCTATAAGTTTAAAGAGAACTTTTAGCATGGAAATTGTGTTTAGTCGCAGTCTCTTGATTTACACGTTTTGGGTATATTACTAACTTGAGAATTGAACGTATGATATCATGTGTTCCAGTTTCATTGTGTCAAAACTAACTTCCTGTGCCTGAGCTCTGGCAGTGTGTAAAAGTTTATAATTGCAGTAGTCCAAAAAATATTGATTTACCACATATTACTTATGTTTTCGTAAACACGGGCGTTCTAATATATACTCGATGTATCAACATGTAAAAGGATAGGTGATTTAATTTATAATGGTCTTATAACAGAGATTTGCTTAAAGCTTTCATTACTTAAAATTTACAATTATAAGAATAATCTTCATTGTCTCACGAATTTATCAATTTCTTAAAATGTAAAAAGTGTTTCAAGTTAAAATCTGTGAGAACTGCGTGAAATACACTCCTCAATTTCCCAGGACGTTTGATCATGATCACCGTGTTAAAAGGTAAAATACGATATATATCCACCTCTCGGGTTTTAAGGCACCATCTTTCAATCTATTGTAGAAGATACAGAGTGTAACAGAGCAAAACATATATCTGTTTTCAGACATATCTCCTTTCTCACTGAGTATAGAACTCAGCTCCAGAATAATTTGTATAACATCAAAGAATATGTTTTCGTTTGCTTTTGAATATCTAGTGTGAAGCAGAACTGTTTGAATGAACTACTAAAAAAACTGAATTTGCCTCGCAAAAAGTATAATTTATGTGTTATACCACACACTTGTATCAATGACTGAGGCTGAGAACAGCTAATTATATCTCCTGTTACCTACTATCCGATTTTAATATCTAGAAAGCAATCTCTACCGAGAACAATAGGTGATCTCGTAGCCACCACGGTGTTGCGACGGATTAAACGCCCCAAACTTACCGAATAAAGCCCTTAAACCGAACGCGCTGGTACGCTTTAACTTAACGAAAATGGTTTATAAACTATTTCTGTGGAATTTTCCGTATTTGGGGATACCTCCTTCCTAACAGTCTCTGTTTTGAAGTGGCCAGGATGCCACCTATATCGCAAGTAGCGGCTTAAGTACATCAATTTAAATTATTTTGGAAAGAATAAAAATATAGCGAGAACAACACTTACTTTAAATGCATTCGTTATAGAAGAAATAAAAAATCGAGAAAAACAAACCTTTAGGATACCTCATATATAGCACCTTATTGTTATAAGACAAATAAATAGCATTGCAACCCTTCCATGGTGATTTGCGGTTTGAAACGACTTGGGTACTTAAGAAATTACATGGCATATATGCGTATTTTAAACTTCCCATCCTGCTGGAATTTTACTCAACTTTGATAAAAACATTTTATATCAGAACTTGTATTTAAAACCATTTAACATATTTAATTAACTTAGTTCTCTGTAGCTTTTATTTACCTTATTTTATGAAAAATAAAATCTGTATCGAATCTAATGAAATAAATTTATGAATTGGGTTGCTTCGACTTATTCAAGGTAGGAAGTTTAAGTAAAAGTAATGCAGTGTATAAAAAAAAGAGAAATTATACACTAGTCTTTATTTAAAAATAGTGATAGTAATCTTAAGAAGTGAAATATGAAGCTCTAAGTATAGTCGGGGAGATTCTACCATGGATTTCTATTTCTATTGCAAAACAAGTTGCAATCCAGAAACTCATTTAATGTATGCTTCACTATATACTAAGAATCCATGTATTCATGCTAGTCAAATTCAGTATTTAATGTTACGTGAAAAACTGATACAGGAGAAATTTTTAATATTACATTTTTACATTTCAGAAAATTTGTATCTTCAATAAACATATATATCCTTTATTCGTCTTGGGAAAGAAATTATCCTCTGCATTTTACTACTTTTTTTCTAAATTCTTCGCTGTTCACCATTGCTTAGAATCAAAGATGAACAAGACACTAAATTGATAAACAGAACTAAAAAAAAACCTTATAAGAAAATCCCAAATTCGTTGCTCATTTCTATTTTATATGTTTATAAATAAAGATTGATGATAATTAAAATCCCACTTTCAAAATGCTGTAAAAAAGGAACCACTGGTCAAAATGACTTAAAATTTGAATTGAGTATACTGGAAGAAGAGGGAAACGGTAAGGCCAAAGAAAAAAAGTTCCAAAGTGTATCAATAGATGGTGCTGTAAGCGGCATACTATTCAAATTAAAAGACACTCATGCGAAATTAAAAACTGAATCATTGTGTGCTTTTTATGAGGTTTTTGGCCCAAGGACAATGAAAAACAGATT
Organism: Maratus michaelseni; assembly: GCA_963931845.1. Classification (NCBI taxonomy): domain Eukaryota; kingdom Metazoa; phylum Arthropoda; class Arachnida; order Araneae; family Salticidae; genus Maratus; species Maratus michaelseni. The sequence goes on along the minus strand of OZ007590.1, from coordinate 230,024,142 downwards.
TTTCATATCCTATGTGGTACGACCTTGCCGTGGACGATGGGCTTTCCACTAACAGTACCACAACTGTTGATTGATTTGGAAGTCATTTTTTTCCGTCAATCAACTGAAACACTCATACACATTGAACAGTACGGTTGGTTTACTGTGCAATTCATGCCAATGTCGTTTCATTTCGATTAAAATTGTCACTCGTAGCCGAATCCACTTTCGTTATGCCACTTAGAGCGCCATCTATTGATACACTTTGGAACTGTTTCTTTCTTATGCCATACTATTTTCTTATTCTTCTAATATATTCAGTTCAAATTTGAAGTCATTCTGACGAGTGGTTACTTTTTTACAGCATTTCGAAAGTGGGACTTTAGTTATAATCACCGTCTGTATGTTACATAACTTTTTTGTGCAAAACCACTAAGTTAATCTGTTAGATATTAATCTAACATACATATCTAGCATATTACACATATTTTATATAATAAGTAAAACAGTTCAATGTCATGAATATTTCATCTACACCGCTGTGGTTGCAGAAGAGGTGAATACTCCAACAAGAAAGTGAATTGTGTCGGTCAGAAGTACACAGAGAAGCTCAATTCGCAGATTTTTGACTAGTAAGCCAAACGTCTGGGGTCCAAATACTGGTCTAGGTATCTTTTTACTCTGTTGAAAATGAAAGTATTCGTCTAAGTTCTAGAAAACAAATATTTTACGAATACTATATATATATATATATATATATATATATATATATATATATATATATATATATATACCTATATATTTTAATTTTTAAATTGATAGAACCAAAATATTAATGAAAACTAAATTAAGTATATACATTTAAATTATTTTGAAAGAATAATACTAAAAAAGCAAGATAACAGCACTTAATTTAAGTATCTTTGATATTTAAGATTATAAAAAAAGCAAGGAGAGCAAAACCTTAAGATGCCAGGTATATCGACCGCTAGTATAATAGAACTGTATCTAAGATTTTAATTACTTACTTCTTAAATTGACGTAAATGAATTAAAGCATAAAAAATAGTTTGAAGGAGGAAAACAATTCAACTATCGGATACTCTAAGTCTAATTATCTACTATTAATTAGCGAACATCATCGGTTTTCTTTAAGTTTATATAATGTTAGGAATTACAGATTAAAATTAATTAATATCATATTTGGTATAAAATTTTTAAAATAAATGTACAAATATTTTATTTTAGGTCTTTTTAAAAGCACGCTACTGCTTGACATTTAAATATGATGCTGTTTAATAATTTTTTCCAAATAATTATGAAAGTGATTCAAACTAATCCATATCAAACATAGTGTGCGATAGTATTAAAAATATTATGCAATTGCGTAGGACCAATTAGACTTATTTTTTTTATAAATGTTATTATTTTTTATATAATTTCAGTAAAACGTCTTGTTAGTACATTACATTTCAATTAGAACAAATTTCACTGTCACCTAAAATGCTTACTTTTGAATATATATGCTATATTTAATAGTGGTTAATGAATTTTTCTTAGAAACAATTCTTTTTAATAAATAAAACTTAATTGTTAAGCACTTCACTTGGCATCACACACTCGTGAGACTCCAACCGTTAAACGTAGGAAGCAACTTCACAAGAGGAAAATCCTTCGACTGTCTACGAGCTAGAGTCATGCATCAGGTAAGTTTACCCGCTTTTACCCGCACCCGTCCCGACTCGAACCGCAGGTCGGGTTGGGTGGATTTCTATTTTTTTGCTGCAGTTTGGGACGGATTGACTTTCATTGTTTATGGTTCGGGTTCGGGTTGGGTTTTGACTGTTGTTAGTCGATTTCGGGTTACCCGCTTTTCAAAAGAATGTCCAAATATTTTTTGAGGTTCGAAATATATATATAGAATAAGACCTTCATAATGAACGCTCCCGAAAAGCGGACACCTCTATTCAGAGTATAGTTTTTCAATCCCTGACGCTTATATATTTTTACGCTTATACTTTCGAAAAGGGAGACCCTCCCAATCTGCGCACATGTAGCTTGTGTATGTGTGGATAAACTATCACAAATACGATACATGTCTTTTTGTGTGTATCATAAACAAAATGTTGGTAATGTTTTTCATATTCTCAGAAAGAAAAAAATGGTTCTTAATTGCACCGTAAAGAAAAAATAAACTACGATATACATTTTATTTTTTTCTCAGGCAGTAAATTGCATATATATTCATTTATATTCAAACACGTATTTATTTTCATCTGAATCACAGTTCTGTTTTTAACTTTTGGTGAAAATCCCAACAACTCGACATGCAAAAAATCTAAATATAACTCGGAATAATTATTAAAAGATGAACCCGATATATAGAAAGAAAATTAGCCATCCCGACTCGAGAAAAAATAAAAACAACCTGACCCGATGCAGGACACTGTTCAACGATCTCGAGGAGTCCGCTATTCAGAGATTCACTATATTTGAATATTAAAGAATAGAGATTTGTCCATTATTCTTTATAAAATGTAAAATTGGTATTCGAGATATAATTGTACATTACTTTTCAAAATAGCATTAAAACATGATTTATTGTCCTTTCATATCGGGTTAAAGTATTTCGGGTTCTGGTCTGGTGCGAGTTGAAATATGTCGGCTTCGGGTCGGACTGCGGGTCGCCTTAAATTATTTTTGCGGGTTCGAGTCGAGGATTATTTTTTGTCGGGTTGTGGGTTGACATCAAATAGAATTTGCGGGTTCTGGTCGGGTTGTACCCGACCCGTGGAGTACTCTGCTACCAGCATCCAGCCCCGGACTTGTAATGCATGTAATGTATGTTTTCCACATTTTCATCTTTTATGTATTCATTTATATTGAATAAAAAACATCCTTCTTATATGAATAATATTAATATGTATTCAATTTAATTTTGTTACAAAAATACGACTCAATAAAAATACATGAAATCGGAAAATCATTTTTATAATACATTTTTTGAATAAATTTGGACAATTTATTCAAAACATAGAAATCTTAAATACGAGCGTAAGTCATTAAGTAAGTCACAAAAGATCATTTAATAATAACTTACAATGATATTCACTTCAAAACTATTTTTATTTCTCAACATATTCTCCACCAATATTTATGCACTTATATGACCGTTTTAGCAGTGCCCAACACCAGTTGCACAACTTTCTTTGGGTTGCTGTCTCGGCCACAATAGGACTTCAAGTTGAACCTTTTCATCAACTGTGAACATCATATTGCTTCCAAGATGTTTTTTTAGTGGACTACACAGATGAAAATCGCTTGGGGCTAAGTCGAAGCTGCATGGTGGATGTTGGAGATGTTGCCAACCAAACTTTTGAACTGTCTCCAGTGTTCAACTTGAAGTCCTAATGTGGGTGAGACAGCAACTTAAAGAATTCTATGCAGCTGGTGTTGGGAAACTGATAAAACGGTGATAAAAGTGCATAAATATATTGGTGAAGAATATCGTTGTAATTTATTATTTAATTATCTTTTGAGACTTACTTAATGACTTTCCCTCGTACATAAGAATATTTCAAACTATTTCGGTTTTTACATATCTTGGCACATTTGATTCAATGTAGATTTTCTGATGAGATAATCATTCAAATGGCTTCTTCAGTTTTTTCTTTCTATTCAAAATACAAAAGTATCTTCCAATTTTTAAAAAAGTTAAATATTAAGTAAATTACTGATTTTAATTCATTCTACTTGATGCAGTGAAATAGTCTCATACTTAAACCACTTTGAGTATGAATGGATTATCTCTTTTTACATAACTTCTACATTTTTTATTGCCATTATGCAAACAAATGCTGCGTTTTGTATAAAATATGGAATCTCAGTTATAAAGCATAATTTTTTTAAAAAGATTTTTGAAAGCTTTTGGCGCCAAAGGTGTGCATTCTCTTGTTTTGCATATTCTGAATGTCTGGCTTTTCTTAAATGTTCTTTCGAAAAATTTTTTAAATATTTAAGCACATATATAAGTTATGGCATTTTTGTGGAACAATTAATGAGCAAGCGGCACATGTTGTGAAACTTCAGAAGTGTTATTTCTGAAAACAATGTCTTTTAAGTCGGTTGGCCCCAAAAACTCGACAATGAATGAATACATTTTCTTGCTTATTTTAAATGAAAGCTTATATATTTCCCTAGTCCGTGACCGATTCTTTTTAAAATTATTGTTTGTTTTCTAAATCCGAAACAAAATCCGATTGTTTGTTGAAAATTGATAAATTAAATTTCATAGTTCATCATTTGTTTAAAATGAAAAAAAAAAAAAGTAAGCACTAGAAAATAATATACTTTTTAACGCGCTATTTTTTTTTTGTTTCATTGGTTTCACATGAAATATTGGCTACCGCACAATGCTACACGCCAGACAATATCGGGTAAAAGTAAAGCCTAAAGAAGCATTTTTCACTAAAATGTAATAAAAACATGGTTTTTGAAAGTTCAAATTGTGTGTTAGTTTAAGCAAATACATTCATACTTTTATCTTGTTACAACACGCCAGACAACTTCATAAAATATGTTTTTTTTCGCATAAAAACTATCATGCACAATTTACTCCAGTCATGATATTTATGGAAAATGAAATATGGTTCTAAAAATCAGTAATTGTTACTTTTGTTACTTTTGTATGCGATGCTGTCATATTTCAGTTTATGTTTGTAAAGGTAAATCTGTTTATTATAAATGATATAGTAACATTAAACATATGATATAATCTCAATTATCCATATATTTTGAGTCGTGAATAACATGTTATTATAGTATTTAATAATAGCTTGTAAGTTTATTTCACGTATCTTTACCATATTTTTTTCTTTCTGATACACTTCATGGCATGTCTTATTTAAAAAAAGTTTCATTTGATAAATGTCTTGACCATGAATACAGATTTCTAAATAATAATTAATCAATTTTTGTTGAAGTAAACAATGTTAATTTGACACATGAGAAATGCTATGTTCCTTATTTTTTACACCTGTTTCATTTAATCCACATGTATAATTAAGAAATTTTGGATACATGCAATTATATTTATTTTCAGTTTTCATAAATCAAAGCTTCATCTTTCTTATTTAAATGCATTGTAAACACAAGGAAAAACTGGAAAATATGTTTTCTATTCTTCATTTTCAAAAATTTATTATTTCGATAAGTTTTCTGTACTTTTAAATTTAAAGTACAAAATGGCGAAAAATAGAATATGTCAAACGGTAAAAAGCAAAAACTTTGTGCATTGTGAAAGTTCTTCCTGGCTAAAACATTTTAGAAAATTATAGAAGATAAAACTGATTTATTTTATGAAAATAATAGATCTTCATTTATATAATAGATGTTTTTATCTTTATATACTCGCATAAATAATTCTTGATAGATTTGTTTTTAAATAATTTTATTGTTTCATGTTTAGTAAACGGTTTTTACCTCTTTTATAGGTATATTAATGGATATTTTTTCCGCGAGTACAGATTATTTAAATTTATTCTTCTGTATCAATATTCCCAATGTCTTACCTAAAGTCCATCTTTCACTGGTACCATGAAATGTCTTACATTTGTAACATCGGAACAAAAATAAACACTTGTGTCGTAAAAAGTAAGACGCAAGCATGCTTCTGAAAAAGTTTTAACGCGTCTGCTCAAAGGTTAAAAATATTTTCACATGTTACATTTCCTTTCTATTCATTGTTGCTGGTTTTACGCCTCTAAAGTATGCTAAATAAATCAAATATTTTCTGTTAAAATAATACTTCTGTTAGAATCGCTAAAATAACATATCTCACAGTGTTATTAATATACCAGATTATCCAAAAGTCAGGTAAAACTTTAAAAATTAATCCTTCGAAAACGAATAAATACGAAAAGATGAGATTTGTACCGAACAGATGGAAAATAATTCGGATATTTTATGACGAAGTTATTTTGACTTACAAATGACAAATAATTTACAAGTAAGTTTACAACTGTTCAATAGGCTCTCCCGTATTCAGATACTTTGCTGTCAGACGAGGTACAACACCGTTGAGAGCATTAAGTAAGATTTGTAGTGGTATAGCAGACACATGTGGGCGGTTGGCATCTTTGATGTTGGCAATAATGGCGGTTTGTCACGGTACACTTTTGACATCAATAATCGCCACAGCCAAATGTCCTCAGGTGTTGAGTTAACTACCATTATCTGATGCAAATATTTTTTTTATACCGTCTGCTGATGTACATAATCCGATATCAGAAAGCCGACAGCATCAACTTTTGTTCGAAAACTATACCATTCAAGTAGCCTATTTTGCTTTCATTGTGATAATTCGTTATTCTTTTCCATCCGTTCGCTAAACCGCGTTTTTTTCATTCGTTTTCGAATTATTAATTATTAAAGTTTTCCTGGCTTTTTGATCTCCCGGTATTTATGATACTGATTATTGTACTCTAAGAATGATATAGGTAACGCCAGGTGAAGTACTACTAAATTATATGTTTACATTAATACTTTATATTCAGACTAGACGGCGTTAATGAATACTTTTAAAATCATTACATAATATATACTAAATTACTAACTCGTACGTCCATGTTCATTGACTTTTCACTTATAATCACGAAATCGCAGGTTTTGATGGCTGGCCATGAAAAGACCATATGAAGCTTTCCAATTTTGGCAGGGAAGACGTCATTTTATGTTGAGTAATATTTATTACATTCCGAACTCTATACCTGTGATTATTTTATAGGTGTGCCTTTCGGATTTGTCTTTACTGATTCATCTATATTTTTATTACTTCGAAAATAAATAAAACCTTTTTTGTATTTTTAGTGTATAATGTTTTTTTAGGACATTTTGTCCTATAGGGTTTTAAAAACAATATAATCAGTTGACAAAAACTTTTTATTAGGAACTTGGGATTGTTCATTTGTAATAGTCTAAAAATATTTTTATTTTTATACATATATTTTTTAGAGATTGCTATTAGAAAGATTTTAATGAAAAACTGTTTCAAACTTACATATACGTATATTAGAGCGACTATTATAATGGATAGTAATTAGTTTTCAATCCGTAAATAGAGACTTCTATTTATACAGTGAAACCTTCGCTCCCGAATAGCGGGCACTTCAATTTAGCGAACATTTTTTCAATCCACAACACGTGCGTTATTTGCGTAATTTTATCTCTAAATGACGGATACTTCAGAATAGCGGTCAAATTACGAGGTCCCGTGGTTTCCCTTATTTATAGGTGTTACTGCATTTGGATACATTATCATATTTTCGTCAGATATTGTTTGAAGTAATGCATTTTAAATGATGCTGCGCGCCTCCTAGCTAAACGAATTTTACTACGCTATTTAGCGCGTGTATCATCTATAATTCCTATACGTAAGGAATGACCATTATTAACATTATATAAAAGAATATATAGTTAACTCGCTCGTCAACGTAGCGAATGAGTAACGCAAATTTAGATGCGTTTATTCGTTAGTTAAGATGACAGTTATTACTACTACAAAATAGGAGAATCCAGTTTTTCATTAAGTAACACATTTTCTGTATCGTTTATGTCTGTTCGAATATCATCATTAAACATCTAACTAATGATCATCATTAAACATCATTGTAACATCATTAAAAATCTAAAGCATTTATAAGTTTTCGGTCATTTGTTTAAAATTTATAACAAGAGTAAAATATTTCTTTCACTTTATTTATTAATAACAAGATTATTAAAATCTAATTTCGGAAACGCAAATGTTAAAAAATTCATAAGTTATTTCATTTATAATTTTGCGTTTATATTACAAAATAAATTGAAATACATCAATTTTAAAACAAATTAAAATCATTGTTATATAACGAACAGCGCAGATAAATTAGAAAATTGTTTGCTTAAATTAATTGCAGCAAATTTCATCTTTGAAATTTACCAATGAGAATAATGACCAATGAAGTAAACTAATGAAATAAACCAATGAGAATGAAGTAATTGAATCTATTTGTATTATAGTTATTTTAACTTGTGAATTGATAGATAATAAAATAATTGAACATTAAATTGAAAATAAGCTGAATTAAATATTTAAATTTTTATTTACTTTTACAAAAAAAGATAAATGTGCCCTTCTCTTTTTAGTTAAGACTATTTAGAACTGAATAAACCCAGTGTATGTAAAGTTGTTCATTAACATATATTAATATGATAATAATAGAACTTTATCTTTGGTAAATAAGATGCGAAAAGCGATATTTCTCATTTCGATAACATTTTTCTACTTAATATAGTGAATGAATGAAATATTTATCTACTATTTAAAAAGTTACTTTAAAAGACACTTTTGTTTGTACAATATTGAAACGTCGAATAATTAGAAGTTTTCGTTTATCGCAAATGGATGTATAAAAAAGTAATATTTCGCTGATATAAAACTATCATTAAAATATGTTTCTTTCAATTTAAAATGTAATAACTGTTATAATTATTAATTTAACTTAAAAGAATTATTTGACATTTTGCTTACAATCGTTAATAATTATGTATTGTGTTATTTACGATATAGATGATAAAGTGTATTGTGAAAATATTTTAAATATTTTGTGACTTCCTAATTTCGAAATTATTTAATAATGCTTTATGAGGAATAGATATTATTTTCAATAAATCCTAATATCAATAACATAATTAGAATAGAAAATAATTTATTACTGAAACTAAACAGGCATTTAAATCTACTTTACACATAAAAAAATATTCCGAATTTTCCGAATATCACTTTTTCTAAGCATTTAATCTTTTACAATCTCTATATATATATTCTAAATCGCGATTATTTGTCAGAAAAATTGCGAAAATCACAAAAATCGTGATTATTTGTTAATTGTTTAATCACAACGCCCGAATGAAACGCATCTCATTGGTTATTGTATAAAAGTCCTTTGGCAGGATTTAGCCCGAGGTAAATCGGTTTTATTTAAGTTCCCCTCTTTTACTGCAGTTATGGAGCTTAAAAATATCATTAGAAATGCTCGTAAAAGATTTCGGTGAATACTTGAAAGTGAAGAAGCATAATTAAGCAGAGAAAATAGCACTAATTATTTTATACGTTTTAGAAAATACTTGTCAAAACAATTAACATCTACTTCTTTAGTCAGTCTTAAAGTCGTCACATTCATGTTGAATCTATTATTGCACCATTGCTATAATAAGACTGCCGTTACCTCAGAAGTTGGAAAATAGCCTGTTGATTCTCAGAAAGAATTTTGTTTCTGTTCTACCACTCAAAGGAAGCTTCAATTGGAGGCGTTTCTCTATCCGTCACCTGGGTCGCGTCCTGTCGGGGTTAAAGAAAATTTTTGTCTACCATCACACTTGCAGATTCAAATGCAATACAAAGTGCAGACTTTCCAATAAGCATCGATATACGCCATTAATTACAAATTTAACAGCTTTAGAAATCCTCATCATATAGAAAGTTCCTTTAGACAGCATCAACATATACAATAAGATTTAGAATAGACTATTTCGAAGGCATGAAAATCCACCCTAAGAGCAAGGTTTTAGTGTAATTAATTGTTTTCTATAAAAATAGATAAGGAATCGCTTTTTAAATTGAGGTAAAAAACATTATTTAGAACCTACAGGTTTTATCAACAATCATGTGTCTCAGAGTGCTTGATAACTTTCAGTCATTGCTTTTCAGTAAGATAACTTTTCTTACCATTCTTACTGCTGCGAGAATTACGGACCATTTCCATCATTATCAGAATTCTTAGCATTATGGAAAATTTTCTCACATTATACGCAAATATATAAAAACAAAACGCTAGGTATTCCTGAATTGGATTAGAAATGAAAAATTCCTTTTCTGTCATTTCAGATATAGTATTACATTAAGGAACAAGGACTTTCTTTCAATATAAACAACTTTACTTTTGATAAAAAAAATGATATGTCCTAGTATTAGAAAGAATAAAAGTGTTTTCCTAAAATTTTTGAAATGTAATTCTCATTCTGGGCATACACTATATCGCTAAACGTGACGAGGCACATTCGAATTTAGAAGTTTTTTCAAATATCTAGAGAAATATTTGACAACATCTTCTGGAACTTCCCGAATATAAAGAACATGATTAACTTCATATTTTCAGCGAAGGTTTTTTTCACTAGAACAACTAGCGGACAAACAAAAAGTTCAATAAAAAATAACAACATTTTAAATAACCGGTAAAATTAAATGCTCGAAATGATCTATATCTGTAGTACATACATGTATGGATTTGGAAGACAATTGCGTAAGAAAAGCAAGCATATTAAAGGAAATATAAAATTTATTTTCAGAAATTCAAGAAAGTTTGCATGCAGCGCTTTCAACCGAATTTAGTGTTACTTTCAGGCACCTATTCAAAGTATAGTAACTACTTTTAGAATATAATTCTATTAAATATTTAATCAAATATAAGCGTTTGAAGGAAATAATGTTTAACTAGTCATGCGCTAAAGATAACAAAATTTTGTTTGCATTATTTAGTAATCAACTATATATGGCAATTTATATAAAAATGCTAGTCAAATATCGTGAAAATTTTGAAAGATATCAGTAATATAGGAAGCAGAATTTCAGTTGTCTTCGTAAAGTAGGAAGATGTTAAGGATATTCTATCAACTGTCAATTATTATTAATTTACTTCAAACAAAGGAGTTTAATTTAGCAACTGACAACGTACTGGACTGGATGTTTAGATTATACATGTAAATTAAAATACGTGCTCAATATTTTAGAAAAATCTATTTAAGGATATAAAAGTGGCCAATTTTCGAAAATATCGAACACGTATTTTTCCATTTTTCAATCCGATGCGTATTTCTCGAGTTATTCGACCGTTTCCAGTCTTTTCAAGGGAAACGATTATCACTGCATTTGACTCGATTACAATGCCATCTACGATTTTTTGAAGAAAATGTTAAATAAGAAAGTTACGTATTTTTTCCCGTAGAATTCGAATCTGCAGTAGAAAAGGGGTTGCACAAACGAGTTCGGATAATATTCCGAATATTATTGGCAATTCCTGAAATTGGATTTTTAAATATGTTATGTGGTTTCCAAATTGTTTACGTAAGTAAGTTTTTCCCCAAATGAGTTTTTTATACACTCGATGCTACTATTCAAACTATGACTATTTTCTTTGACTTTATCGTATTTATTAATTGTTTATTGTTCAATAAGTGAGCTATTAGTATTGTTTTGTATTTATTGTTTTCTCTCAACTTTAATAATTATCTTGTAAGGCTTTGCCGCGTAGTAAACAAACCTGATGGGTAGGGCTAGTTGAGTTTAAGCCGAAAGGAAGACCTCCCCGTCCGCATTGATCTTGACCTTTTTGACTTAAGTATCATCTCTCACCTTATTAAACGGTAAATATTTGTAAAATTATTTTGGAAGTGTTGGAAAATGTTACATAATCTATGCTTGACGTATGATTTTTCGTTCGTGTTTAATTTGTTGCTGGTCCCTTAATTGCCTTAGTATGCATCAAGTATTTCTCTAGATGAGACTGAATATAATACTTGTCGCAGTACAATATAGGCAATAATAAAACGTTTAATAATACAACGTTTTAAGCACCAGAACTTTTATACAAATTGCAGATTATTTTCGGTAGCCTTCAGCTTACCATCATCTGTGACGCTAATGATGGTACACTGAATGCTACCAAAACTAGTCTGCAATTAGTTAAAAAGTTATGGTGTTTAAAACATTCTTTTATACGCCTATATTTCTTTAGATATTCGACAAAACGTCTAAAATCAAAAGTGTTCAGTGACTTTTGACCGCATAAGTAAATTTGCCATTCGCAAATAAATTTGAGTTCATTTTCAATCGCAGAAAAAATATTTCTAGTTTAAATGGTGCATGATTAATAGACTACAGGAAAACTATTTAAGCCCATGCATAACAAATTTTAAAGCATGAAAAAAAACAATAGTAGAAAATTTCTTCAAGACACAAAGAAATTTCAGAAATACATTGTACAATATTTAATACTTATAACAAAGAAATTAATTAAAATATCATATGTGAAGCGATTTGTTCCAAACTTGGTGATAAACATTCTACTCTAAGACATGCTTAATGGATGTCGCAATAAATATATATTTCAAGACGAAAATTTACTTGCATAAAATGTTAGATAATCTCACTCTGTGCGCTGTGTTCTCTCTTTTGAAACTTGCAGCTATCATTTGGAAGCATATGGAATTGTAAAATTATCTTACACGCACAAATTCGATAGGTGTTGCAATTAATGAAGCAATTAATTCGTCACTAAGTTTTATTTAAAGTTCAAAATATTTTAAGAATATAGTTAAAAAAATTATATTTATGAGTCAATGACATACAATGCAGTAAAGCACTAGTTAACATCTGGCTGCTGAAGTTAAACAGAATCGAACAAAGTATTGTAGAGGGTATCTGCTTGGGAACACGTTTGGCTCTCCTCGTAGATGTCAAAATACCTGTAGTTGTTGAGAATCCTCCTTGGTGGAAGATCGATTGATGGGAGCAAATTATTTAGTATCTAACTGTATACGTTTCTTCACTAACAGTACGGAGAAACATTGAAGCTTCCACAAATGGAAGCTGCATTCTCTTCAACAAACGCCTTTGGGACCTGATATCCCTTTACAGTCGGCCAAGGGACACTAACAACAAAAATAACACTATATTAGTATTACTGCGGCAGAAATTTATTTTTTGTCTACCCACCGAATGTATGAAAAAATATTTATTAATTTATTTCATTAAATAAATAGCCTTGTCTACCATTAATCAAGCATAGGTGATTGCATGCCTATGGCATTAAAATTTTGGAGAGGCAAAAAGGTGAAAAAAAATATTTTACAACAAAAAGGAAAAAAATTGAGCAAATGAGAAGAAATAAATAAACCCGAAGAAAAATTAAAATGTCTAATTTTCTTTAAAGGAAAATAATTAAATCATTGTTGAGTGACAGTGTTGGCAAATTCAGTGCATTAAAAAAATTAAAATATCTTTCAGAAAATTTCAACAGTAACGTTACACTTATTTATTGACAGGTATTAAGTAATTAAATAAAGCAAAAATTAATAATGAAGAATTATGTTATACGTTTTCATTAAAAAAACCACACTTTAAATAACTGAGGAATATACTCGTTACTGGTCAAAACAGTTTTAATAAATTTTCACTTTGACAAATGCAAACATTGCCTTTACCTACCCACAAATCAAACTGAATTCTTTTAATATTTACAAATCAAAATGCATTAATGTTACACAAAAACTATATAAATAGCTGCCAACCTTCCGGGTTTTTCACAAGTCAAATAATGCAATTTGAACCAGAAAAGTTTATTTAACGAAATGTTCCTAGTTCTATGCGGTTATTAATTATATAATTTTAATTAACAAATTTTCTAGTTTTATTTAATGGGATAAAACCGGAATGTTGGCAGTTATATCTGCATGTAAATAAAAAATATGTCCGTCAGTGACATTCACGTCATATTGACAGTGACAACAACCGACCAATAAATTTCACTTTATAATTGTTTTAACTTCTAGAGATTGCCCAATTTCAATTTTTAAACAGTTGAATAGGAAAAAAATATATTATTTAAAATGCAATTAGTGTGAAACCTGTATTTCAATTTATTTATTTGTTATGTTTTTTAAAATAATTTCAAGCATGATTATTTACAAAAAATTATCTCTATCGCGTGAAGTTTGATTACAAGAGATTAACTCGTTTGAACTATAAAAAATACAAATAATTCAGTATTTCAGTTTTGCTAATATTCCATAACAAATCTAGAACTTTATCAATAAATCATATATTCTAATACGACAAATCTTGTGTGTGGTTATATATATATATATATGCAAATTTTATCTTAAAAACAGCTCTAACGATTTTGACGAAATTTTGTATCCTACCGCTTTGAAGCACCAGAAAACCATTGGGCTAGGTCCCGTGTTCGAGAAAATTCGATTAATGGGTTATTTTGGGTCATCAATGGTCAGGGTCAAGCTAATTCTATCTGAAAAACGGTTCAAACGATTTCGACTAAATTTTGTATCTTACCATTTTCGGGCACGAGAAGACTATTGAGCTGGGTCACATGTTTGAGAACTTTCGATTAGTGGGTCATTTTTGGGTCAACCAGGGTCAAGTTAATCTTATCTACAAAACGGCTCTAACGATTTTGATTAAATTTTGTATCCTACGAGTTTCGAGCACGACATAATCATTGGGCTAGGTCACATGTCCGAGAAAATTCAATTAGTGGGTCATTTTTGGGTCACTGTGGGTCAAGCTAATTTTATCTAAGAAACGGCTCAGACTATTTACACTAGATTTTGCATCCTATAGTTTTCGGGAACAAGAAGACTGTTGAGCTAGGTCACGTGGTTCGAAAAAATTTGATTAGTGGGTCATTTTTGTCATGGTTCATTATGGGTCAAGCTATTTTATCTTAAAAACGGCTCAGAGGATTTGAACTAAATTTAGTGTTCTAAAGTTTAAGGGAACGAAAAGACTATTGGGCTAGGTCACGTGTTCGAAAAATTTCGATTAGTGGGTCATTCTGGTCATGGGTCATTATGGGTCAAGCTATTTTATCTTAAAAACGGATCAGACTATTTAGACTAAATTTTGCCTCCTATGCTTTTTGGACACGAGAAGACTGTTGGGCAAGATCACATGTTCGAGAAAATTTGATTAGTGGGTCATTTTGGCAATGCGTCATGATATTTGAACTCAAAGCTAATTTCGACCGAGCATAGCTCGGTCGTCCCTGCTTGTAAATAAAATAATAGAAATAGAACACAAATTTCACATAGTTTTCACCCATATTCTGTAACATGAAAAGCCGCGTTGCCCTAGTGTACATAAGTGTAAAATACATTAATGAGTTTAATGATAAATTCATAACCCACGATTTGTATCCTTCTGTTATTAGATGACATGGTTGTTTTTTGATTTTTTGTTCAGCAAAATGGAAACGAGTAAAATTATACGATTTTCGGTCGTCATGCAGTAAAATATATTAGAAGATGTTACCAAATTACTTTAGTGTAATACAAACACTAAATTATAAATTATTAAAGATAAAGGAACTTATATATAAAAAATAAATACATTTATAAATAAAATGGTAAAATTTTAAGTTTGTTCAATGGATAATTCTTAACATATTAATAAATTCATCTTCAGCAGTTCCAATCAATGTATTAATTTATTTTCTCAGCTTTACATGGAAACCAAATAATTAAATCATAAAATATGGATAATCAATACATATTTCCTGAAATCTGTTGTAAGCTTACTAAAAGTTCTATACATTTGATTAGTTTTCTGCATATTGATTCTAGCTTACGTTTCTCAATCATTTATCATATTTTTCATTTGTGTATATGATCATCAGAATTTTTAGCAGTGTTTGGAATAATATTGATATAGATTTGAAAATTTTAATTGCTGTTTAATAAATTTTTATGTATTTATAGGCAACAGAATGTAAATATAATTTGTTCTCTTTAAAGCGATTATCGAATCAATATGATACTTGAAAATGAAACGTATTTAATTTATTTGCCTTTAAACATTTCCCCTGCACGTAAAACTTAAATAGCTGCTTGTTTTAGCTAATTTTTCAAATATTTACAGGTTTTAATTATAATATTAAAACTAATTTCAAGCAATAGTTAAATTTGTAGAGAAGACGTGGCGTAACAAGCATTTATTTTTAGAATCCTTGAGTTGATTTAGTTTTGAGTTGATAAACCGTTGAAAATTTAAATTTTATTTCAAGTAGCTTGTAAATACTGAGGACCTAATGGTATGGCACACAGTGACATGCTTCAGTCTCTCATTGAGGAGAGTCGACTAATTAAGTTATACAGTAATAATCGATTTTATGTTAAAACCTGCTAGTAGCTTAATGTGAAGGATCAAATCTTTAATAAGTTTAATAAGTTTAATTACTTAATAAAGATAAATAGATGATTCAAGCACTATTTGCGAGACAAACTATTAATAATAAGGTAAAGAAGTTGTTGATGATGTTAAATATTATCTCATTCTGAAAAAAATTGATGTTTTAAGCTCCCATATTGTAATGCAGAAGACAAATGTTTGATATCATAGTGGAAAGTAAAATTGAGTACTCAAATGTTCGTACCTTCACAATAATAATAATAAAAAAATACGATACTACGATTTCCTAAAAATAAGGAATAAATACTTAAATATTTGCAAAAGAAATGGTGTAAGTTACAGAAAATATCTGGTAAAATGTGAAAGTTTGAAAATTTCCCGAAAAGAATCATTGCTTTTCGTAAATAGCAACATTTAAATAAATACAGAACAATTTTAGAGATTGTTGAAATTTAGAAACTTTTTAATAGTTATTTGTCAAGTGACCAATGATTTTCTGATTATTGCATAAAAAGCCAAAAACTCATTTAGTCTATACTGAAAATTTAATTTTTAATTTTCTATTAATAATTGGGTTTGCGTATTTGCCTATGTTTTATAGCGAATCCTTAAATTAGGATTATTAATAAAAGTAGTTTCCCGATTTTGTAAAATCATTCAGTTTGTCGGTGCCCTGATACCATCCAAAATTTGTTTATTATAAACTTGATAAGCTTCTTGCGTGGAGATCTAATAATGTTTCACAATATGCATTCTGTGTGATCTAGCGTTGCAATCTTTCAGGTTAAACCTGTTATATTGGATTAAGAACGACTATAAGCTTCAATGATGTCGCCTGTCTATACTAATAAAATAAAGTTTCGCTCTGTGTATGCGTTTCTGTCTGTCTGCGATGACTATTCAAATCTACCCCCCCCCCCCCCTAGAGATATGAAAGTTTGAATTTAGGTAGTCTAAGGCAGGTTTTGATGCACCTGAGTCTCAGAATTTTAATATTTTAATAATTAGCCAAGATATTAATTACAGACTCATCAAATGCCCATCTATTTCTTTTCGAGTCGGCGCAGGCATTAACGCATGCCCAGAACCCGATTTATACAGCGAACGGCAATGAAGAAAAATTTGAATGAAAAATGCGTTCGCCGTTCTGTTTTAACTTCTATCGACTAAACCGTTTGGTTTATTTTAAAAAGAAAGACATGTTCAGAAAAATTGCACTCAAATGCCAGTCAGTTCGAAAAAAAAATTGACGTTAACCCTTTGAAAAACATTTTTAATAAAGCGTAATTTTCCCGGGTGGATGTTTTACCCCTTACGGAAACGACTCTCAAGGGCGCAATTGTAGAGATACAGAAAAACAAAAATATCTTCTTAAAGCCGAAGCATTTGTCTAATCGACAGCATAAATTGTTTTCAAAAATACGACTTTTAACCCTTTGAAATATACTGTTGAACGCAGGTCATTTCGCGCTTTCCGAGACGATTTTTTTTCTTGCTCTAAACGTATCTAAACGTCCGTATTTCAATACAATCTTTTTAGAGCATCTCGGTGGACCATATTTACATCACTCACAATAATTTCGAAACATATGGACGAGAAGCAATATATTTTTTAAAATAAAATCTGAGGAATTTTGAACGAAAACGTATAATAACGGGGTGTTTCTGAGCGGCCACGCTCGGCTTCGTGTAAAGTTTTCACTATTTAATATGCATATATTTTAACAAAATGTTATAGAGGACTTGGATATAGTAATATTTGTAAGCGTTTTATTTGTAATATAAATTTTCAGAGAGTGCGGACGATGAAAACTGTTTTTTTGTTATGTCAATATACTAGACACTAAAACCCCAAACAACGAGAAGAAAACATATTTATTTTACAATTACATAACAATATTTCTAACATAAATTTTACACGCGCTGTAAAAACATTATATTTATACCCATTAAAAATTTAAAAGAGTTTGGATAACAAAAACTATTTTTTAAAAACAATGAAACGACCCTACGTGAAAAGAGAAGATATTGGTTTCTTACGAGCCTTTTATCACTAATTATCAGTATTTTTTCCCGATTTTGTCAGTAAAAATATAAATTCATATAAAATCGGGTTAAATATATAAAATAATACAAAATTGGAATTTATTTAAGGTTATTAACACGTGACGGGCAAAGCCTTGCGGGTCAGTGAGTGTATAATAAAGGGCTATTAGTAAATATGCGGAGACATTTACACGAGGGTGATAGCTGAAACAGATATCATATCAATAATAGATACGTATGATTTAATTTCATAGATGTTTTCTATCTAGGGTCACTGGTTCCCCCCAAATTATACATATATTAATTATTTTCAAGCTGAACCTGAATGCACCCGAAAAGAGAGCAAGCTCTATAGTCAAGTTGACCATGTCGATGTATCCAGATAAAACGCTTCTTTCAGTTATGCCAGGTGAGCGACAAAGAATTGGTTTATGTCTCATTTTGTGGCGAAGAAAATCTAATTAGATATGCGGTTTAGACTCTGATCCTTTAAGATCATTAATGTAAATATTAATTATCTGTGTTTGATTTTGACTTTCCTCTAATTTCCCAATATCGCTTCATGGATATTCATTCCATAAATGATACTTGAATGGTAGTAACATATCGTATGGAAGGTGATTTCTTCGGGAATTACAATTATAGGAATGCCGAAAGATGCCTGCCTACAAAATTGTAGCTTAAGAAATTCTAGTATCTACTAAGGAGTGTCTCAATATTTTTAATTGTACTAAACACATATTGTTCACTCAAAACCCGCCCTACTTTGCGGTTTAACGGTACTTTTTTTAAACGGCATCATTTTATTAATTTAGTGTAGAGAAATTTGAAGTCATATTTTCAAAAACAAGATTTTTGCCATTTTCAGGTGACTCCTCCCAACTGAAGATCATCTATTTTGAATATTAAAATTTTGTCTAGGCAATGTCATTTAATAATATACATAATCTAATATCTAATGACTTTGTCGTAAGTACTTATTACATACTTTGTCGTCTTAAACTTCGCTATCAGGGCAGTAAAGGCAGTTTAAAAATGTTTACTGACAAATTTCAGATGATTATTGTTAACAAAAATTATAATTAGTTTAAATAAAGGATAAATACCCGACAGTTAATTGTGATGGAGGTATTTTCAAGTTTTGTGATGGTTACTACTAGTTGAGAGGTTATGGTGCCTGCATGATAGCGGGATGAATTCCACTTTAAACGGAAGTCTTTCTCCTTTTAACCCTCTTGTACAAAATATGACAATAGAGTTGCAATAGTTCTCCGTAATTTCCATAGGCGATACATAACCTGTCTGAACTTGCCCCTGAATTGTCACTGACGTACTGCTAAAAGAAATTATTACCTATTCATTACACATTACGTTAACAATGTAATATAAAAATAAATTTATGTACAATAAGTTATGCAATTAAAAACAATATGATCATTCTTTATTGATCAGCCCATGTACAATAAAATTTCACAATCATGACTGAAACCGAATTACTTTCTTCCTGCATAAGTATGAATAAAATAATTTTCATTTAATAACTTCATATTTTGTTAAAATTAATAAACTTCACTCGAAACGAATACAGTAAAATAAAATTATTTTAGTTCATAATACATTAATTTTTAATTTTCACACGTTGCTATACAATCGCGATACAAGTTCATTTTCACTCGCAACTGCTTTTTAGCTTAAAATTTCAGGATGTATCAGATTGTTCATTTTAAATGACCTATCGTATGTATGATCTACAATTAATAATTTTGATCTTTAAGATCTGAAATGGTTCATTATCGCCTTCTATGCTAGTGGTATCTACTCCATGTTAAGTTCGTAGATATAAAGTCTACAAAATGTAAATTCCAGTGTTCAGTGTACCTTAACTGAATAAAGGTTACGCCGTAAATTATGCGGCCGCTTAAGAAGTCCAATCTCTCTGGAAGCTATTTAAGCACTTCTATGGAAAGTATCATAGCGCCTTACTGTACTGTACACGAAACAGTAACAACAACTTATCTGATATAACCTAGAAGAGTCAGAATAATTAGGAAGCGCAAATGTACTCAAAGTTTAAACGGTTTTCAATAAGTTTATAACTGGTGATTATAGCTGTTGGAAACTTCATAAACCGAAAAAAAATATTTCTAATATAAGCGATAGTTGTATGATATTGTAACTATAATACTAACTATTGTATAATAAATTGTTTCTTATACAATATTATATTTGGTTTACATTTTGTGGCTGAGATAAAAAGAAGTAAAATGAAATGCATTTTTCTAAATGGAATTGAACTACACAGAAATAATTAAATGAGTGAATTATATATGTTTTTATTGTATGTGTTATATGTAACAGTGTAAAATAAAATTGAGATTTGTTGTATTACAAACATTTGGTATAATGCGTTATTTTTCAATGCAGTAGTTTTATCCTTAACAAATGGTTTTAAAAGATCTGTATGAACAAATAAATATGAATATATTTCTTTAAGTTTTTTTTAATACTTTATATATAATTATTTATTACATGGACTTTATCATCTCATCAACATCTATCTTATTTTTTCCAAAAACGTATTTCGGCCCAATGTTTTTGAGTTTCCTTTCATTTATATTATCCTTGAACATGGTTACTTCAGTGAGTACATATCATTCAATAACAGAACATTATTTATTTTCATAATTTACCCATACAAATTTCAACAGATATAAATATGATTATTCAAATTTGCTAATTTATATTGCCAAACTTCCCAATCCAACTGCTTTGCCGTTAGCTAGAATCATAACAAAATATGAAAAAGCTATTTAATTTATTAACAAGACGATTAAAAAAAAGAATAATTTGATATTGAAGATATAACATTTAGAAAAAAAGGAAGCATGTCTTTATTATAAAAGATTTATAAATATAAAAACATACATTATATTATTTTCGATTATTAATTAAAATAGTCATTGAATATATTTTACTTTTATAATGATTTTGCGTAAAATTGAATATAAGAGTGTCTTTTTTAAAATAAAAACTTTCATAACGATTGAATCTTGCATCAATCTAAATTCATATGTCTTGTGTTAATATATCTGAAAAACCTCAATATTCCAAAATGTACAAATAATAATAAAAAAAAAAAAACATTTTTATAAGAGAATTTACACTACATAAAAAAAAAACAAAAAAAAACCGCAAGATGATTAAAACTGCAGTTTTAATTAAAGTACGAATAAATAAAAATGCCGTCGTTTTAATTCGATAAAGGATATTTAAAAAGTCGTATGTGATTTATTTTTTTCATATATGGGCTTTCACTAATTAAAAGTGTACCAATTTTTATTTTTCAAACTGTAACAGACGCGTTTTACATAACATTTGAGCTCTTTTGGATCCATTGAGACTGGAAAGAATAGATGATGTCCCATAATGAATGAAACGCTCTTAAACGTTTTACCTTTTGGAGATAAAAAGGTAATGAAAAATGGATAAAATGTTCAAAATAAGGTAAGAAATAAGCTATGTTAATAAAATAGTTTTCCCATTAATTCTCCAAAAGTTTTAAAAATTTTTAAATCATCCCCCTAGTCAAAATTAATCAATTAAATTTTCCCCTTTTGTTGCAATAAGCCAATTACAAAAAGTTGCATATTTGTACCTTTAAAGTTAACTTACTTATAATGAAAGAGAAAAACTAATTTAAGTCTCTTTTACGTTACATTTAAAACTATATTTCATCCGTGAAATTAGGGACCATATACAAATAGACTGACCTTCTATAAATCAAAATTATGTTAACATGTAGTGGAAAATTGGTTCACAAATACATCTAAACAAAGCATTACACAGGTATATTACAGGTATATATATTATAACCTTTGAAACATAGTAATGAAAACAAGTTGCAAATTGTACGTTAAACGTGACAAATGAGGTGCGTTCGTTATATAATTAGTTTTACAATATAAAAAGAATCATCATTATTATTTCAGTGAAATAAATTATATCGTCTATTATGAGCGAAATGAACATGCCCCTTTTTATTATTACGTATGCCATGTTTACAGATGCGATTTTTTTGCGACACCAGACAGCGCTGCAAAATTCACCATGAAGATCTTGCTTTGCGAATGATTACCTCCATGTTTTAATATTTCTATGATTCAAGATGAATAAATCTCTTTTGTCTATTTACTTTAATGGATTGAGATATTTGGAAGTTAGCCTATTTTTCACTGATGTTATCTCAGAATTTATACAGTTTTGAATGTAACTCATTTCTCAAGCAAACAATTTTTTGAACGATCTTTCTAAAAATGTAACTTTTATGCAATTTTATTCGAAAAAATATTTTTTAATAAAAATGGCTGCTTGGCATATGAAAAAAAGATATAGTTAGCCAGTATTTGTTTTCCTCAGTCACATGACTTGCGTTTTTATGATATAGATTACGTATGATAAGATTTAATAGAATAATGTACACTTTTATTAATATATTTTTAAGTTTTGCTTCGATTTTCATAAAATTTGAAATGCCTCGACAAAATTCTTCAACGATATATTAAAAACTATTTGGTTGGGTAGTTTTTGCGCTGTTATACGCGGACAGACGGACAGACAGACAGATGGACCAGACGACGACTATAGGTGCTACGTATTTATATAATTACAAACGAACCTGAAAAGGATTAATCAAAAAGTTTTTTCTCATCTACTATGCATAACTAAGCTTTTACATTAATGTTTTTGTAAATATGTGTAATGCCATTGATATTATTGCTAGCATCGACTGGTATGCGTTTTTTTGAAATCTTGTTTTCACAAAGGGAAAACATTCTAGCTAACCAATTTTGTTTCAGAGGATGTATTACAATTTAAAAAGGGTATTTTTTGAAAAATAACGGAAGAACTGTTTCATTAATAAAAATGTATTTCTTACCTTAATTTGAACACTTTGGTAATTTACATTATCTTCTTATCTTCAACAGGTAACACATTAAATGAATTTCAAATTGATTTTCTATAATTTCTTCATAAAGTTAGAAGAAGTCAAAGTTTGCGTATCCTAATGTTAAATATATGCGACAAACTTTAAATTATATCTTCTAAGAAAATCTCACTCGACTGAAATGTTTCTTTTTGAATGAGACACAATGAGTGGAATGAAATATAATCTAGGCATTTTTTGGTTAAAAATATATTGATAATTATAAAAAAAATGTTTAATTATTTCATATTTAAATAATTCATGACTTATGGATTACACTAAATTTTGCAAAATAAGAATCAGCGTCATTTTTTCAACTTCACAGAACAACTATTAAAGCACCAAAAACATTATTTTTAATTGTGCTAGAAATAACATATTATGTTCCGATGGACTTTATAACAGAAATTGGTTTTCAATTACACACTTTTCAGGAACTGGTCTGTTGAAAAAACAGTAACATTAAACGAAAACTGGTCGCAGAAAGCGATTGATTGAATTAAATAGAGGCGGTCCTTCCTTGCTAATTTCGATAACATATACCAATTTCCTTTTTAACTAAAAATACACATACTTTCGATATGAACAAAACATTTTACGTGTGCCATAGAAGCAACACTTGCCCAGACATGTTTTTCAATCCTTGTGCATGTGTTGATTTTATTTCCAAATATTTTTATATTTAATACACCGTGTGACTGTATGTGAAATTCATATAATACGACTTTGAGTTCCTTATATTAAAGCATTTCATAAATTTAAGTCCCATGAAATATAAAATAAAAAGCAGTAGATAAATGCAATAGTATTTATAAATAAGTATCTCAAACACACATATTTGTATATACTACATTCATGTATACGTTTGGAGACATATATATATATTTGTATAAATTTAATTTCACTTCTCAATACTTACAAAATATGTCCTGAAAAGCACAGTATGAATGGTATGAATGGTACACAGTATGAAGTTTTATTTATGGTACAAGAATGAAATTATTGCATTCATACATATGAAAATTCCATTTCTTTTTTAAGAAGTAATTTATTTAAATTTTAAGTTTAATTCAAGAAAATAGAGGCAATCACCTGGAAGCAACTGAAAGCTTTATTGACATTCCAGGAAATATGAAACTTCAATCCTTTATTCAATCGTTATTCTTAGAAGACTATGACTAAAATGACATTTTCAGATGTATCATTTTCTCCGTATGAAATAAAATTTGAAAATAATATGCGTTTTTTTATATATAACGTAGATATAAAGTGAATGTAAGAATATGAAAGTGAAACAGACAGTTTCTGAGAAAGATATTTTGATTGATTGCTAAAATAAAAAATATATACATGCCATGCTTATTACATTGTAAAGAAAATTTTTAAAAAATGTTGTTTCTATAATGTTTACAGTTATTATTATATTTTCGTAGAAACAAACATGAGATATAAGCATAGTGAGAAAGAAAATATCATATGTATAGAAAAAAAATCAAATTATATTACATTTTTTTTCTGAAAATATTTTGTAGAGCATAGCTACCAATGTTTAACCGTTTTTGCTAACACTAAAATTTATAGACAAAACCGTCCTATTGATGCAATAAGTTAGTTTATTTCCTCTTAGGTAAACATCCAAAATAAGGTAAAGATTTATTTGCTTCTAAGTCTAAAATAAATTTTATATCACTATAACTCTATCACTGTTGTTTGCATGTTCAAAAAAATTCATGATGAGAAGTATGGCATAATCCCATATAATTAGAATATCGTGGACAAATCTGACCCATAAACTTCGTTTAAAGAGGAAGTTGAAATAATCTTGCTCTCCAAAGATCTAAGATTTAGCTCATCTAAAAAAAACGAAGTTGGCGACCACATGGGTTTCTTTCCGTTTCTTTATATCCTATATTGTTAAAAACAAATACATTATTACTGGTAATTAGGTTTAAGTCTGATATAATGTATTTTTCATTTTGTCACTGTCTTCATATTGTCTTTATTGTTGATCGAATTTATATTATAGTCCTGAACGTCCTGCCTATCTATAGAAGAGTAAAGTGATATGATGTCGAGGCTGGCTAGAATACTATTGTCATCAAGATTTATACCTTTAATTATCTATGTTGAATTGTAGATTTAATTACATACTCTGAAGGAGGAAATAAAACCAACAGGATAGAAATAAAAAATGGAACAAATGTCGTTTCTAGAAAATATGTTGCAGCGGTGAGTTTCGAGACAGTTGGCCTGCATGGGAAGTCAGCCTTATGGTCTGTTAATCGAACGTAAAGGCGTAGTGTTACAGATCTTTCTGATTTTTGTTTCACCTTGAGAGTAAGATTATTTCAACTTCCATTTTTAAACGAATTTTATGCATCAGATTTGTCGACAATATTCTAATTATATGGGATGATGGCATTCCAGCCCTTGTGAATTTTCTTGAACAAGCAAACAACAGTGATAGTAAGATAAAGTTTACTTTAGAATTAGAAGCAAATAAATCTTTACCTTTTTTGGATGTTTACCTAAAAGGAAATATGAACTAACTCATTGCATCGATAGGATGGTTTACAGAAAATCATGTCGTTCAAACAGTACCATTTCTTATAACAGCCATTCTCCGTTCTCTTATCTGCAGTTTATCACCTCTTTGCTACTCCAAAAAAAATCGATTTTTTTCAGCACTAGTGAGAAGTGGAAGTCATCTGTGACGGACTGAATTTCACCAACTGATGAAGGCAAATAGCCAACAAAAAGTGAACAAAATAATTAAATGGTGAATGCACAAAGCACAACTGCCAAAGAAAGTTAATGGAAAAAAACAGTGTCAAATCAAGTGAATACAGCCTCATAGATACATGACGGACTAACGGCCACGAAACAAGCCCCACTCCATTAGTGCGACAAGTTTCTCAAACAACAAATAAACAAGTTGCACAAAATTCAAAAACAGTGATAACAGTCATTAGGATTCAATGGACTGATCGCAAAAAACTTATTCACGAAGGAAAAAAAATCAAAACCCCCAATGCTTGGGTGAGATAAAGTGACAAAGACAACAAAAATGAGTGTGCAACATCCAGAAATGTGACAACCACCAGTAACAGAAGTTACAATGTGACAACCACCAGTAACAAAAGTTACAATGTGACAACCACCAGTAACAAAAGTTAAAATGTGACAACCACCAGTAACAAAAGTTACAATGTGACAACCACCAGTAACAAAAGTTACAATGTGTCAACCACCAGTAACAAAAGTTACAACGGGACAAATCCCACGATAGTGACATAATAACCAGTGAAACTCTCGAAAGAAGACCAAGATTCAAAATGTGAAAACCAGCTCTAGCACAAGCTAGAGGTAAAAATATATCAAGAAAGAGACAAAAAACCAATGAATGATAGACAAAAAACAACCCACAACAGGGGTGAGCCTATAAAAACGTCAAAAAGCCTTGACAGAGACAAATACAACAAGAAGTGAAATCAGCCCATAAAAGAGGCGATAAACACTACAGCGACAAGCCACCATGAACGTGACAAGCCAACAGACATGGTAAATATGTAAATCTATGTACGCTAATGGCACCTGGTGCATGTAAAATACGTCGTGGGTGCAAAGCCCTCCAAGTTACCTTTGAATAATACCTCTGGGGGTGCCTAGTCAGGTGAGGGTCTCGTCACCTGATCAAGGTTTTAAATTACGACACCTATTAAATCTGTCAATTCAACAAAGTTAAACAGAAACCTTGAACCGGCAAACAAAGATAACGGTAGCAAATCACAAGAGAGCAAGCACAGCAGCGATGTGAACAAATCAATTGTCAGGTGGATCACAGCCATGCTGTGATCAGGCGATTTCCGCCCCGCACCCAGGTACTAACCCGTTAAGCTAGGCATTCATGCCGGGCAGGTAGGGGCCTGGTTAGCGGTATAAAAAAAACTGCATTTTATCGCTTTTACATTAAATGTGTATTTGAGGTGTTCTTGGATATTCTATTTAAAGTTTAGTTAGTCGCTAATAGTAATGGTTTTTCTAGTAGATTCATTGATAAATTGTTCTATAAATTTGTTCTACAAAAAATACCAAAATTGTGAAAAATAGTCAAAAAGAAGTTACATTTATAGCAATTATTATATACCTCACGTATACGAAAAGTTAAAATACATCCTAAGGAAATATAATATATTATTAATAGACAGACCCGATGCCAAATTAATTTATCTTCTACAGAAAAGAATTGTTCCTATTGGTTTGTACATTATATCATGGGTTTACGTAATCTCCTAAACAGATAATGTAAGAAATAAAATATTAAATTATATTGGTATGACAGCTAGAAAATTACAGATAAGAAGTAATGAAAATATACAGGATGTTAGTAAAAATAGACCTGCTGCTGCCCTCTTCAGACTGTTCCAAACTAATGACATTGAAATATTTTTTAAGTGAGCTAAAATCATTATGCCGGTTTCTGATTTTAATATTTGTACCATTCTGGAATCTTTAGAAATATTAATACAAGAAAACAGCTGTTGTAACGTTGCTAAAATATTCGGTCTTTTTCGCTAAAATACCATGTATTTGTTAAAAATAAATGTGCAACGTTAAATTAGCACAAATTAAAATCATTTCTAATGGCAAACAGCCAGGCTGCGAACGTCAAAACGTAATTCAAAACGTCTGGCTGCGTTTCGCTTAGTTCATTCTCTTCGTCCCCCCTCCTTTATTCGCCTCCACACTTAAACTTTCCCGGTCGGCGGAGTGTTCCTATTGGTCTCTCTGTCACGTGTGTTTCCTCGTCTCCGCTGTTGTTTTGAAAAATTCAACGCCATTTCATCTGGCCGCGGGGCGAGAGATGGCAAGCAAGCGGTCATGGCTTAGGAGTTTTTAATTCGTTTTTACCTTTTGAGTTGGCACTGAAGATGGAGCTTAAGGGCTTTGAAACAGCTGTTTGCCATTAGAAATGATTTTAATTTGTGCTAATTTAACGTTGCACATTTATTTTTAATATAACGGCACAAAGTTTTAATCCACCTTTTAGATATTTCGGCTGCAACGGGCCATTGGATTTTTTACTTGTTTGTTTTAATGATTCCTTGCCAATTTCCTTTTGTTTTATGCCATGTCGATCTGTAATAGATTTTCCAACTTACGTCTGAAAATGTTCAGATATCTTGATCATCTTTCTTTCCTTCTCAAATGTAAACGAAATAGAATAATTCCAAACTTTATTTCTGTCAGATGTAATTTGCCATATTCAAACAAAGTGAAAAAAGTAATTTACCGCACTAAGCTTGCACTGTTAAGATCTACAATACAGGAGACACGTAGTAAAATAGCCGTCATTGAAAAGGAACTATACGAGCTGCATCTTAATCTTTCTAATTCTCATCCTGATTTCACTTACTTAGATAACCGATCTTGGTTTAGTGCGCATAATAAGTCTATTAAACATACTAATACCCTTAATGCTAAATTCAATTTACTCTCCAGACAACACAGCAATAAAGTGATTAACACCTTACCGTTAGTAAATCAGAACTCTGTCGTTAACCTTTCGGGTGTACAGCTTAGTCAGGATGAACTCCAATGAATAAAACTAAATAATAATTTTGCACTCTCCAGCAAACCGTCTTTTCCACATATTATTGCCCCCATTGAAAGAGCTTTCAAATTTAGTGCTTTAAATCCTTCACAAAAGGATTCAATACGTCACTTAATTGCGAACAATGTAAATTTTAACAATAAACTTCCAATGTCAAATATTAGTAAGGGTGCTTCCAGTTGCATGAAGAAACTAAAATCCAATCCAAATATAGTTATTAGCAAAGCAGATAAAGGTGGCCAGATTGTGGTTATGGATAAGTCGGATTACATGACAAAAACACAAGATTTACTTAATAATGGTCCTTATAAAAAGTTAAAGTCTGACCCTTCACAAAATGAACTAAAAACAATAAAATCCGCTATCCAACATTCCCCCCTCATTTCCAATAGCACTAAATCTTCCCTCATTCCTTCTGTGTCACATTGCGCAAGATTTTATGCTCTTCCAAAGGTTCACAAACTCGGTATTCCATTCAGACCGATCGTTTCAAATATTGGTACCTCCTCCTATAGATTAGCGAAATATCTCGTTACTATTTTCTCCCCGTTACTCTCCAACAATATTCATACCTGCAAAAATTCTTATGATTTCGTAAATAAATTACGCAACTTCCCCTTTACTCAAAGCCGTATGGTTTCATTTGATGTCAAATCCCTCTTTACAAATGTACCGGTTCAAGGTGCCTTAAACTGTCTCAAATTACGCCTTCCGGAATTTCACTTCTCACAGTTTGAAATAGATGAATTATTGCGCCTTACGGACAGTTGTCTATCACAAAACACGCTCATTTTTAATGGTGATTTTTATCGCATGACCGATGGGTTGTCTATGGGCTCGCCCCTGAGCCCAATTCTCAGTGATTTCTATATGCATTATTACGAGTCAAACCTTTTCAATAAGTTAAATTTTCCATTTTACACCCGCTACGTCGATGACTGTTTCGCTTTAGTTGATCCTAGTGATATAGATATTCCTCATATCCTTTCTGTTATGAACTCTGTAGATGAACATATACAGTTTACATCTGAACTTGAAAATAACAACCAACTACCTTTCCTTGATGTCAAGGTTTACCGCGAAAATGACTCATTTCAAACTACAGTTTATCGTAAACCATTCGCAGTTTCATTACCGCCACACCGTTTTTCATCTCACCCCCCGAATCAAAAATTGGCTGCTTTTAATACATATGTTTATCGCGCCCTAAAAATTTGTACATCTGGGAGTTTACTCAAACCGGAGTTAGACTACATCAAATCAATAGCCTTTGACCGGGGTTATCCTGTTGAAATAGTTGATTCAATTCATAATAAACAAATTAAACATACGCATTCCAATGTTAACAATGTTCGCAATGAAAATTTAATTATACTTCCATATTTTCCGAGAATAAGCCATCAAATATCTAGAATTTCGAAAAGTTTCGACTTTAAAATAGTTTATGCACCGTTTAATAAAATCAAATTTACAGACCTCAAACATCCAATAGACAGATTTTCACATTGGGGAATTTATAAAATATCTTGCGAATGTGATAAAATGTACATAGGTCAAACTAAGAGACCACTTAGAGTCCGTTTAGGGGAGCATAAAAACTATGTTAAAAATTGTGATATTAAACGATCTGCAATAGCTAACCATTGTTGGTCTGAAAGTCACAGTTTTAATTTTTCGGAAGGTGAGATAATTCAGAAATACTCATCAATTTACGACCTAAATTTCTGGGAAGCTTATTACATATGGAAAAATTCGAGCAGCTTGGTTAATGATTTGTCCAGTACACCAAATTTTTCAAATGTCTGGCTACCTTTCATTTAATTCATCCTCATTGCCCCCCCCCCCTTTCTGGTTTTTTCTCTGCCGTACAAAGCGTTTCAAACGTCTGGCTGCGTTTTGCTTAGTTCTGTCTCTTCGTCCCCCCTCCTTTATTCGCCTCCACACTTAAACTTTCCCGGTTGGCGGAGTGTTCCTATTGGTCTCTCTGTCACGTGTGTATCCTCGTCTCCGCTGTTGTTTTGAAAAATTCAACGCCATTTCATCTGGCCGCGGGGCGAGAGATGGCAGGCAAGCGGTCATGGCTTAGGAGTTTTTAATTCATTTTTACCTTTTGAGTTAGCACTGAAGATGGAGCTTAAGGGCTTTGAAACAGCTGTTTGCCATTAGAAATGATTTTAATTTGTGCTAATTTAACGTTGCACATTTATTTTTAATATAACGGCACAAAGTTTTAATCCACCTTTTAGATACCTTGTATTTGGTTCGAACTGCTTCAAGTTACAGGAGAGTTAGGTCTACCGCATGATCGTAGGGTTGAGCTTTCCTTACATATCTCTCCCTCATTATTAGTGGTTTCGACAACCTATAAAAAAATTTCGAAGGAGATTCCAGTCGTCAGGTGTCAGTCTGCATCGAGTTTTTCTCCACTGATTTCCTTCTTAGATTTAGTCGAAAGCGCTCGGAGTGCTTTATATACTTTTGACATCTAGGGTTTTTAAATAATTTTAAATCTTTTGTCTATATTTGATCAACACCTATTTTATCAATAAATTTTAATGAATCATTTTTATGAATGTTTTCATATTTTATGTAGTGAAGAAAGTTGAATTTATCGTTTCGAGTAGACTATATATAGTATGCTTTTAGGTAGCTTTCAATACAAAAAAGTTTAAAGCTACCTATTGCAGCCGTTCGGAGGAAAGCAGTTCCGGAAAATTTCGATATATTTTCACCGATCATGACCCCCAGACCCCAAAACCACCCTCCGTTCAAATGTTGATTTATATATATAGATATATCCATATATATATATATATATATCTGACCTATGTCATACGATAACGCTCGTATTTATAAATCGATTTTTATGAAACTAATTGTGTGTATTAAGGTGACCAATGTCTCGACCGAGTTCGTTGGCCAGCTTGGTCCGCCATTTTGTTTCAAGATATTTTGTTTCAAGATGGCGGTCATTTAAAAATTTAAAACTAAAATAAATATACAAAAAAAATTAAAAATTAAAATTTATTTTTTAATTACGTTTTAGGCCTTGATACAAGGATTCCAGAGCATTTTTTGGTTTACCTCTATCTAAAAAAATGGCTGAGATAGAGCAGTTTGAAATTCTAGGGTGGCTGACATTTTGAAACAAAACAGCACATTAACGCGATTACTCGCAAATTATTTTCTTTCATTGTTGTAATAATTTTCCCAATCATACGCATAAAACTATATATTCGTATCCGTTAGCACCAAAATTGGCGACATTGGCGACAAAATTGGCAAAATTGGCGACAAAATTGGCAAAATTTGTGACATTTGACGAAATATCGCTAAATTTGGCGACTAAAATAAGTCTTCATAAATGAAGCCAATTTGGCTATTGCTCAATAATTTGGCGAATTTCTTATTCAAATTCAGTATTAACGAATCTTTTGTAAACGTTTATTTGCATTTTAACTTGCTGTTTTCGTGTAACATTAGCTAAAATTTTAAAACGAAGGTATAGGAAAGCTACCTTTTC
The DNA here is from genome assembly GCA_963931845.1 of Maratus michaelseni. Classification (NCBI taxonomy): domain Eukaryota; kingdom Metazoa; phylum Arthropoda; class Arachnida; order Araneae; family Salticidae; genus Maratus; species Maratus michaelseni. The sequence continues at coordinate 229,991,979 of OZ007590.1, read as the reverse complement.
CTCCCGGTACAGGCCGGAAGGACTTTTTAAAGTCGATCTATTACTACTTTTCAAATATGTTGGAATATATTAAAATGAAGCAAAAAAAATATTAAATCAAGAAAACACTAAAATATAAATTGTTTTGCTTTCTTTCCCATTTGTATCTCTTTGTAGCACATACAAAATTAATTTAATATACAGCACGCACAAAAAGGGAGAAAAATCCAAACACAAGCCATAACGGAATTTCTGAAATATCTGTATGCATGCATGTTACTTGTTTGTGTTTTTTATATATTTTCTTATACCTTTCGGTTTGAAAATCTGTAACCATGGGTATTTTTGGCCGAACTTTGAAATTTTCAATATGAACGTCTTTTTTTTTTTTTACTGTAATATTTGTAGTAAGTGGATTTTCTTAGCATTTTCTTTAATATCAATTGAAATATTAGCTTAACGTTTCTATCAGTATTGAGAAACACATTTGGAAGGAAATAAGGAAATGCTGTTATAAGAGTATTAAATTGGGTATGTCGTTATTCTTTTTGAGAAGAAAGTTAGCTGCGGGGAAAGTCGTAAAAAGGCGTTTGTTTGCTGATATCTGCTTGATATGCCTCAGATTGTAAGAATTATTAAAATTTTATAACGGGACCTCGATGGTGTCTGTTTTCAGTATTTGCACACAATGTTACAGATTTAAGAACTATTAAAAGCAAATATGTTTGTTTCGAAGAATGATGCACGGCAATTCTGGAGTTCGCTAAAAATTGTTTTATTGAATTATATATTAATAATAAATATTTCAATAGAATTAATGTGATTTATGTGAAAGCTTCATCCTCAGAAATATTATTTTAAACAACAGGTAATAAAATACATAAAATAATCGATAGCACATACCTAAATAATAGAGGTTTATATTTAAAATTAATGAGTTTAACTTTTTAAAATTATCTTTTACAAACCTGTAATTCACAACTGTCGGAAATTTGCATTTTCCCTCTTTTATATACTGAAATTAAGTATATCATACAAATTTTTATTGAACATTTATTATTTGTTCAGTTTTAATACTTTTAATTTAATTATGATTTCTTATATCAAAATAAGTAGCGTACATTCGTAAAGATTCTTCAACGAATCATAGAAATTAGAGCTACTGTTCATTTTATTACTAACTACAATTTCATTGAATTTTTTAAAAAACAAAACAACAATAAAGTTTTCTACATAATGAATCAATAAATAATCTCATTTTTTAATGTTTTAAAGGACATATTTCATACGCATTTAAAAAAAAGATCAAATGAATTCTGTTGCAAAACCATTTGAAATATAAAGGAAACAATTTAAAATAAAGCCAATATAAAAATCTACAGCAATACAAATTTTAAAAGATATTCAATTAATTTTAGTTTGCCTATGCAGAACTATCCAAAGAAATGTTATTATCGAAGTAAAACTTAGAATTTATGTGTATTTATTCGAATATTTTATTTAAAATGAAGGAATTTCATAATAAAATGAAAGTAATATAGAGTTAGCAAGTCTTATATATATGTCTAGCAAAAGGAAATAAACATTCACATGAAGTTCTAGAAGAAAAATCATAAAATTTATATGCCTACTTTTTTTATTTTTTAAAGCATGGCATTTAATCCGAATACGTAGAATTGTTTAGTTTTATCAATCTATTTTCAAAATTATCTCAATTTTAAGCGTGTGGGGAAGCAAACAAATATTTTTAATGTAATGATAAATTGAGGGGTATATACAAGGTCCGTCAAAAGAATCATGGACGAGTTTGGTCAAGAATTTCATTTGTACTCGGTTTATATTCGAAGTTTTAAATAAAAAATAAAGCATGGAATATGCATATCATTATAAAAAATGGTTAGATATGTTAAACACTCATGTTGACAATCATTTTAAGTCTTCTCTTGAAACCTCTAATAACCTCAAGAACAGTGGATGGCGGAATGTTTTCGAGTACTTCTTGAAATGCTTGTTCTGATTAATTGAGATTTGACGGTGCATTTTTATAGCATTTATCCTTCAGATATTTCCTGAGGAAATAATCAGTTGGATTCAGGTCAACGGAAAACGGGGGCTACTCAACATCACGTCCATATCGGCTTTCAAAACTCAAACCGTTAACTCTGTCAGGAAAGTGTTCTTCAATGATATCGTGGATTTCGTGATAACGTAGAGGAGCTGTTCTATCTTGCATAAACCATCGTTCACCTTTTACGGGTCATGGAAGCAATTAATGGGTGTTTCTGATGACATGTTCCTGATGCGCCGAAAAGTACCTTTCTGGATTAACTGTGTTTCTGAAAAAGTATGCTGCGAATGCTCCTTTTGAGCAGATGACTATCTAGGCAGTCGGTTTTTATGGATTTAGGGGCTTTTCATGAGACTCATGGCGGTTTTCTCTAAACCAGTACTAGAAATTTTGCTTATTAATGTGCTCTATCTGATGAAAGTGAGCCGCATCATTAAACCAAACGTTTGGAAACGGGATTTTGTTACCTCTCGATAGCCGAAGACATTTTCAGCGAAACAAAATCAATCTCTTTTTCTTGGAATTTGCTGTCAAAGTGTGCACAATTTGAATTTTGTATGGGTAAAAATGCAGTTCACCTCTTGAGATGCTGCGAACACTTACCTCACAAATGCCGATCTCTTGGGCAAGTCTCAAATTTGATAGATTTGGATATTCTGTAAGACGTTCACTCTTTTGCTGAATTTTTTCAGCGGTTCTCGTAGATCGTGGTCTTCCGGTTAAATTTGCCTTATTATCGGCAACACTTTTTGTCACCTAAAATTTGCCAATTAAATTGCTTATCGTTTGCATTGTTGGTGCACTGTGTCTTCAATATTTTTTCCCAACAAGTACACAATGAAGAAGAAGATCCACCAGAAAAATCGTATATCATGACTATAAAAATTCGATTCGCCAGCGTCAAATCTTGTATAGGCATTTTTGGTCCATTTTGGTTGGATTGACTGAAATTTTAAAACTGAATAACAGTTTAACGCTCCCTTTAACCCTACAAACTATCAAATTTTCTGATAGCCTAAAATGGCAGGTTTAATTTTACATAAAAAAAATCAAACTTACTGTACACAATGTAAGGTAGTTCAATTGAAAAAGCTTATTTTTGACACAAAATTTTCAAAAAACACAACTGAAATGCAACAACGCATTTTGCTCTAAATGTTGCTTTCTTTACGTATGCATACTTTCAATTTCCGTTTAAAATTAACACCGCCTCTCACATCACGATAATTTCCGCGCATGTGTGCCAAAACCGTGTATGATTCCTTTTGACGGGCTCTGTATCTTGGAGGGTTTTATGCTTTATTAAATGAAATGTCGTTTTCCTTTCTCTGAATATGTGATCTTTTTATTTTTTTGTAATTCATAATTATTGAATTTCATAAATAAAGAATAAAGTTCATATGGATTTTTATTATTTTGGACGTTACCATAAAAAAATTAAGTTGTTTTATATTAGTTTATTAGTTTAATTATTTTAATAATTATTAGTTTATTTTTAAAGAAATTTAATTGTATTAGCAAATATTAACACATATTTATAATCTAATGATAAATACTTGTAGGTTTTACTCTTTATTAAATGAAATTTAGTTCAAATTCTTTATGCAAATGCTTTTTTAATTTTTAGTAATTAATAAATACTGAATGCAATACTTTTATTAATAGTTGTTTGTGTGTGTGCGATGGCTAGCAAAATCTACCGCACGTAGAAGTCTGAAAATTTGGGTGCAGATAGTTTAAGGCAGGTTCTGATGCACTTGAGGCTCAGATTTTTAATCTTTTAAGCTCCGGCCCCGTGGGGCCCCTTTAAGTTTTTTGCCCAAAATTGTTATTTACTTGCACCATTTTTATCCGATCTTCTTAGTTTTTGGTGACATTTCTCGCGTTGACGTTTTTGTTCCCTAAATTGTTAATAACTTGCCTACTTTTAATCAGATTTTCTTCGTTGTTGGATCCTTTTATATATTTAGTTATTCCCCCGTTTCGACATTCCAGTTAGTACCCTGAACTCCCGGGATCCGGTCCGGGGCTCTTGAACTTTTTGTGCGCCATCCATTTATCCCCGCCCCCTAATTGTATCACTCTCTCAATGCATAACTTTAAACTCGAGTTTTGGACTCCCCTTCCTGGGCCACCACCCCCATATTTTCATTGGAGCTCTAGGGTTCTTATTAAGCATTTCTTTAAAATTGTTATTTAAATGATTAATTTATACCTTATGCTTAAGTTCGACTCATTGAAGATCTAAAGACTTGAGTACTAGGACCTTTTAAGATTTTTTTTCCCTTAGAGACATGCTTAAAACGATCAGTTGGCCCCTTACTATAGCTCCCTCAAAAATTGTCCAATTCAATAGCTTTTTTTTCTAACAGGTTCCTAGGACTTCCAGCTCCTAATTGATAGACCTAAAAATTTCTCTGACCTCAGCTACACCAATTTTGAATATTAATCTCTTTCTTGGTGCTCTTGGTGCAGCTTCTTAGAAAAATAATACAAACTTGAGTTCTGTTTAAGGTTATCACGGGCTCGGGCAACGCCGGGCGGATTAGCTACTTTGTTAAGAAATAAATAGCTGCTCTGATTCCTTTGTTATTTTTTTACAATATACTATTTAAGCTGAATACGTAGAACTATGAATTTTTATCATTTGACTTCTAAGACATTTTGTTATCAAATGCTGTAAGAAACATTTACAGAGATTTATAATGTTATCGATCTAAAGATATCGATATTGATATGTTGTTGATTGATATGTTGTTACGTTTTAGTAATTGAAATTTTATTTTATTTCTCCATGTAAATGTTTTTTTTTTTTCTAAAAATTAACAATTGAATTTTAGGAATAAAGAATAAAGCTGGTGTGACTTATTTTTGAACAATGCCATGTTTAAGTTGGATAAAGAGAATTTTTACCCGTTACATTTGTTTTCATAAAAATTTAAATTTTAAATGTATTAAGAGATTATAAATGATAATAACTTACAAAGTAATTATACATTTGTGGAAGAATTTACGATTTATTAAGCAAAACTTCTTTTTTTCAGAATAAATTATTTTATTTTTTATTGACGAATTAATAATTACTAATATTTACAAAGAAACCAATAAAATCAATTTAAGCATTTAATGCATTTATTTTCAAAATTTAATTATTTGATTCTTTTGATAATGTGAATTATTTAATTTAACGCTTAAATATGTGTTTACAAAAAGCTGAGGTAATAAAAATTGTGAGAAATTTTTAAATGAACATAATTTCAAATAAATAATTTACCTTTTCTATTTTGTTTTTACAAGCTTAAACAAATTTATGCTCTTCGCTTTATAAGTCTCCATATGGGAACTTCAGCTTTATGAAAAGCTACATTTTAAGAAAATTACAATCACGACAGCACAGCCACATACGCCGATGTTTAAGATTAGTGTAATAAAGCAAATAAAAGACACACCTAACTTTGAAGTCAAATAAGAGAAGAAAATATCAAATCCATTTTCTTTCTTTCTTTTTTGCAACCCAGCAATGAAGATCTATGAGAAAAGAATAAAATGGAATATTTATTTTTGCATTTATCTGCATACACTTTTCATGCAGGTATGAATAAAATATGATTTTATGAGGGGAAAATTATGTACAAAACAAATAAAAACTGAGAGTTATCATATTTGTAAACAAAGAAGAAGAGACATAAAATATTTTAATTGTACAAATAAGGTAATGAATAGAATAAACTTCTTATATATGAATTAATGTAGAATGTATGAAAAGAAAAAGTAAGTCTGCCTTCAGAAGTTAAGTATTTTTTTACAAAAAATTAATTATTCAAATGTAAATATTTTTTCACATAATAACATGAAATTATTTTTTAATTAAAAAACACTGATTTTACTAAGTGTAAAATATCAATAAAAATACTGTTTTTTGTTGTCAATTTTCACTTTATCTCAAAAGGCAATTTAAGACGATGTATGCATAATAATAGCAAGGAGTATGAAAAATAGTCACTTGAAACCACCTACTCTGTTTAAAAATAGTACAAAAAGTGTTATCAATTATTTTTTTTTCAAATCCTGTAATGTTCAATTCTGTAATTCTCGAAATTCTAGGAGAAACGGTCGTGAATATGCACCAGAGTCATTCTACATACATTTATGCATAGTTACGTTTGGGCAGAATATATTTTTAAAATGTTTTTGAGGTTTTACATAAGATAACATAAAAAATATATATTTGATAAAGATTGGTGATTTGAGATTTTTTTTATTTAAATTACTCATTTTTAATGAACGCATGAATACTTATGTTTCCCTCTATTTTTATCTTCATTTAGTTTGTTAATGTGATATATATATATATATATATATATATATATATATATTAAATAATTTCCAAAATATAGCATTATTCGCCACCTAATAAAATTATTCAGAGGCAGCAGGCATCCCTTTTTAATTTCAGCTGTTAGCCGAGTGTGTGCACATTAACATTAGTCATTAATTCTAAAGTATTTTGAATGAGCTAGGAAAAAGGTCATGAACTGCAAGCTTCACATCCTAACCTAAATAAGCACAGAGCATTGTAAGAAAACAAAAAATAAAATGTAATATTAGTATTCTCCGTACAGGTATTTGTGTTATTCGTAGATAATTAAGATAATTATCTGTAGATAAATCCGGTTAAATATTATGAAGGAAATTTCGTCTTTAATCTTGCACAAAATAATGAGAAGAATATACCACCATCTATACAAATCTTAAAAGAAGTCAAATATGAATTATGGATTTTAATATAAACATTTTTGTTTGAAATTTTTGTGCTCGAAAAGTAACGTTTCCAAAGAATGACCCATCACTGAATTTCCAAGTTTTCTGTGTCACACTTTTCTCTTTTACCAGATTTATCATTTATATGTATTGCACAGAGGTCTTTCGAAATCTCGTAGCTATTCCTTTTAGGTAGATTTCGTAAGAAATACTACCTATTACATTCTCACCTAACTTCTAGGAGAAGGGCCGAAAATTTATGTATGACAGATTTTTGATATAATTAAAAATTGCCTTAAGGGGGGGGGAGGGGGGTTTTAAAAGAAAAAAAATCATAACTTCGGCAATTCCCAAGATTTCAAATCCGCTTAAATTTATTATAAATCCTCTTAATATTATCTAAAACTTTTATATTGACAAGCTTTTTATAAGACCACCTCTAATAGCTAAACAAAAAAAAAAACCCTGCTGGCTCCGCCTGCAAACAAGTTAGGTTTCGAAGTAGGCGGTTCCAACTGCCGCATCATCGCAAAAAGTCATTTCTTCCGCAATTCTCGACAAACAGGCGCCCCACGGTCTGCGTCTTCGAAATCTACCTGTGCCTGTAGGCCGAGCCGTCAGGGATTTTTTATTTATTTTTACTTCTTAACGAATGATGAACTTACACTTTATCTGTTGCCGAACTTGAAATTGAATTACACGATGAATCTTGACCTAATTACATGGTATACAGGAGTTTCCGTGCTATTTTAAGATTCATCATGTAAATGCTATAGTTATAGCTCGGAAGAATGAAATTAGTGCTGCCGTTCGCAGCCTTGTCCAACAAATAAGAGTGAGATATGCCAGTCCAGGATATCGTTGGAATAGCTCAGTAGGGAGAGCGTTGGTACGGCAAACCAAAGTACCCAGGTTCGAGTCCTGGTCCCGGCATTTTTTCGCTCTGTTGGAAAAAATCTCAACTATGATACTCCAACCATTGGATATACTTTCCTCTATTCATTATGACCTAATTACATGGTATACAGGGGTTTCCGTGCTATTTCAAGATTTATCATGTAAATGCTATATTTATAGCTCGGATGAAGGAAATTAGCGCTGCAGTTCGCAGCCTTGTCCAACAAATAAGAGTGAGATATGCCAGTCCAGGATATCGTTGGAATAGCTCAGTAGGGAGAGCGTTGGTACGGCAAACCAAAGTACCCAGGTTCGAGTCCTGGTCCCGGCATTTTTTCGCTCTGTTGGAAAAAATCTCAACTATGATATTCCAACCATTGGATATACTTTCCTCTATTCATTATGACCTAATTACATGGTATACAGGGGTTTCCGTGCTATTTCAAGATTTATCGTGTAAATGCTATATTTATAGCTCGGATGAAGGAAATTAGCGCTGCAGTTCGAAGCCTTGTCCAACAAATAAGAGTGAGATATGCCAGTCCAGGATATCGTTGGGATAGCTCAGTAGGGAGAGCTTTGGTACGGCAAACCAAAGTACCAGGAGTCCTGGTCCGGCATATTTTCGTTCTGTTGGAAAAAATCTCAACTATGATACTCCAACCATTGGATATAAATATCAATATTTTTACACGAAAATATACACAGTTTTTGGAAACATTATTTTTATAGCATAAAAATTTCAAAGAGTTTGGACAGTAAGAACTACTTCGTTTTTAATATTAAATAACCCGCTGTGAAAAAAAAAAATGAGAAGAAGAAAACACCGCAAGATTTTCCCCCCACCCTCTCACCGTTGTAGGATATTTGCAGAGGGGTTTTCTTTTGTGAACATACACTTTGAAACATATGTTGAAGAGAGAGATATATACTATTTTAGATATTTTCTGACACATTTAAGATATACATTAAAACAGTCATCTGTTCTGAGGTTTGGCTTCAACGGAAATGGAAGTTTTACTTAGCGGTTGTGTTATAATCATACAGATTCAAGATTCGTTTGCAACAACAGTCCGGGTGTTGCACAGCACGTGCACTGTACGCTACCGAAGGCAGCATTTTCTCATACCAGAGCTACGTTTGGAAAGATTTTTTTTAAATATCTAATTATAAAAGTTCGATGTTCGTTTAAAAAAAAAAAAAAGGCTGGAGCGTGCGATATATGCAGCCGAAGGAAAGTGGATCCCCTGTGTCTTTGATTTGATTTGATTTCCTACGAAAGTATGCTCAGACAAAGAAACCAAGTCTGCAGAGCATAGTTTAGCTCCCGGTTCCTTTATTAAGGTTTAGAAAAGTTACACTGTTCAGCCGCAGCTAAATCCGCCGAAAAACACGACAATGGGCATCAATTCCATAATAGTAAGAATAAAAGAAAATCGACCTACGGCCGGCCCTGCTAGCAACATTCCAATCGCTATCAAGGGACAGTGACTGATTAAGGCTTTTACAGGAGTGGTCCATCACTGACAGAAAACAAATTTAGTTTCCCACGCGACACAGCGAGGGGCATCAATTGGTGGTGGAAGCTTTTGGGTACACTGGAGAAACTCCCTAGCGACAAATATGCGTTCCTCTTCCCGAGCTCTACGCGCGACAGAGGGAAGAGATTGCCCTCTGGTTATAGAAATTGTTAACCGACAGATGGACTTCCAAAGTTAAATTTGAGAGGTAAGTTAGGTGGTCATATATGTTTTCAGTTTCCTCTTAAGAAATGTGCAAGTGAGGACATTTGTGAGCCATTTTTAGGAGAGTTTGAATGTACCGGAGATGTCATTGACTTGTCAATGTGCAGTGCAAATGTGGGTGTGACGCTGTACTTTGTTCACTGCACTCGCATCAGTCTGGAGACGCACTTTTGGATTTTCGTAGGTACTGGCGGAAGGGTCCATAACCAGTAAGAAAAGCTGTAGTGTGAGGGGTAAAATAGTGTGTAGGAGATTTTGGGGATTAGAGTATGAGTATATCGGCATTTTCTTGAGGTGCTCCAATGTACTTGCCAGTATTTTAGAATATTTATTTTTAATGATCGTTTGATGTAGCTAGCTGGGAGTGGAAGGTGATTATTGGTTATATCAAGTTAGATTATTGTGTTGTTTCTTTTGCTGGAGTGTCCGCAAAATCGTTACCTAATATGCCCTTGACAGTGGACAAAGGAATAGTTCGAGCGCGGCTTACGAGAGTTAAGAGACTTTTCTTGATATAAAGAACTAATGTTGTGTTTGGTTCTATTGGCATTAACTGCCTGTAGACTAGACAGACTGTCGCTATATATCCAGTGCGGGGTTGTGTCTGTTTGTGTGTGAATCCATTCGAGTGCTTGGAGGATAGCATATAGCTCGGCTTGGTATACCGGCTTAGTAAGCTGATGCCACTCCAGTTGCTGATCAAGATCCATCAGTAAAATATGTTGACAGAGTAGATGTTGTGTATATGTTACGTTCTATATTTACTTGGATGTGTGATGTTTCTTCTGCTGTATGTAACTGCCAACCATAGTCTGTCCGTTCAATGGTTTTGGATGGAAAATTATGTTCTATTGTTTGGGTGTGTGAAAGGTGTAGGATTCTGCTGTTGTTGTATTCATATTATAATGTTAAGGTGATGAGTGGTATGCCTGTAATTACATTTAGTGCGTCTGTTGAGATAGTTTTATAACCACTTGACAGTTGTAGTAGGAATGTTTTTTTGAATTGATGTCAACTTTTTTTTTTGTTAGTTTACCTCCCAAATTCCAGCCCTATAAAGAATGATCTTTTGTATAATTGTATTGTACCATATTTTAAGCATGTTATTATTGATCCTCTAAGCTTTCCTTCTAAGTTTTAATGCATTGTGGTGCAGCTTGACAAATTTGAGGTTAAGTTGGTTGAGCTGTGCTGCCCAGTTTTGATATTTATCTATAGTGACACCTAAGATTTTCATATGTGGCACATGGTGCAAGCTAGTTCCATTAATCACGCTCCAACTTGCGTAGCTTGGGGAATGTTAGGAATTCCGATTTTCCAGGTGATATGTTTAGTTGGTGTGCATACAATAGTTGGCAGAATGATGTGAGTGCTTAAGCCGTCGCTATTTGTATATCTGGACGCCGGCTACCTTAGAGAACAAGAGTGAAGTCATCATTAAATACATATGCGATTATGTCCTGACGTCCCAGCTCTAAAAGAAAGATGTTCGCGATTAGTAACCAGAGTAGCGTAGCCTACCACCCGTAGTTGTATAAGTATGTCCGTACATTCTATGTTATCGAAGGCTTCCTGTATGTCCAGTGACACCGAGGAAGTGTCGTCACCATTAGCTATGCTGTCGGTATAGGTAGTCAAGATGTCTAACAATGTTTTTTTCACATGATCTGCCCGCTCTGACTCCAAACCGCTTAGGATGGCGGAGTTCTTTGAATTCTAGAGAGCCGAAAGACTATAAGTTTTTCTCATAGTGTGTGAGGGTAAGGAGATTGGTTGGTATGATTTGGTTTCAAAGAGGGACTTCCCTTGCTTCAGGAACTACACCACTTCCCCTTGTCTCAAAACCTCAGGAAAAATATTATGCTGGAGTCAGAGGTTCCCTTAGTGTGTAAAGAAATTAGCAATTATGTTGAATGTGGGCTCAGTAATCTGAAATCTATAGAAACTGGACCTGGAGCCTTCTTGTCATTAAGTGTGTACGAAGCTGTTTTTAATTCTGCTTTGGTGAAAGCTTGCCAGGTAGTGCATCGAATATACGTTATATTCTACATCGAATGTATTCTCATTGTTGTTATCAGTGTACGCTGTGGATCCAAATATTTGTGGTGTAAAATGTTGAAGTTTCTGTTTTCTTGACGCGACGCTTGGTGGTTGCTCGATCATGATTTCATCCGGAGTGTAGAGTTTTCCTGTGTATATCTCTTGTGAGGTCCCAAACGGGTTTGTGGTTTTGCTACCGAACTGTCTCCAAGCTTTAGTTTTGGCATTCAATACGGAGCGTTTGCATAAAATATAGGTAATATTTGGCGTAGAATGTACCACATGGGCCGACAGTCATTTGAAAAACAGAAATGCAAAACGTCAGATTTAATATAAAGCAGCAAAAACATACTTTTGTACAAAACCATTATGCAGTTACTCATGCTCGAAAGATAATTTTAAGTAATCCAAAAATATAAATAATTAATAAACCTTTTATGTATGCTACCGTCAGGTTCACGTTGCCACATAATAGAGGCACGTTAACCATAACAATGGAAATTAGAGATAAATAAAAGTTTCTTTTTTTTAATGACACAAATGTAAAAATTTCTACATAAATCGGACAATTTAAAAAAAAAAGTCATTTTTCTGATTTTCTTTTGCTTGGAATAAATTTCATAATTTACAGAAAATGGAGAATATTCAAAGAAAAAAATGATGTCTTTTTTTTTTTTTTTTTTTTTGCTATATTGAAATTCTATAACGTTAATGCAAAAAGAGGATAAGCGTAAAGAAACAACCGTTATAGGTGTAAGATGAAGAAATATTCTTGTACATTCAAAATATAATTTTTCCACATCCTTATGGATCTTGTTAAAAAAAAAGAATATAGAAATACATGAGAATATATTTGAAGAACCCTAACACATCATCATCAGTTAAAGAGGAAGTTTTTTGTGATGTTACTATGTCAGACACAAATGTTCTACGAATTTTTTCAGATAACTACCGAGGTAAAACTATTTATTTTTAGCAAAATATGGGTTTAAATGTTATGCATATGCCGAGGTGAATAGACCTTATAAGAACATGAAAACGAACAAAAATATGTCTTTAGCGAGTTTCAACTACTAAATATGTCAATCTGACAGGAAATATGAAGAAAGAACTCCTAACAAAGAAAGCACTTTATGCTTTCGTCTATTTTCTATTATCAGACAAGAAACATAATATGTTTTATACTAAAACCGATATTTTTTTAACTAATTATTTGATCACTGAAATATATATGGAAATATTGTTATTGCTGGAAAATTGTAGTTAAACATTTTTTTTTAATTTCTTAATAAAACTTTTTACACTGACTTTCTCAACTATAAAGAAACACGTAGGAATTGCTTTTAATAAAAATAAACAAATTTAATAGCTAATAGTTGATAAAAATATATCTTTCATTTTAATTTCTCTAATTTTTGATGATTTTTTTTTGCACTTCATACTATTGCCGTAAAAATTGCATTTTTTAATAAATTAGGAATTGATTATACATAATTATATCCGATCAGCATTTATTAATTGTTGTTAATTAATTGTGAACAACATAACAAGGAAATAGTAACAGCTTCCATTATTATAATAATATTTTTTTTACACAGATGCGTTTGTGTAATGCTGAGACTCACTTAAAAAAACGTGTTTTTAAATAATGATTTGTTTTTAACAAAACTGTCAGTTAAAGATGCAACATACAATTTTAAACAAATTTTATATGTGGTTGCCTTGGAATAAACTCGTTTTTAACGGATTTATCCACTCTTTTGAAAAAAATGAGGTGAATGTTGCTGTTTCCCAATAATTTATTGTCTGCATTACCAGGGTTTAAAAATGCGGTCGCCAGGTCGCCACTGACGACCACGTTGCAAATTTTAAAATTGACTTAAAGACTGATTTTGAATCAGACTTGGAAAAATAGGCAAAAAATTAATCATTGTTTTACTGCTTCACTATTTCTCCCTCATCAGATATAGATTTTGTAGCTCTCAACTATACGGGCATTTGATGCATTTGTCACTCAGATTTTCCCGAACATGCCGATTAATTAAGCTTTTACAGTATTTCTTTTTCTTTTCTTTTCTTTTTTTCTTTTTTTTTCAGAGACATATAATTGTGATAAGTTTCATAAGAAAACTTATTATATTATCTTTCTAAATTATGTACTATTTTAAACTGGGTAACTAATAATTCTAAGCTATGCTTGTTATTATTTATTCGCAATAATTAATTAACAAAAAATTGTGCTTTTGGAAAATCAGTGACGAAGGAAGAAGGGGGGTAGGTAATATTTTCTATTGGCGACTAGGATTCTGGCTACAAAATCTTATAAAATTTATAAACCTCTGAGCATTAACACATTTTCCATTAAGTCAATTACAAAGTTGTAGAAACTCCTTGATTTTGTATAAAATGATGCGTAACATGTAAAAATAACTTTATTAGACGATTTTTTTTATATCCAATCTCCACCTTAAATACACCGGTCATTGCATATAGAAATGGGGCTTTATAAGACGGATGCACATTTCGAAATCAAATTATTACAAGGCGCAATTTTTTAATAGAAACAAAATTTTTGGATGTTCAATGAGTACACCATTGGATACATACAAATGCACCCTGTATTGTCTTTTCTATAATAAAGACTTGTTATATTTAAAGAAATAATTATATATATATGAAAAGAAAAATAATACTAGTTCATTATATACTCAGAAAATTAAGATAATAAATATAAATTTATTTTTGTATTATAATTTTGTTAAATAAATATTTAACTAATAAATGAAATGTATGCCTTTCTTTATAAGAAGTTGTTTCTTTGTGTGTTAGTAACATGTTACCTGTTTCCATTACTTGGGATATTGCTTTCATAAATATTAAATTTATAATTTCCTATGTTGACACATTGCTTCATTTAAAATCCCTAAACACACAGTTTTTAGTTTTATATTTAGTTTAATTACAGTGGTAAAGTGTTTCGTTGTTAATATACTGTATACTATTCTATGTATTTAACTATATGTACGCTGTAAAATTTAATTAAGGTATCTAAATATGAATTTTTGTATTTAAATCATTGCTTAAAAGAAAAGATGGAAAAAAGGCACAGTTCAATTAACGCTGTTTAAATATGTTCTTTGCAGATATAAAATTATTTCTTACACGTTATTTTGCATGAATGTGTAATTTGAATATACTGTTGAAATTTCATCGACGCCCAAAATGAAATATTGCGAATTGTTTAGAAAACCCAAATTAATTATTTCACATAAAGAAATTTCCAAATGGCACTGTGTCAACTATAAAAAGTGTTGTTCTTTTATAAGCAATATTAGAAGACCTATAAATATGTGTTTCCTATTTAATGATAATTAACGATATTATATGTTTTTTGGTATTTTTATGAATGTATGTAAAAAACATTACTGATTCATATGAATTTTTTATTGATATTAACTTCACTGAAACTAAACACATGTTTATAATAAAAATTGCGTGAACAATATGACAAATGAGAATTATTCAGTCGGAAATGTATTTATTGAAAATGTAAAACCTCAGATTCTGCTAAATCAACAAGAGACCACAGCTATTTATGAGGTACTTTATAGGTTGACACAAAACTCCATAATAATAAAATAAATAGTTTATCTGTAAAGAAAATAGATAAGTGACTATTAATGTTTTAGCTACCCGGTATGGTCAAAAGTTTTTGTATATTTCTCTAAAATGTTGTGATTGTTTTAGTATAATTTAGTATCTGTACCTACTGCCAGTCTGATTGATAGGTTTATTCCGAAAGTTTTAATGTACTTCAATTACATCTACTTTATGACTTTTTTATATGAAGAGTCATAACACCATCGTAGTTTTTGCATATGTTTTACTTTATTATACCCATAAAAACTACGGTGGTATTATGGGAAGTTCATATTAAAAATGTAAAATTGATGTATGTGAAATACGTTAAAATTTAGTAAAAACACCTATGTTTCTCATTTTTTATAACATATTTGAACAATCGTTAATTGGGACTTATTGAAAAAAATAACCCTATGCGGAAACCAAAAATCAATATTTATCGACCCACCTCTTTTTTCGAGTATGTATGATATCTTGTTATGATGATAAAGCTTATGACCACAAATTTTGATACGAAGACTTTCGGAAAGCAAACTGAAAAATTCATAAGGAATTGTTTTCTTAAAATCGACTTTATTTATTGAAATTTGAGGGGGGAGGGGGGTGTACTAATTATCAACTTTGATTGCACATATTTTTACGTCTAAATATACAGTAATTCCATTTTTTGTTTGTTGCATCAAATAGGAGGAAAAATGAAATAAAATTTATTTTTAAATTGTTGCATTGCTTAAAGATTTTTTAATAGTACTTAAGAACAAACTCAAGAATGGAATATTTAGTTTCAATATATCTAAAATTTTGAATCGCAAACCATTATCCTCCATTCGTATTTTTTGTCACAATGATTTAATAGTTATAAATCAACTTTTTTTTAAATCGCTGGCGAACGACAAATGTTAAACAACTATTCGCCGCTTCAATTCTCGTGATTTGAGAGTTTTAATAAAAATGGCTGATTACAGAAAATGAATATAAGAAATGGTTGACTTAAGAAAGTTCCAAAACTATGTATAAATAACGGGTGATTGAAAGTGCAAAACTGAAAAAAAAAACGTATTTACTCATTGCCGATATGAGAGATTTAAAAAAGTATAGGTACAGGGAGATTCCTAGAATAAAATATTCCAATTATTTAATAAGTATATGAAGAGTAAGTATATGCAGTCTATTTCATAAACATGTAAAAAGTGCAACATGAAAAGAATGTGGTTTATAAGGATAGGAAATCTAATGAAATATTGCTTAAAATTTTAGCAGGGTGTTTTGTAAAACACTAATTAATAAAATATATTAATTCATTTACAAGTGCTACATAATAGTGATTTGTTTAGCATGCTGAGTGTTTCATATATCGATTTCCTATCGATATATGAACGGACAATTTTGTTCATATCTACTTTTTTTATCGTTTATGTTTCTTTTCCTAATGTTTTTTTATTTGTAAGTATTCCTCATCTCAAATTTCACCCTTCACTCATATTTCTTCATGTAACTATTTATTATGACGAATCGTGATTTATGATTTGATGTGTCTAAAATTTTGTTTACTGCATTGGTTCTGATCATGTTGTCATCCTTAGTTCATGTGTAGGCATTTTTATTCTTAAGTATTCCTTCTCTCATATTTTAACCTTCAGTCATATCTCTTCATAAAATGAGTTTTTATAGCGAAGCGTGATTTTCGACTTGATATGTTTAAAAGTTCGTTTACTGCAGCTATTTTTAATACGTTATTCATCTTTATCCATTGTGTAGGCGTTTTTATTTGTAATTATCCTTCCTCTCATATTTCAACCTCTAATCATACCACTTCATAAAAATTTCTTTTTATAAAATGACAATGTTCTTGTATTAAATAAATAATCAAACTATTCATAAGTAACATATTAAGTAACAGTTATAATGGTTTTATTTTTTATCTTAGAGATATTTTTTTATAATAACAGCCTAATATCTAAACAAGTAAAACACCATTAAACCATTTGTACATATTTTTAATATTTCGCACATGGTCTTCACCAAACATATTTTAAACGACGTCTGTTTTAATACAAAGATTTATCAAAATGTCAGACATTGTGAGACTTTCATCGATTTTCAGCAATAGGTTAACTTATTCTGTGGGATGCTTCAATTCCATTCTCATTATCTTTGCTCATTGAAAACCAATAAGAAGCCACATTAAGACCGTCTGATAGTTAATATTGAGATATTTATGTTTCTAACGCAAATATTTTGTCTGTAAAAGGCGTCTTAAGAAAATAGTTGTTGTTTTTTATTGGTGAATGGTACATAGTATCTTGCACCAAAACGCACTTTGTTTTAGACAGTCTTCAAATAACATATACATCATATTTTCATCATTATATTTTCTCTTCTTTGGCGACGCTATAACGTTCAAATAATTGTTCAAAGTTTTAAGTTTATCTCTTACCTTAACAGGTCCGTTAATTGCACTATCCTGATTCTTGAGTTTGCAGATAAGAATTCCGATTTGAAGTTTTTGCTGCTGCCAAAATAGCAAGTTAAAATTTAATGTTAGTTGAAAACAGAAACTTTTAACAGAGCTTCAATTACCTATCCATGTTAAATGCAAAATGGTATCAATAGAAAGTAATTTAGAACAATAAAGGGTGGATAAGCATTGATAGTTAATATTTGTAAAATATTTGAAATGACACTTACTGGGATTATGTAAAAGTTCGTCAATTTTAAATTTACGGCCGACTAACGCTAATAACAACAAAATATGGCCTCTAATTGAAAGTGATCGGTATAGGACAGGTCGAAAAATGGCATAAATTCTTAGAATCAAACAGTTATTCGTAGTAAGGCGATTATGTGAACTTCGAATGGTTGGCAAGGCCAAGGTATGCGTGTCACAGGAATTAACGGAGAAAATTTGGTTGATCTAATTTCTGCTTGCAATTATTTGTTGTAGGGCAACAAAATGGAACCATGTTTTAAAAGGATGGTTACAGGTGATGAAATATAGAATGTATATAATAATGTTAAGCGTAGAAGATTATGGTATACGCAGGAACATGCCCCTTCAATCAATTCAATAGTCAATTTGCATCCAAAGAAGGTTTTCCTACGCTGTTGGTGGGACTTGTAGAAAATCGTTTATTATGAACAGTTACATGAAAAAAAGACCACTAATTCGGTGAAATATCGTTCACAACTAAATGAATTAAAGCAATTAATCTACCAGAAATGTCAAGAATTAACCAACAGAAAGGGTATTGTGTGGCACCAATATTATTTTACACCGCATGGGCTTTTCACCACTCGACACAAACATATTCAGCTATGCCTGGGGCGTTTTGATACATCCGCTGTACGCTTCTGACATTGCACCATCTGATTATATTTTATTTAGATGGTTTCAAAACATCTTATATGTTAAAAACTTTACTTTTATGGAACACATGAAAAATCAACAGCATCAGTTCTTTTAACAGAATTCTTTAAAATTATAAAAACGCGGGATTATGCAGCTACTAGAGAGAAAAAGAAAGGTAATAAAAAAACGGTTAATACTATATTGATTAAATATAATTTTTACTGAGTATTTTTTCTTTAATATGTACCAAAACAGTTGGATGAGATTTTGTATCAATCCAATATTAATACATCTTAGAGCCTTCATTAAGGACAATGAAATACTAAAATAATAATTTGCTTTTAAGCTCATTTTACATGAAAATATCGAAAACGGAAGCTACGAGATGATTCTATTGTTTTTCTAAATATTTTTATAATTACAAAAAATGTAAAAAACAACATACGGAATGACGACTTATGAGTAATCACGTAATATGATTATGGAGGGCGGGTATATTGGCGAAGAATTATAAAAAAAATATACTAATAATCGCATTGGCTTGACCATAGCCCGAATAACGCAGGGGCAAACTTCCATTGGTTTGTTCCTAAGAGTATATTTTGCCTTATTTAAAACAAAAATTTTGAATTTAAAAAAGACAAAATTTTCTATTCTAAAATACTGGTGGAAGGTTGCTCCTGCAGTAATCGGGACCTGTTCCTTACTCACAAGTCTCTTGTACACGAAAGCTCTTCAGTGTATTTTTATATTTTAACTTTAACAATTTGTTTTTAATGTTCTACGCTTTTACCTATATTAATCTTGCATTACCGTTAAAGTTCCCTCCGTACTTGTTAGGACAGGCGTACGCAAGCATGGGATACAATGGTTTACTACATATTGATGCAGAAAATGAATTTCTAAAAGCGCGCACGGCAGTATTAAAAGCTAAATTGAAGAATATTTGCATTTAAGAGCTAGGAATCTTTTACATTTTATTCTTAAAATGTTTTTAAATCAAGGTATTGTGATCTTTGTTTTTTCTTTGAATTTTTTGTCAGTTAAATTACATTTTAAATTGGGGAAAATAGATGAACAATGGATTAGGAAAAATGGATAATAAAAGGTTAAAAACATACATTATACGTCATATATTTTTATGCTTCAATAAAATATTTTATTCGAAAAAGTTTTTAACAATCAGTTATAAGAATTTGTACGTTTTTAAAATTAGTGGCAATTATCTTTTCTTTTAACTATTCTCTCATATCATTTGTGAAGTAATCAAACTAACAGAAAGGTTTTGTAATGATGCTGATTATTTTTATATTTTAACTAATATTTTCTTATTCTTTAATAATTAATTTATTTCTTTTATTTACGTGCAAAATATAAAAATAACAATGAATACAAACGCCGTTAACTGTGTTATGTTATAACCTAATAAAGACACATAACAATATGCTGAAGCAGTTTTCCATGAACAATATCATACAAAACTTTTCAAAGAGAATAATGCGTTACTAAAATTTTTCCTACCTCATTTATTTCTTTTCATTCTAATTTGTATTCATGTTTTGCATTCATAAGAATAAGAGAAAGGGGAAGCGAATAACTTCTTAAGTCTATCAATTTTAAATCAGAAGGTTTAATTTCATTTGGAAATGTGGAAAAGAATTTTTTAGTTTTCTGTTGAATTTCTACACCACAGAATTTGAATTTTTAAACATTCAATTCTAAAAATATATTTTTTTAAAATGAATGTTTTTGAAGGATATATAAATATATATCCTTATATATATATATATATATATGTGTGTGTGTGTGTGTGTGTGTGTGTGGGTGGAGGGGGGAGGGGTGTATGTATGTATGTATGCATTACAAATATGTAAATGCCACCCAGAGTAAATAATAACGCAGAGTGTAAATGTATGTGCTAAATATCTTATAAGTTTTTTTAAACATAAAATAATTAGTAGAATACTTGTGAATTTTTTATATTTGAAAAAATTTGCATACATTTTAATAATATTGTAGGGAAATAAACGGAATAGTTTTATTTATTTATTTACTTATAATGTGGTATGATGAGTTAACTTTTTTAGCAATAAGATAAAAATATCTACAAATCTTTTGAAAGATAAAAACTCTACAAAACTTCTAATAACTATTCGCATATAGATTTATATACTAATTAATTATACTATACTATATAGTATACTATATACTATATTAATTTTCTCTGTATTGCCTTTCATACAAAATACAGAAGCGAACTCGTAATATGTGAAACAACTGTCATTTCTTGCACAAATCTTTGCAGTAAAATAAAAAATAAGTAACTTTACTTCAACTTTACTTCAACTTCACAGAAAAGTTATCGATTACTTCTCCAAACAATAGTGAAATAATTACAAAAGAACTTTAAATCATTACATTAAAAACTTAAAATTCTTTTATTTTTTAAGAACTGCTTTATTTTTGCTAAATTATGCTTGATTTCTTACATTAGTATTTATTCTTAATCCATTTTACAATTTTCAAATCAGATTTTTTGAATTCCAATTTTTTTGTTTTGTTTAAGGTTTTCATTTTCCCTATATAAACATATAAGTATTGTATAAGCAACCCCCGCCCCGTTCAGACACACGCTGATTTGCTCGGTTTTTAAAATATTACCGAAGATTGAATTATAATTATACGAACAGTGGCGATCTTCTGTAATCGAATTTCCATTCATTTAAATTAATTATTTTAAATAAAACGTTTTAAATGTATCGTTTTCAATATGATGTAATTTTCATGTTCTTCTGATTTTTAATATTGACTTGAAAATACAGTTTTTCACTGAAAGGAAATATTATTATTTGCGCTGTTTCAAAGTTTGCAACAATAGGTGAAAACAGGTATTCTAAATAAATAAATCTATCGTTTAAATATATTTTTTAATTTAAACTGTTTGGAAATATTATTTGAGCCTTTAAAATATTGCGTAATTTTCCAATTTACTGCTTTTAAAGTGTAATAATGTAATGATTAGTTTCAAGTTTTATCTGTCATTTTAATATTCACGTGCAAGTATACTTTTTATGACGTAATTTCCCATTTACTGTTTTTTAACACGTGGTCATTTAATTATTATGTTAAAGTTTTATTTCTGTTTTAATTAGCCACTTATAAATACATTTTTAATTGAAAGGGAATATTATTCTTTGCGTTGTTTTATAAATTGGCAACAGTATAAAAAGGGGCCTTTTCGAAATATTAAATAAATCTCAATTACAATGATGAAAATGTGAATAGAAAATTAAAAAAAATCCCTTAATAGATTAGACTAATTAAAAAAAAATATTATACACTGCACACATTCCTGCAAGATATGATTAAATTCCTATGCATAAATTTTGTTCGTATAAAAGTTTTTTAACAGAACTTTTTCGACCCTCTTCTACATTAAATATCTAATTCTTCTATTTAAAAACTGTCTATTCCAGCATGTTTATCGAACCTTTCTCTATAAAACTACCCATTTTCATATTTTTATATGCAATAGTTTTCTTAATATTAGCTGAGAAAGGTACCCGGGCACAAAAAATGTATTTACAGCGATGACTACTTTTTTCTTTTAGGATAGATAGATACGGTTTTGCTAACATGAATAGTATTCATGAATGCTTAGGTAATTTATAATATTTTAATTTTACACAAATAAACTTTCAAAATTCAAGATTTAATAATACAATTTAAAATAAAAATTAATACAAAATTATAATTTTTTTCAGTCACGAACATGCGTAAAAAACATTATATTAGTCATAATTTATAGATTTCAGATGAAAATTGTTAAAAAAAAATTTTCTATTGCTAAATTCTGTAAATTAATATACTTATTATCAAACAAAGACAACAACATTGCAATTACCTATCTTTATAGGATAAATATACAAAGGGAATTTTATAAAATTCTACTCTGAACAATATGCCAAGTATTCTCTTATTACCGCACTCATAAAAATGATTTATACATATAGATTTTTCAATACAAATATAAAGAAAAATTATGAGCCTAAACATAGAAACATTATTATTATTATTATTATTATTATTATTAGTAGTAGTATTATTAGTAGTAGTAGTATCATCATCATCGTAGTCGTCATTATTATTATCATCACAATCATCACCATTAATAATAATAATAATAATTATTATTATTATTATTTCTATTACCTTAATAATAATAATAATAATAATATGTTGTATCAGTAATCCCCTTTCTTCTAAAATAGTGCTAAGGTGGAATTTAAGCATTTCAAATTAGCAATAACACCACATACGAAGTTCTGAAAGATTTGACATTTCACATGAGCTCTAAATTACATGCTTTCAGAAAGTATTAAAAAGCTTTCTGGTAAAGTCGAAAATTGTGATTTTCATTCGCATGCTAATTTTTCAGAAGTTTATTCATGCATCTATGTTATTCGCTTTCTTGAAATAGTTTGAAATGTGAAATAAATATGTCTCTTAATCCTTTATAAATACAAATAGATAAACGAAACTGGAAAACTCTTCAATTTTAAAACGATATTTTTAGAAATTATTTCTGGTTAATCACATGAATTGAATATGCTTGTCATTTCAGAAAGTTTCAATAAGGGGAAGATTTTGCCTAGATTGGTAAACAATAGGGCACTTTAAGAATTTAAAAAATATAATAATAAAACTAAAGATATATATATACTGAGGAGGTGTGTGGCGTAGATGTATGGAAGAAACGCATGGTTAATTTATATTTATAAAAAAAGGGAGCATTTTGATTTACACACACGTTTGATATTACACATTTTATAATGGACTGTGATATGATACTTTTATATGCAAATTAATGTAGTTAAATATACATTTTCATTAATTAATTTAAATAAATATATATTCATTACTAGTAAGGATGTTTTTGATCTATTGTATTTACATTAACGCCTACGGTGGACAATATCATATTAACTTCTAATATAATGTATACTTTTCTAAAATGTTAATACACTGCTCAAAACAATTAAAGGATATTTGAAGTTTTATATAAAATAAAGATATAAACGAAATTTTTTTTGCCGAAAATAGAAGAAGAGAATCACAAATGCAAATTTTTCTGGTTTTCAAACTGTGGAGTATGCAAATTTTGAGTTCGACGTCAAAAACGTCGCTTCAGCGGCAGCGAATGAAATTTGACTTTCAACTGGATAAAAGAGAATGAAGACAAGGATGATCGGCATTCAGTGATTGCTTTGTTTCGATGAGTACGATGTCTCAGCGAAGTCATTTGACAGATTCAGAAGCTTGGAGAATTGTTGGTAGGTTAGAAAGGGGTCAAACTCAAGCCGAAGTAGCGCAAGCCATTGGAGTGTCACAAAGTGTCATTTCCAGGATCTGGAACCGTTTTTTGGAGAGTGGATGTGCAGGCCGAAGACCAGGGCAAGGTCGTAGACGGGCAACAACGCCCAATGAAGATCGGTATTTAGCGTTAACAGCTCGGAGACACCGAAACATGAACGCTACTCTTCTCCAACAACACCTTCGCTCGGCTACAGGCACCACGATTTCAACTCAGACTGTCCGAAACCGGCTCCATGCTGTAGGTCTGTATGCTCGCCGACCGATGGTATGTGTTAGATTAACATCAAGGCATCGTCGCGACCGCAGGGAGTGGGCAACCGAGCATGTCAACTGGAGGAGAAATGAATGGAGCAATATTCTGTTTTCTGACGAGTCCCGTTTTTCTGTGCATCCGGATAATAGGCGTATTTTCATCTGGAGGGACCGTGGCAGTAGAAATAATCCTGCGTTCGTGCACGAAAGTGTCAGATTTGGCGGTGGAGGAGTGTTGGTGTATGGTGGCATCTCCATTGACGGGCGCACTGACCTCTACATCATTCGAGATGGAGCTCTGACTGGTCGCCGATATAGGGATGAGATCCTGAGACCTATTGTAGTCCCTTACGCTGCAGCAATCGGAGATAACTTCATTTTAATGGACCATAACTGCAGGCCACATCGTGCAAACCTGGTGGAGGATTTCCTTTTCGGGGAAGGAATCGTTCGAATGGAATGTCCAGCGTGTTCTCCAGACATGAATGCAATCGAGCACGTTTGGGACGCTCTAGGAAGACGAGTTTCTGGCCGCCAACAACCCCCACAAACTCTCCAAGAACTGGAAAGAGCTCTTCTGGAAGAGTGGGGCAGAATACCCCAACTCGTCATTAATAGCCTCATTGAGTCCATGCCTCAAAGGTGTTCAACGTTGCTGGCCGCCCGTGGAAACCATACCCCCTACTGAAAATGATTTTCTTTGAAGAAAACACCTTTTCTTATTCTTTTTTTCTCATATGCACAAATTGTGTTTTTTTCCTTTTGTACACAAATGCGCAATAAAATGCATTTTTTTCTGCCAAACATATGTAATTTATTCTCATATAACCTACTATGTCTGTCGACCATGTATCAATCAGCTAAAAAGTTTCCCAGATACAAAATCCACCTAAAACTGCAATATCCTTTAATTGTTTTGAGCAGTGTATAATACATCTATTAATTTTTATTAAATGTTCTACACTAACCACTTATATCAAGTGTGTTTAATTTTAACTTTGTATGCAGAAACATTATATGTTACTAATTAATTTCAATATTTAATTAATATTAATTTTAAATCCTTAGTATCTTAATTCAATTATTTAGTATTTTAATTTTAATTTAATTTAATTTATGCGATGTTGCATTTTTGGTAAATCTATTTAATAGTGGCTATGTCATTTCAAGGTTCATATATTTTTATGTTGCATTAATCATTAATTATTAAATTTTCCATCTTACATCTTATTTTTAACATGGAATAATTCATTAATACATCCATTACTTTAATGTAATTGGATATTCTTTGTATTAGTTAATTTAATTAATTTATTATTTATCTAATTGATATCATCTTTAGATAGTATTTGGTTTAATTTTTAAATACTAATTTTCTTCCACTGATATTTTCATTCATTGTATATTCACTTTTTCCCTCATAGATGGCAGCACCATGGTTTGTGTTCTTTACAATAATATTCATATTATTCTAAAACCTATTTTGGCAACATGGTAAATCATTTTCTAAAACTAATTTAGGCAACATGTAAAGATTTTTTTGCAATTCATTCCCTCTGTCTAGTTATGCTTGCTTATGTAATGATTCATGAAGCGCACCAATATCTTTTTCAATCCAAATGGATTTCGCACTTTATGACTCTATTTCAAGTTTTAATCAGTTTATTATGGGTAAGATTTCTTTCCTTTTTAATATCGTATTTATTTTTTATCTTTAAGATTTTTTCACAGGTTTTATTCATTGTTTATAAGTAGGTAGTCCCAAAATCATATTCTTTAGCAATGTTATGGCTAATATGATGATGAAACCACTCATTTTATTTGTGGTATTTAAGCATTTGGAACTTGATAATTCTGTCTAAATTCCACAAATTTAAATTCATTCATTCAATTTCATTCAATTTTTAATTTAACTTATTCTTTTTTTAAATAAGTTTTTGGTATCTATATTCAGTGTGTTGGGGAATACTTTCATTCTCATTGTCAACTAATTATTACATAATAAATCATAATTTCATAGTTTAAGTTGGTGTTATGGTAATGTTTCATTTATGGTTATATATATATATATAAATGCTAGATTTATTTAATGCATTTAAATATGTAAGGAATGATAGCTATCCTTCTTAGCAGACATTGAAAAAAAAATCCTTTCAGACGGTACGACATCTATCTCTTCAGAGAGAAATCTGGCAATAAAAAATAACAAATATTTTTATACAGTATTAACCTAATAAAACAGTGAATCTAATAAAGTTACACAATATATAACGAAAAATAATGCACCAGACATACCTTATGAAACACGTTTCAACAGTAACAGAATATTATCAACAATTTTTATTTTTTCATACAGTGAAACGATATATCTAAATTAGCAATTTAAAAAACACATAAGTCAATAAAAATCCATTTTGAGAAATTGCTGTCTATATGCGGTAAGCTGTGCAAATTATGTCGCGCTGCCCTATATATTATCTATATAATTTATACACCACCACGTAATACACTAAAATTTAAATATTTAACAATGCCTACCACAACCGAAGACGCACTTCCAACAATTATGGATTACAGTCAGTCCTGGAATGGAATTATTTTGTGCGTCTTTGCACATTAATGCTAAATGCTGCACAACATGATACATAGAAAACATGTTGTGGTGCACTTGAGTGATCCTTTTTTAACTTTATTATGTTGGAAGTATCTTAACTTTATAAAAATGCAAATAAACGGATTTTCACATTAGATGATATTGTAATGGAATTATTTCATGTGTTCCTGCAATAGAACAATAATTGTTATACTACTTGATTCTATACTACTGACAAATTATGTTCTAGTCCATCGCAGTGATGCTTATTGATCTCATTAAGTTTGAAATGTCGTAACATCAATAAAATGCACCGTAAACGATTTTACCTGTAGACAATAATGCAATGGAATTCTTTTGCGTGCCTCTGTTAACAAACTATAAATGGTAACACTTAATTTTAAATACAGAGCATTCTATAATAATATGAGTTGTAATTTTCCAACTGAACGAAAATGTCCCGGCCAGGATTCGAACCTGAGATCCTGGCCCGGACATTTTTCGTCCAGTTGGAAAATTACAACTTATATGATTGCTTTACCAGTTTGAATAATTGTGTTAAAATCAATACATTCTATAATAATCCTCAATAACATATAAAAACAACATTTTAATCGAAATATATTTACGAAAGTTAGAGCACAGCCAGACGGCCTCACAAACAGACAAACGGAATTTATAAACACTTTTCAGCTATCTTGTAAAGTGTTTAAAAAAAAGTAAATTTCAATGTTTTTTGACATTTCAAAAACAACTTTTATTATTATTTTTTTCAATTATTCATAACTAGAATTTAATTACTGGAAGTAATCGTAACGTATTTCAAGATTCATTGTCTGCTAAAAAATATAATACAGCAGCGGTAATTGTTAGTAAATGTCTTATATATGGTAATTTTAAAAATTTTAACATTTTCTTCTAAATACATATCTGAAAAACATTCAAAAAGTGAAAAAATAATTGATTTTTTTAAGTTCTAAACTTTAACGTACACTTAAAAAAAACAGCTATTAGCAAATGCATCTTAAAAATAGAAATATAAGTTTCGTTTGTTGCAGTAAATCCTCCCCCCCCCCCCAGTACCAGAAAAGAAAAAAAAAGAAGAAAAAAAAATAGTACTTTAAAGGAGTAACAGCTAAGAAAAAATGTCATTCTTAACAGTGTAAAGAATACATATGTTTATATATTATGACGAGAATTATCTATATTCATTACACTGCTGTTCTCAACATCATCATGCAAAAAATAAATTTGTCAATTTTTGTATTTATATCATCAAGCACATTATTGCTTCTTGAATTAACTGTTGATGTTCATTAATGGAAAAATATATTGCGAAATATATGATATATTTTAGTTCTGATGACCGTTACAAATACCTTGTACTTAAAAATTCAGTATTCCTTCCTTTTCTTTAAATAAATAAAAAGAAAACTTCAAGAATTTATTAGATTCTATAAAGTTAATAATTGATTCAATGACAAATTTTTATCTAAGAGCATGTGTGAAAGAGTGACATTTGTAACTATATACATAATGTGGGTGAAATTGTGTAGCAAGACAAATATTTAGAATTTGGTGGCAAGTATATAACAATCTGAAAATATTATTTCCATATTAGAAGGCAATTATTAAAATAATTTCCAGATTTTTTTTTCATTTCTGCGAAGTAATAATTATGATAAAAAACTGACATTACATTTAAAAAACGATCTTATTATTTTTAACATGTATCTAAGGAATCATATTTTAAATGCTTTCAAAATTCTTTTTTAAAATAGTTTCGGCATTTAATTGTTTAAAACACCGATATAACTTATTGCGAACATAATTTTAATAATATGAATCAAATTCCATACTTAAAGATAAAACTTGAGAAATCTTAAATAAATTTAGAAAATAAAATTATGTCTGAATAATTGTAGGTATTTAATTATTGTCCACCATTGGGACATGTACGGGTATTCAGCATACTTACATCGTTTTTTTTTATTAAATAAAATTGTACCTTGTTTACATGGGTTATTTTTACTCATTCATTTACCTTATAATGCCACACATTTGCACGCAGTTAGAGGATATTTAAACCGGTGATTAGATATCGAAAACTGTATATTTTAAGTTGCTTTTTACATCTAAGAGAGGTTACATACTAAATCAAGGATCCCCTGTACACTTTTGTAATTGACTTTCTTATCGCTACCTCTCATAGTTTTGGAATTGGATCGATAGCTTCCAAATTTTGCCACTAACTGTTCCCTCTCAGATAACAGCGTAAAGTAATTTTATTTTAGATAGGTACTTGTTCCACAACTCAAGCTTTATCATTTCAAAAGTTATTTGAGTGTTTCGAGACTTTAGTTTGCGCCCTATATATGTGTCGCCATGTGATATAGGAGGATCTTAACACAACCAAACACACTTTATTTAAAATTCAAAATTATTACCTCACAAAATTCACATGATAGTATAATACCTTTATTGTACTCTAGGTGAAAGTTACTACTGTCTAAAAATACGATTGACTGTTTCAGTGATATATGGAAAAAAATATCGATTTACAGTAGGGGAACTTAGTAATATATTCTTTAACTGTGAGACATATATCACAAGACGATTTAGAACAATAAAATCGTTTTTATAAGGATACTATAAAAAAATATGGCCATTCTAACTACTTTATAAGATAAACAAACAAATCCATTTAAGCAATTAAAATTTTTGGTAAAATTTCATAAAAAGGCTCTAGGTTTTGTTTGAACAGGTTCTAGAAATTTCAAATTATAAGGTTTATAATTTGGTGCGTATTTATTACCTCTGTCTTCACAATGTAGATGATTATCGACTCTCCTATAAAAAAAATGGTCTAGTTTTTTAGTGTAAGCATTTTGTTAGATGTTAACCCCTAAGCGTGAAAGGAATATCTTTCCTTCAGTTTTCTTTAATTTTCTCACGTGAGTTTGTCTGTCTCGGAATCTGAGGTTGGCATATTTCGCTATAGTTTGATGTAATTACAACATGCTGGTGAATTTGCGGGGTATAAAATTGGGATTGCAATTTGGTATCATGTGGATATGGGTTCGAGTCATTCCTTATCGTGGAATACAAGACTGTAGTTCTCGGCTTTCCAGATTTGAAGCTCGTCATGTGCCTTGAGAGATTTGAAGTCTAGCGTTAGCTGAGAAAATCTGTCCTTTTGGTAAGAAAGTATTTCGCTATAGTTCAATAAAATTTTGCAGCGAACATGGGTTGCTACTGTTTAGTGACATATTTTACGTATTTAGTTATACATTCGTTTTTAGGTATTGTCTGAGTATAAAAAATGTTAATATGAAAAATAAATATATTATTTTACGTAAGTTTGAATTTGTCAGCTAATAAATTGTTTTCAGTGACAATAGTGTTCGACATCGAAAGTTTTTCTGCATATAGTTTTAGCAGCCAGCCTTTCGTATGTAAGTTAGTTTTAGATTTTGTAATTTTTCATTTCTATATTTTGAGAGTTGATTTGAATATTATAGTGAATTTAGTTTAGAGTATCGCAGGCTAGAAGACCTACTGCAGTCTTTCCATATTATAGTTTCAATAAACTTTTTTTTAAACTTTAAATCTAACAAGGGAACAAATTTTTGTGAAGCTATCACCTAGTATGTAGACACCTAGGTGTCTTTTCAACTGAAAATTCAATAAGCATAAATTTGTTGTACAAGTTATATATATATATATATTAATTAATAACATAAGTTTGAAAATTTAAGTTTTCTAAGAAAATTAAAATTATTTTGTATGTTTGAAAGAAACTAAACATTATGCAATGCTTGCAGTATGTCTTTCAATTTAATGTTCAAATATATTAAATTTCTAATTTTAGATGTAATTGCTATTAAGATAAAAATAAATTTAAAATACACAAAAAATACATTCATTTTAAAATAATTGAAGAAAATTGACAAGTTAAATAGAAAAAGAATGCTATAAATTTCATAAAACAAAAGAATTTATTATCGTACAAATTTAGTCTTTTACGTAGAACAATTACAAATACTAATTATTTACTGGATTATCTTTCACTAAGATGGTTAAGTAAAACTTTTTAAAACTTTTCATACCACAATGGCAGTTAAAATCAACGAATACGTTTAATAAATGCCAAGGATTATCTGATCAATTAACATTTTCTCTAGGATGTTCAGCTTCCAAAATGAATTTGAACAGTATGAAAAAATAGTTAGAATCACCTATTTAAAATTGGCTAAATTACTCTGGAAGTTTCATCTGTACGGTGTCTTACAACATATTTTTTATTTCATATTATAAAGTGATATAAAGTTATTTATTTGTATTTTTATCTTAAATGAGTCTAATAAAAATATAATCTAAGTTTTTCAAGAAGCAAAAACCACATAAACAGGATAATAATTTCGAAATTTTCTTTTCGCTTAAAGCACTCTTTATACACACGAAAATCATACTTTACTATTTAGGAATCGATATTGAAAATGAGTGGGCATTTTTGAAGAAATAGAATTATAAAGCATCAGATCTTGTAAACAATAACGAAAACTTTCAGCGTATTTTAATTTTTTCTGGGCAGCATTTTCAAAATCAGTGGACAAACTATCTGGTACAATTTTCAATCAATTAACTTAATATTTTGGAAAATTATTTGTGATATATTTTTCTAGTAAAATACTAGAATAGGCGTTTTTCAAAATATCCATACCTTATTTTCCTGTGTAACTTTAATTAATAAAACGTTTTTAAATTTACATTTTGATTTGAAATGTCATTTAATTAAAATGCATGTATGTTTTAAAGGGCTATTTTGAACTAAAACTAATATATATTTTTAAAATCCTTACGAGGAGTTAACGTGTTCAAAGTGATACCGTCTTTTTTCAAAGCGCTTCCGGGCACCAGCTGTATCCGTATAGTCTATACATAGCTGTAAAATGTATAGTTTTCTACTTGAATATATGAATAATAATTTTGTGTAAATGGAGTTTTTAAATACATCGCATTAAAAAAATATATCATTACAAATATATATATTTAGGTCTTCAAAGTAGTCTTACTTAATAATTATCGTTGAAATAATTATTGTTTGCTTTTCAATTAAGTCATGAAATATATTGCCTAAAATAAATAAAATAAATAAATACTTTTATTAAATGGAAACTAAAGTTAATTGTAGCATGTTTTTAGATAAAAATGTTATTGTGCTTGTTTGTATAATCCTCTTAGAAATTTTAAATTTTAAATTTGGCAAATGTTTAAGGGAAGAGTTCTTTAAAATAGTAAATATTATGCATAATAGGACGAAAGCTTATGGATAAAAGGCCGCATTAAGCTTTTAAGTAAAAAACACAACAAACTGGTAAAATATACTTTTTAAATTTCGAATAAATAATTAAAAATCATGAACAAAGTGAAGTTGCGTTTCTGTAATACTCCACATTAGAACGGTAAAAACTAAAAACGAAACACAAAAATAACAATAGTAAAAGAAATAACCAAAGTAATAACATTTGAAAAGCATAAAAAGAACATTTATATTGTACAATATTTGTATAATATTTGCCCAATTGTAGTATTTAAAATTTAGCTACCTATTTTATACTCAATTGTCATTTGTATTTAAAGTTCAATTTTACAAAATTTTACAACATACAGTAACCATTTTACTTATCTCCAGTTGTAAAATAAAATCAGTGCATTAGATTACATAAATAACAATATAGTTTGGAATGTTCTTTTATTTTTTCTATATATTATTTTAATACCATAAGCAAATATAACCTAAATAGTGTTCCTTAAAATGAAATAAAACATAATATATCCCCAGAAAACAGATATATCACCAGAATAAGATATATAATAATAATAAATGTATATCACCAGAATAAAATATATCTATATCATAAATATACCTAAATATTATTCGAAGATTATTTAGAATAAAGATTATTTAGAATAAAGGTACCTAAATAAAGAAAAGACAACAGTAAAATATCTTTTTATCCCTCATTATACCATTTTCGTTAGATGGTCATTTTGATTAACTGTCTTGCTAATCAAGCATGTCTAAATAAAGTAAACCCTGTAATACGAATTTCAAACTTGAAAGTGGATTTTATTTGATTTGCGATTCGATTTGCATCAGATGCCATATATTAACAATTTTTAAAACTGGTAACTTCAACAGTGGTAACTGGCCGCATATATAGCCTGAAGACTATCCAAAAGAACGGGATAGTTCTTATAACATGATACTGAAACATGACATGAATGAGATGTTGTTAGGGCTCTAGTACGTAAGAAGAATTAAGTGTGTTTTATTAGTATTATAATATGTACATTAATAGTAGTTAACACATTAAAATTAGATAGAGAAAAAAGTCCTCTGTTTTCATTATTTTATATATTATATCCAAAAATGTACTATACGGAGCAAAAAAAAGATTTGTGTGTTTTCATAAATGGGTAGAAAACCGTTACATAATGTATAAGAAACACAAAAGATAAATAAATTTAAGTTCAAAAATACGCATATTCACGCAAACGCCATTTGAGTTTTTTTGTTATTTAATGCGATTTTCTAAACTAAAAATATGATCCTATCAAAAAAGATTTCTATAAGAAACTTAAATTTACAAAGGCATTTCTTTCTAAAGTATTTCTGAAATCTTTAAAAGTGAAACAGATAAAATTGTTGCTGACTCTTTGCTTTGAAAATATTCTATATGTATTTTAATAAGAGATCACAAAGCCAGAAAATCTGAGCAAACACGGAACATAAAAGCAATAAACAAAGAGGAATTTACATAGCTCGTATTTGGAACTACTTCAGAACTAAAATAGTTCCTGGATGCTAGAAAATTCAGAAAAATGTTAGAAGACATTATTTAAATATTGTTTTTTTTTTTTATAGAGATCAGTTCTTTCTCTTATTTTGAAACTTTGAAACAAGCTGGTTTTGTAAATAATATTAAATCCTTTTATAATTATAAATTTAAAATAAAATTTATTAAAATTGTAACTAGTGTAAGAATTTAAGTTTCAGGAAATTCGTTTTTGCAATAGTTATTAATGCTTAGAAGTTTATATTAGTTTAGAGAATAGTTTCATTGTCCAGAAAAAATTAGCATCATTTACAAATGTATTGCAGGTAATTACCAACAAAGTGAAATGTGCATCAAACATAAATTTACTGAACGTCGCAGAAAACAGATCACTTAACTACAAAACTGAAGTACAAAAGAAGCCTGGAAATATAAACAAAATTAGATTTGCATTAATTATGTTTAAAACATCTCCAAAACCAGATGAACTTGATGCATGAAAATTTTCATCCACGTTAGAAATTTTTGCATACATTTACTTTTAATTACATAAAACTTTCTTTAAAAAAATATGTCCTCGTTTTGGCGCTTCGTACATTGAATTTAGTTCTTATTGGAAATAGAATTAGTTTCATTGCGTTTTATAAAGTTTTGTTTTTAATTTTTAAATGCTTTAAATATTTTTCGATACTCTGAATTTAGAATTTCCAAATTTGTCTTATATCACACGAAGCATTGATCATATGAAGAGAAAATGCAGTACAATCATTAAAAATTAACAAAATAATCATAACACTTTATTTACAGAACATATAAAAATAAGCAGTGTTTACCTTTATTATAATTTTTTGTACGTAATAAAACAAAGAAAAAGTTAGAATTTTTCGTCAGGTTTTTTCAATCCCTCAAAATGTCTCTTTCTTTTTTCTTTTCAGTACTGCTTTGGGCCGCTTCCATCATGTTGTTTGGTAAGTTGTGCGTTAAAAATAAAAATTACAGTTTACCATCTGGTAAATTTGGTGTCCTTATGGCTAAATTTATAATTCATCAACCACAAAATAATACTGAGTGTGTGTCGAAACTGTGCGTCGCAAAATCTTTTCATTATTCACAACACTCAAGGTACAACACTTTCACAACACTCAAGGTACGTAAGAAACATCCTTTAATTTGAAAAAAAAATTCAACGAAATCCCGTGTAATTTTGAAACTATGTTGTCTAAAAAATTTAGGAATAAAAAATATTGCACCTCTCTAGTAAATTTGCTGTTAAACATTTAATTGTTGTTTTAATAAATGTCTGCAATTTGATCACAGGAGTGCTATAACCTCGCGTTCGAAGTCTGCATTAGTTCTGTTTGTGCTCATAAATAAACATGATGTTTTCCTAAGAGCAACAAGTTTTCATTGTTGAGCAGTATTTTGGGTAGAGTCTTGACCGAATTCATCTGTTTGGCCGTTATTGCTATTTATATCGTGTTGATTATGAAAGACAGGATTTAGATTACCATTTTCGCATATTTTTGATCTTCTATACCTCCTTTTACTCAATTTCTTAATATTATTCTTTTCAGCCTCTTAATTATCTAATTTGTTTACCATTGCATCTCCTTTTTGATTTTAGGGAGATCCTCTATAAAATGTTCTCGTATTTCAAAATGTAATTTGCGCTTTATTTGGTAAGTTTCCCTTAACTCTTTTACCCCTTGAAAATCAGATATCCCGGGAACTTTGACCCATTCTTAGAAATTATTCCTCAATTCAAAAGCAAAATCACGCCAAGTGGCTGAAGTCTCTTTTTCATGTGAAATAAACTTTTGTCGAAACTCTTCTGGAATCAACTTAAAGCTTTTGAATAACAGGTTTTTCACGTAAACGTTTGTTCTATGTCTATAATATTTACGATCCCTAGCGGAAGTAAACTTAAAATATACGTTAATCAATCTTCTGTTAAATATATGATCTAGCAATTTGTTTTTCAAATAATGACAATAAATACTAATATCGCTCACACCGTTAAAGTACGTCATTAATTTTAAGCAATCAAATTTGTTACCTGTAGTTGATGTCAAAGATGCGACGTTTAAATCTTGTGATTTAGCTTGGAGTTCCAACTTTATCAGTTCAATTTCTGTTTCCTCTTGAAGCCTTATTTCTTCATGTTCTGCTTGAGGTTTTTCTTTTTCAAATTCTCTTTCCGCTTGAAGCCTTCTTTCTTGTTTTTCTTCTTCTTTCCACAATCTTTCATTTTCTTATTTTTTCGCAACTTTTAGCTCATAATTTGAAGGTGGTCTTTGACGAAATCTTCATCGTAATACTCGGATACCTTAACTAACTTGATTAATTCTGGCATTTTCGAGTTTTCTGGAACAATTAATTCTAGATCTTCACACAGGGTTAGAAGATCTACTTTTTTTTCCTCTATTCAATAGTGCATCATTTTTCTTTATTATTTTATAACAAGATAAATCTATATTGTTTTTAAGATCCCGGTTTTAAATATTTTTCATTCATATCCCGGCTCGAGACCCCATAATTGTGGTATTAGAGTGAATAATGTATAACTTCATCACAATTGAGATTCTTCAAAAACATATACAGACAAGCAGTTTAATAAACAATAAAATATACACCTGGATATTCAACATACAATTATATTATTATTACTTAACAATAACGACTTTCAGTCTTTCACTAAATACTTTTGCAAGCTTCCTTCAGCCTTTCCTCGAATAATAACCAACAACTTTTGGTAAAATCTATGGAACACCCGTTTACACGTTCATCGTTTACCTTTGTGCGTATTTTACTCTTGTATATCATGAACACGTATTCGTGCTCGTGTTTATCGCAGCTCTCGGATATTATTATTTCATGGAGTTCATACCATTATTGCTATTGCATATCTTTACTCCCCGATATATACAGTGTCGATTTTATCTTGTGATTCAATGGTAACTTTTTTTCCAAAACGTTTTATTATATGCATATGTGTATAAATATATATAAAACCATTTATGGATTCTAACATACTTATAAAATAAAACATTCATATTGATATGCAACCATCAAGTTATGAAAATGAAACGTGATTGAAATCTCTGTTGAATTACTTTAGTAGATTTTGAAATATTCATAAACATTTTCAAAATAAAATGCTTAATGGACCATATCAAAAGTTTATTCCATTGTATTCGTAATATCATTTTACTGAAAAACTAAACTATGTTTTTATAAGGTTAAGACAAATATGAAAATAATATTTATATGTAAAAGGAAAAAATATAAATGTGTTTTTACAAAACAAAAAATTCCTCCTATTCTAACTGAGCACTTTCTGTAAATAAAAAAAAATAATATATTATTCTCAAGAATAAATTATGTTTTTCTAAAATAAAATTTCCACGTCAGTGTAAAATGATATTACGAATATAGTGCAATATACTTCTGACATTGTACATTAAGTACTTTACTTTGAAAATGTTTTTGAATATTTCAAAACTTACTACAGTAATTCAATAGGGACTTCAATCACATTTCATTTTCGAAACTGAATGTTTCATTGTATAAATGCGTTTAATCTATAAATGATATTTTATGTATGTTTATATATAGATATATATGTATAATAATAATAAAACTTTTTAATACTAAAATGACCAATAAATCATAAGAGAAACTCGACGCTATCCATATATTTAAAGCTGTTTGGTAATTCTGTCAAATCTATTCCATCGAAATTCGATCGAATACGCATGCGTCAAAAAATCACCGGCCAATGAGGTGAGGGTCTATGACTGTCTCTACAAACGTGTTTGGGATCGTATCATCTGTTGTTTTTTTCTGTTGTCACGTTGCGTTAAACCTAGGAAGATATTTATCTAGAACTCACTGTGGAGTGTTTAGAAGGTATTTATTTTATTTATTTATTTTATTTATTGTAATTTGTATGAATACTTAGATGTCCATTTCGGATTTACTGTTTAAAAATGAATTTAGGCTCATAAGTTGGCGAAATCCCGATGGAAATTTTTTTTTTAGATCTCTATCATTTTGTTTATATAGTACAGAAAATAATTATTCAAACGTGTAGAACACGTAATACAAAATTGGACCACTTATGGTCTGTTTATTATCGGGAATGAATCTTATGGTGTTCCGATTGATAATGAATTCGATTATGTAAATATAATGTCAAAAGACAGTACGCACGGTAGTAATATTTTTATTATTATGTGTTCGAAAAAAGCGAATCTGAGCGCCTGAATATAAATTATAAAATATTATTTCTATATTTAGCAACTAAATATTTAATAAATATGCAGGAATGTGACTAGCTTTATGTGAATGTATAATATATGTAAGTCTGAACTTTAGCATTATTTTTTAACAGAAATATATTATCTCTATTCGATTTAAAAGTTTTGTCATTACATAAGTGTGCTATTTAATTTGTAAAGAGTATGTATGCATTATATTGTTTGTATGTATACAAATGTTTAGAATGTTTTGATTTGTAAACTCTTAATATTTGAATAATGTTTACATTATATTTGTTTGTATGTATACAAACAATATATGTATACAAAGAAGTATATATACAAACAATATTAATATTTACATTGTATTGTTTGTATGTATACAAATCTTGAATGTTTTAATTTATTACATTCATTTTTTACCAGTTTGCATGTCCGTTCATGGGCGATTCATATGAAACTCATAATTTGTCACAAATTGGTGATTTTATTGATTTAGTGCTTTGCCCAAGAATGTGGAAAACAAAACTATTTTTGACATCGGGTGAAATGAATGAGGTTATTTCGGTTTTTATTTTGTATATAAAAAATGTTATATGTAAAAAAATCCTGGCCATTAATCACATTGTTTTTTGTATATTTAAAGACGATTACTTATTCTTTGTAATTATTTTTTTGCTGGGGGTTTATGAGCAAAATAATATTACTTCATAGCTAGAACCAGTTCCGCTAATCATTAATATTTTCTTAATCCTTTGACCGCTGAGCAAATGGGCAAATTTGTAATGTTTTTTCTGTTATTTTTTTTAAATGTCAAAAAAAGATAAATTTTCAAAATTGGTATAAAAAACTTAGGTACTTCTCTATTATCCCATCGTCCACTTTTCATAACAAAATACTATTGCCAAAATGTATGATTAAATGCCAAAAATGCAATCCCATTTACTTGATGTCGGAAGCATTATACGTGTTTGTTATGTCGTCAAGTGGTTTTTAATTCAACATTTGCGCGTATTAATGACAACGTTCTCCCGTTTATTTGGCGTTACAGTTTGGCGATAGTTTTTTGTTATGAAAAGTGGTCGATGAGATAATAGAGAAGTACCAAAACTTAATTACGTATATGAGTAGATTCCTTGACTATATTAATCATTACTCAATATTTTAAAACTGCATCATATTTGTAGAATTATATTAATTTAAACAATGCGTCTATTGAAGTGTGAAGAAGCACATACTTCTATGAAGAACCATATATTTACATAATCGTTTTCATTAGCAATCGGAACACCATAAGATTCATCCCCGATAATAAACGGACTATAAGTGGTCCAATTTTGTATTACGTGTTCTACGATATTTTACGTACGTTTGAATAATTATTTTCTGTACTATATACACAAAATGATAGAGATCTAAAAACACAATTTCCATCGGGATTGATTTTGCGAATGTTAAATGAGCCTAAATTCATTTTTAAACAGTAAATCCGAAATGGACACCTAAGTATTCATACAAATTATAATAAATAAAATAAATACCTTCTAAACACTCCACAGTGAGTTCTATATAAATACCTTCCTAGGTTTAATGCAATGTGCAAGAAAAAAAAAAACAGGAGATGATCCCAAACACGTTAATAGAGACAGTAATAGACTCTCACCTCATTGGCCGGCGATTTTTTTGACGCATGCGTATTGGGTCGAATATTGTTGAAAAATGATTTTGAAGAAAAAATCGGGAAATTCACAAAATGGTTTCGGGAAAAACTTCACCAAATGGTTTAAAAATTCTTTGAGTGACAGCGGGAAAAAAATTTCGTTTTACATTCAATCATCGCAATTGGCGAGTGTGACTATTAAGTTTAGCCAGTACTGGCAATAACATCAATTACCAATTTTCAGTATTACTCGCCGATTGGTGAGTGTTAATTTTGTCTTATATCACAAACTGTATTTACATATACTACTAGATATAATGATTATGAACCATGATTTTTCTATTATTGGGCGAGATTCATGTTTTTTCAGCAATTCTTTGACGAAATTCATGTTTTTTCAGCGATCCTTTGAAGAATTTCGCATTTTTCTCATGATCCTTAACGAAATTCGCATTTTCCAGCGATTCTTTGATAAAATACATTTTATTCCGCAATTTTTAGACGAAATTTAGTAAAAAAGCATGACCTTTTGGTGAACTTTCCTTTTTTGCGATTCTTTGACAAAATTTGCTTATCTTTCACGATCCTTTTGCATAATTAATGTTTTTTCTGATGTCTTTTAACGAAAGTCATGTTTCCCCATGATCCTTTGATGAATTTAGTGTTTTTTCCTCAATCATTTGACGAAATCTGTGATCCCCCCCCCCCCCCCCGCGAAGATTGGTTAGATGTTTTTAGTCTGCAGGTGCCCTAAAAAGTCTGTGACGCCCGTTGCTGCATTGCACACATTCTTTCTTCCATGGTGCATCGAACGAAGAAAATTCATTGTAAAGAATCATTGTTTCATTC
Source organism: Maratus michaelseni (assembly GCA_963931845.1). Taxonomy (NCBI): domain Eukaryota; kingdom Metazoa; phylum Arthropoda; class Arachnida; order Araneae; family Salticidae; genus Maratus; species Maratus michaelseni. The sequence continues at coordinate 229,951,667 of OZ007590.1, read as the reverse complement.
TTGACATTTCTGGAAAGAAACAACGTTCAACTCATTGGCTGAATTGTAAAGGGCGAAATGTGTCAAACATTAGCGGAAAGAAAGTGCGCAATTTGTTCGTTCATGGATAAAATCATGAAATTCATTAATCAATAGTTGATAAATTCGTCAATCGATAGCGGAAAAATCGCAAAATTCATTAATCGACAGTGGAAAAATCGCAAAATTCATCAACTGGTTTCGGGGGAAAAAGTTTTCGAATATCGTCAAATGGCTTCGAGAAAAAAAATCACAATCCGTCAATTTCGGAGAAAAAATCGTGAAATTCGCCAAATGGTTTCGAAATTTGTCGAGCGACAGCGGAGAAAAAAATCTTTTTCCATTCAATCATCGCAATTGGTGAGTGTGACTATTATGTTTGACCAGTGGTGGCAATAAAGTCCATTGCCAAATTTTCAGGATTACTCGCTGTTTGGCAAGTGCTAATTTTGTCCTATACTTCAAAACCCTTTTGATCATATCATCAGTGTGCAGGACAATTTTTTTTACGTGAACCATTTGATGAATTTTGTGATTTTTCCATTATCGATTGACCGATTTTACTGCTATCGATTGTTGAATTTTATAATTTATCAACTATTGATTAGCGAATTTCATGATTTTTTCCATGAACGTTTGACGAATTACGCAAAAAAATTAAGAATATCGTTAAATTGTCTTGGGTAAAAAAAAATTTAATATTGTCAAATGCCTTCGAGAAAAAGTTGCAAGTTGGAACGCCTGTGACCTCTTTTTCATGTTATGCATCTCGGGTCTATCCCCCCAAGTGGGACACTTTTCTAAATTTTGCAGACACCTCTCATGTGATATATCGCTGGAAAATTCTTTGACTGCTTATTCATGTTATGCATCTCCGGGGTCCATCCCGCCACCCCCCCTCCCCCCCCCAAAGGGTACTTTATAAATTTTGCACACAACCCTCATGTTATATATCATTGGAAAGGTCTGTGACTGCTTAATCATATTATGCATCTCCGATGTTCATCTCCCCACTTTGCCCCCCCCCAAAGGGTACTTTATAAATTTTGCACACAACCCTCATGTTATATATCATTGGAAAGGTCTGTGACTGCTTAATCGTATTATGCATCTCTGATGTCCATCTCCCCACTTTGCCCCCCCACCCCCCCCAAAGGGTACTTTATAAATTTTGCACACAACCCTCATGTTATATATCATTTTAAAGGTCTGTGACCACTTAATCATATTATGCATCTCAAATGTCCAACTCCCCACTTTGCCCCCCCCCACCCCCCCAAGGGATACTTTTCTAAATTTTGTTGACACCCCTCATGTCATATATTGTTGGAAAGGTCTGTGACTGCTTAATCATATTATGCATCTCCGATGTTCATCTCCCCACTTTGCCCGCCCCCCAAAGGGTACTTTATAAATTTTGCACACAACCCTCATGTTATATATCATTGGAAAGGTCTGTGACTGCTTAATCGTATTATGCATCTCTGATGTCCATCTCCCCACTTTGCCCCCCCACCCCCCCAAAGGGTACTTTATAAATTTTGCACACAACCCTCATGTTATATATCATTTTAAAGGTCTGTGACCACTTAATCATATTATGCATCTCAAATGTCCAACTCTCCACTTTGCCCCCCCCCACCCCCCCAAGGGATACTTTTCTAAATTTTGTTGACACCCCTCATGTCATATATTGTTGGAAAGGTCTGTGACTGCTTAATCATATTATGCATCTCCGATGTTCATCTCCCCACTTTGCCCCCCCCTCCCCAAGGGGTACTTTCTAAATTTTGCACACAACCCTCATGTTATATATCATTGGAAAGGCCTGTGACCACTTATATCATATTATGCATCTCCGATGCCCATCTCCCCACTTTGCCCCCCCCCCCCCAAGGGGTACTTTCTAAATTTTGCACACAACCCTCATGTTATATATCATTGGAAAGGTCTGTGACCACTTAATCATATTATCCTCCCCACTATGAAATTTGTCAAGTTAAAGCAACTATAAATTTTATTTTTATGGTACTATCAAGTTGTTTGCCGTCAAATTTTGACGGGTTCCATCTAGTATATATATATATATAAATTAACAAAAAATGTTTAAAAAATGACTTATCTCAGTGTCATATATGAAGGAAAAATTTAAAAAGAAGTATGAACAAAATATTAAAAAAATAAATATTATATATTTCTCTTGTAACTTTTCTTAACTTTCACATTGTATATTTTATTTTGGGATGTACAACACTTTTATTCTGTTCTATTTTGATAATAATAAGAAGGTACTTTATGAAAAAGTCAAATGTGGAATAACTCTAAATTTATGAAGCTGTGCTTCCCAACGTATGTCAATCATTGTTCATTGTTCAATCATTGTTAGTAATTGTTCAATCACTAACGTATGTATAAGCATTTCGCGCCTATGAAAACAACAACAGCAAACAAAACACTGACTGCATCATCCTCGTCATGTAGTAATCTCAAAAATGCATGAAATTCGTTAAAGTGGTGATCTCCGGCGCATGTATGAACTCTTCGCGACAGTGAAAATATCAATAGATACAGCAACCTCGCTGTGTAGCAATCTAAAAAATACATGAAGTTCGTTAAAGGCGTTTTTAATATAATGCATATATGAGTGATTCGCGCCCATTAAAAGATAAATGAAAAACATAAGCAGAGTAAATCGTCGGCTATTGTTGTATTGTAATGTCTAAATGTATGAAATTTGTTAAAACTACAATCACTACAAAGAATACTAAAAAAAATTTAAATTATATAAATTGTTAGTATTTTTTCAAATTATTTTTTTAATTAATTAAATATTAAAAAATAGAAACTTTCCATTTTTTATTTAAATTATTTTTTATAACTGAAATAAATATTGAAAAATATAAATTTTCTATTTTTTCGTTAAAATTATCTTTTATAACTTAAATGGCCATTAAAAAATAAAAACTTGATCCGCAGGACTAGAAACAAATGACTTACCACATAACTACTACGCACTCATCATTCCGAAACAGCTTAGAACAACATTTTGATCCACCAATCACCACTTCTAAAACATTAAAAGTCAGTATAATCTGGATATCTGGATCTGGCGAACCAATCAGAACGGCTCTGAACTAACTCTAGATCTGAGTGGAGATGTTGCGAATATGCCTGTAGGATTTGTCATTGTTTATTCTCTTTTAGGCTTCTTCCTTGAGAATAAGAATTCACTTTTTAAATGTTTAGAATTACACGTTACAATGAGAGGGGTCATCATGTGTTTAGAAGTGCTTAAGTGGAGCAAGGACAAAAAAAAGAAAAAATAGAAATCACTTCTATAAAGTAAAACGGAAATATATTTTAGAAAATACGTATTATGAAAAACACCGATTGACCAGTTTGAAATTTTAATACTACTGCTGTTGCATCTCTTTGTATTACTATTGTTTGCTTAAATCAGTTTACGAAATATTTATAACGCGAAGAGAAGCAAATGCAAAATAAAAACCAATTTAAAAATTGTAATTGTTCCCGTATTATAGACAAATGTTTATTTAGAATTCTGATATTTAGCTTAAGTTTAGTACTCATTAATAATTCTTTATCACAGCGAAAAGTGTTTAAATTATATTTTAGCTAACTTGATAAGAAAATCGTTTTTAACACTTTACAATCTAATTGTGTTATGAATCAGGTTTGTCTATCTGCTGGCTGTCTGTCCGTGTTATAACTCTCATAAATATCCTTGGATTTTTATGAAATATACTAGATTGTGAGATTATAAGATTTATATTATGAGATATACCGTGTTATATAACTCTCATAAATATCCATGGATTGCCATGAAGCTTTTATATATTATTGATGTTTACTATAGAATGTTCTGTATTAAAAAAGAAACATGTAGCATTTATAGTTCATTTACAGGGACATACAAGAATGTTCCGTTACATTGCGGTCTATGGGAAAAAATCGTTTGCGGTGCATTTTACTGATATTACGATATTGCAAACATAATGAAATTGATATACATCATTGAAATGTCGTACAACATGTTTTCTCAGGAGTATAGACAAAGCAGCATTTACAATTCGTTTTCAGGAAAGCACAAAGTGATTCAATCACATTAGGATGCAAAGGGAAAATATTTATAATAAATTATTATTTAAAAAACTTTTAATAAAATAACATTTATATATAGTAAATTAAGAAATAAAATAATAATAACATACTAAAAATAAAAAAATAAAATACAGGAAATAATAATAAAATAAAATGCATAAAATAATAATGTCTAAAAATATTAAAATAATATTAAAAAACAACATTTTATATTCAATTAATACAAATATAATAGATAAGATGAAAAAAGTTTATACATTTTTCTATGTTGTCTGAAAAAAAAAGATAAACATCGTGTATCCAAAAAATTAAACCAAAAACTAAATAACCATTTCATTAAAAACTTAGCTATATTTGTTGAAATAGCATTATATTATTTCAGTTAGCCTGGCGAATTTAGATGCACCAATTTATATTAGTAAAATGTATTTTTTGATTTTTTTTTGTATAAACTTTTACTTTTTATTTTTATTTTTTATCTTATTTCCTAAACTCGGTTTGAAAAGACAGTGATTTTTCTTAACGGAGGACAGTTATATTATTCGAAAGTCATGTTTACGTACCTTGTGAAAACTTTACTTTTAAGTGAACTCTTTTTTGAATAGTGTTGATTTTTTTTTTCTGCGCAACATTTTTAATGGGATTTTTAAATAAAATTTTATCTAAAAAGAAAACGTTTCATGTCTTGTATACGTTTTCTTTAAAAAAAAAAATCTACATTTAATAATTTCTATATGCTGTCATTAAATTTTGTTTGTTATCTGACTGTCTGGATCTAATGTTGCAACCATTTTTTGACCCCCTTCCATCAAACTGGTTTTCCTCCAATGTTGCACACGTATTCTTTGCCTACAAAATACAATATCCATGTAGTTCCATCGCCATATCTCATCAAGAGTAGGCTTGAAGAGAAAAAGGTATTCCGTTACCATTTAGATTTAAATCAGCTAGTTAAGAAACCAACTTTGTTTATATTTGGCCCACAAGATCATACCCGATGGCAATGCAACGTTAAAAGTTTTTCAGTGTCGCACATCTTAAAAGCAGGTTTCAGGGACAAAAAACATTTTTTTATGTTTTTTAATTAAATCACACATCTAAGGAACCAATTTTGTTGAAATTTTGCCTACAACATCATCATCGATGATAATGAAATATTAAGTGTTTTTTACAGGGCCGTACTGCAGGGACAGGCCATACTGCAAGGGATGTTCAATAGACAAAAACATTCTTTTACTTTTATGAATTAAATCACATATATAAGGAACCAATTTTCCTTGTAGCGCTTGCCGACGGGTTCAGCTTCAGCTGAATTTGTACTTTTTTAAATATCTTTAATAAAGTTACCGGGAGGGACATCAATGCTCTACAGGCTTGGACTCCTCGTCTGAACAGTCCCTCTTAGGCAGTGAATTGTAAAAGGAACCAATTTTAGTTAAATTTTGCACACAAGCGCATTTCGATATCCGACAATGCATGTTCAATTATTGTCACGACCAAACATCATCCAGCACAAGGTCTGGGGTGTAAGCCATCTTTTATGTTTTTGTTTGATCATATAAAAATTTTAATTATTATCGTTTCACTGATTTTTTTTAAATTGTATTTTTTGTTTCTCTATATTTCTGTGGAATAAACTAGCAGATAAATTTTACTTGAATTTATTTCTGTGCATTAATCATGAAAAAACTGTTTTTTGTAATTTACAAAACAAATCATTAGATAATTAACATAACAAACAGATGGTTTTCTATTTTAGAATTTCATCATAAGTTAATATTAGATGTTGCTTTGCATAATTATTAGTTATGTCGGTAAATATGTTTTTTATGATTCTTTAAAATTTTAAATTAAAAATATAGAGGTTAGAAATTGCTTATATCTCCTGTCAAATATCATAAGCTTGTTGAATCTCAACCAGAATAAATTTCACTTTTGTTTCTGAAAATTATGGCATCATAAGAAATTTAATAGAATTAAAATAAATTTTCTGCATATCAATAATAGAGATTAAAGCAAATGTTTAAGGCATAAGCAGAAATCCATAACAATGCTCTCAAATATTCGTATTCGTGAAAGCCTTTACAATTTGCAGTAGGAATTTACACATGCCTTGTCATTAAGGTGATCAATCCTTCTGGAGAAGATAATGCCAAGCCTTTTTTGTTCGTAAAACTAACATTTTACAAGTAAAATATTGTTTTTATTTGGAAATGGGAAAATCTAAATGTTTATCAGAAATAAAACTGGGAAAAAGAGTTAAAACCTGGAATATGTATATATCTTTTAAACATTTGCAAATAAATATTAGATAAATTTATAACCGTTATTACGCATTTTACTTCATTTTATAAACAATTCTGTAAGTAAGATATAACTTTGTAAGAATACTTTAATATTATAATACGGTGTAATCAACTGATATATAAATGTAAGTATGATTAAACAATAGAACAGTGTGTACTTTTCTAGTTAAGTATTATTAACAATGGAGCCGTTTCAGTAGCAATATTATTTTTTAACAATATTTCATACTACGATGTATGCAAAATTTAACTAATTAAATATTTGAAAATTATCTTTCTTGTCAATAAGTGTAAATTATTTGAAACTTTTCATACATTCATAAAACCGTCACATGGTAAATACCTGTCGTCTTTACTTGTCGGTGCCCACAATTTATTATTTGTTATTTCTAGCTGACAATGACAAAGTAGTTTCAAAGCGGGATTTCCCAGATGTGCAAAAATGTCATATCGACAAATATATATGTATGGTTATATAGGATATTAAATTATTATTTTTAAGAAAATCGAGAAATAGGTGTTAACTTGTTATTAGATGTTAATCTTTTATTTAATAAAAATTTTTAGTCTACTGCTATAAATGTTTCTCTGATTTAGAAGAATTCATGTGCTTTAATTTACTTAGTAATATATATTAATTAATTTCTGTTGTGCCTTTACGTTTCTAACATTCAAGTAAACTGAAATGTTAGATTGAGATCATAATTTCAATAAAGCATTTTTTTAAATAGTAATATTGAATATTTTCTTAAATAAACAAAAATATTTTCTGTAAAATCTGTAATTGGACTTTCTAGCAATTTAAATCGATTCAACATTTCTTCCAGATATAGACTGTCCTTACAACATATATAAATTTCAGTTGCAGGTAAAATTTTGATTCCGGTTAAGTAGTTTTTTACGTGCTTGTCAAGTTGTAAATAACAAATAGACTATATTTTCTGGCATTAATGATTATTAAGTACTTCGTTAATTTGTGTAATGTAAGATAGGTTTTTAGAACAGTTTTAAATATTTTAAGCGAAAAGACTATCAAAGGAATCATTTGATGAACAATAGATTGCTGTTAACCTGAATAAATTTGAAAGCATATTTCATAATTCCAATTTCAACTTCTTAAATTTTGCATGAAAAAAAAAAAAAAAAAAAAAAAAAAAACTTTGCAACATACAGGTTATCCCAACAAGCTTTAAACTCGTTCAAATTTCGTACTTGTTAGATATAAGTAAGCAATGTTAGTTTCAAATATGTTGAAAATATAGTACAGAATATCATTCTAGGAATGAAATAGTCCTGCTATAAATTTTCAATAATATGCATTTTTTAAATTTTTATATGTCCTCTCGTAGACGAAATTGTGCACTTAGATTTTTTTTCTTATGCTGCTTCAAGGTCATTAGAAAAAACAGCGCAAGTGTATCTTTAAAATTGATGGAGTTATGCTTAATTAAAAATTTTAATATGTGAATGGGGGCCATATATCAAATTAGAAATGTATATCTTTGAGATCATTCTAGGAAAGAGAGAACACGTTGAAATAATACATATGCAACTGACATTAAACAAACGGTAATCGATGCTTACAACAATGTTAGTGGAGAATTATTTACAGAAACAATATTAGAAGTGATAAGTTATATATTGCAGTTGAACGAAAATATTTTGAGATTTTACGTTATTTGAATTTTTTAAAATTTGATTTCAAGTGTTTAAAACTAAACTTGTATCTTTTAATGATCTTTGTCTGAATAATGCATTATTTAGATTGATTTGTGATGCAGCGAGTTCTCACTCGGTTTTGTCTAAGAAATACTAACGTAAATTTATATATAGTCTCCATCTTCAGTGATGAAATAATGTAATTCTAAATGGCACAAAAAGTGGTATAAATCTGCTGTTTTCTTCCATTATAATTCATTCAATTTATATATATATATATATAATTTTTATATAAAAGTTGTCATGTTATTGCAACTAATATTTATCTTAAATGATACATTTTGTATATAAAAAATTAATAATAATAATGTGCCTTATTTTTTAATGACTGTTAAAATGAAATATATTTATATAAGAATAAATTTTTCAGCAGAGCTGAGTGCAAACTTAAAGTGACAATTCATTGTACCTTTGTACTTCTTTGTACTTCTCCTTTTGATCCTTTGTACTTTGAATTATATTTAAAAAAATTAGTTTTCAGTAAAATAATGACAAAATAATACAGACCTCAATCAATTTCCTTTTAATAGGTTTTACAAAATTAAAATGAGCATTTAATTTTTAAAGTAAAATTTTGTCGTTGCTTTTAAAATAAATTATTCTGTTTAGGACATGTTTTCCGGATTCGTTCATAACTTCAGTTCATAAATTTATCGGAATGATACATTTTATCTCTTTCATTTATTAGGCTATGACTAACATTTTCTTATCTATTAATAGACAACCGTTTAAAGTAATTGTCTGATAGAAAAAATTCCGTAGGATATTCATAAATTACACTTTCTACAATATGAAATGTAAAACATGTCCCATTAGCGAATACCCAATACATCCTCGTTGAAAAATATATGATGCGATGATTATATTCATATATAAAATAAAAGAATGCATCTTACCAACATGTAGAAGAAATTGGACTATTTTTTGAAAATTTAGAGCCCATACAGATAAACATGGTAAATAATCATGCCATTTTGTGATTTTCATGTACTTTATAGTGGATCACCACGAAAGCCAAACTAGCATAAAATCAATAACATATATTACCTTTTTTAATTAAAAAAATTATATACCATTATGAAAAGTTTCTATTCACAGAAAATAATTAAAATATTTATAATCTGGAAGCTTACTAATAATATAGTCTCTGAAGTGCGCAAAATTCTATTTTACAAAATATAAAATATTCCATCGTCCTTGTAGAATGCATAGTTTCATTCCCTTTGAGTTTTTATTTAAATACATTCATTTTTACAATTAAAAATAGTACACTGATACTAATCATCACAGTAATAATAAAGCTAAAGGAAATAATTATTTTATTACACATGAATTATTAAAAAATTCAATTAATAGATAATTTGAACGCACAGTCCAAAAAAATAAGAGTACACACACAAAAGAGTACTAAAAAGAGTACCATACATTTTAATCTGCAAACTGTCGCAAACAAAATGAAAACAGACATTTGATTAAACATTGTTTTTTTTTTTTTTAAATTCTCGTTTAAAGTTTAAGGGGGGGGGGGTCATTTTCATAATGAACTTGCACCAAACTTTGAAAATTTCAATACAAACATCTAATTTTTACACCATATTTAGTTCTTTCGGTAATTTATATCTAGGGGCATCAAACGGGAAGTAGTTTAGGAATTATCTCGATTTATAATTTTGAATTCCCAAAGTTATATTCATTTTTATTAGTTTCAGAAAGTAATGCAATGCAGGTAGTGTTAAGCTTAAAACAAATTGGCGGAATGAGCTCAAATTTTAGATTCAAATAGTTGAAGCTTCTAAAAATCACTTTTGTGTTAAATTTTTTATTGATTACAAAACATATTCTTTTCGAATATGAATTTCAAAATATATAAACTTCGAAACTACACTGTTAAAATTTTGCAGCAAACTGTCCAGTCATTTGACCGTTTTTATAGAAAACGTTTATATAACCGTAATTTAGCTCTATTTTGACAATAATATTGACAATAATATGGTCAGAATAGAGTTAAATTGCGGTTATATAACCGTTTTCTATAAAAACGGTCAAATGACTGGACAGTTTGCTGCAAATTTTTAACAGTGTAGTAGTAAAAAAATATGTAATGTAAAGTATGAGAATTTGAAGCGAAATCGATTTCTAGAAGCATCAAATATGCAAATCTGAAATCATAGTTCATTCCGCCATACTTAAAAACTACCTGCAATGTAGTTCATTTTGTAACTATGAAAAATGAATTTAACATTAGGAGTTAAAAACTTTAAATATCCATAATTCGAAACTACTCAATTTCCCGTTTAAAATTCTTGGGTAACATTCCCGAAAAATGTAAACATAATAACAAAATTAGGTGTCCGTATTGAAAATTTTGAAGTTTGTTTCAATTTCACTATAAAAACGACTCCCTAAGGCTGATTGTTAACATGAATTTAAAGAAGACATAATTCCCAAACGAATAGATATTTATGTTTCCTCTACGATAATTTCTCACGATAAATGAAAACAATATTTTTTTAATAAATAAAATGTTGAAATTTGCACGCTCTTATATCATATTAAGGGATAAGATTTCAAGAAAATATACTCTCCTTAAAACTCTAAGATATATTTGAACCTTAAAATATTTAAAATTTTCAAATAATATGTGACATGTCAAATAATATGTGACAACTTAATTTAAAACATTTGTTTTGTTTAAATATTGCCTTCTTAACTATCCAAAAATTTAAAAAATATGTGACAACATTCTAAGATCAATAATTTTTTCTGCTGGAAGAGAAGCATGCATGTGATTAACACAATGAAGTTTTCGAAGATAAATATTACAGCATTTTAAAAGAAAGATATTTATATCCTTTGAATAGGAAGAACTGTGCAGTGGAACGTATATTACAACATTCGTTTCAAGAATAAATATATTGTAATGTCTAGTATCGATTTACATGTTTTTATTAAATAAAAAAAGTGCGAAATTTGCACACTCGCGTACGGTATAAAGAGAAAATACCAGTATTACAAGAAAATATTTTCTTTTTAAAACTCCAACATTTATTTGATCCTTAAAATTATTTTTAATTGCAAATATATGTGAAAACTTAAATTAAAACATTTCCTTGGTTAAATTGGCGTCTTCTTAAAATAATCTTCTTCGAAATATTTTAAAGTATATGAAAAAAAAAATCAACCAAGAAAAATTTTCAGCTAGATCGATCAAGAGACGCATGCAAAAGACCAATACAAAGTAGAACGCCTGCAGAAAACTTTATTTTATATTCATAAAAGTCATCTAAGTACCAAAATCCAATGCAGAACACTTAAATCTTTATAAACTGATGCGTCTGCTTGAGTAAAATAGTTTTAAATTGACTTTAGAAAACAATTAAGCAAACAACGAGCCTCCAGGTACCACAAATGATTCACTTATCACAGAATATGTATTGAGGTATTGGACATAATATAGTAAATTGATAGGGAGAAGAAATAAAAAACAAAACATATCTAATTATTGAAATATATACTAATATATTTTTGCGCAAAGTACTGAATGTAGCAGAAATCACTCTCAAGTATGTTTTTACAATAACTGTTTTCTTTTGTAAGTATTTGAAGAAAATCTTCAATAGTTCATTGGTTTAATATTTGGTTGAGTATTTGGTTCAGTAACGTTCGGATTGTAATAAAAGAAAAAAAATTAAGGTGTCAAATTTTGTACAGCATGCATAATTTAAACTTCGTCTCGACATTCAGGTACAAGAGATTTAGGAATTAAAACAATTTTTTAACATTGTTCGATTATTTATAATAAGGTAAAGCTAGGATTGTCTGCGCACAATTCAAAAGAATAGCAATAAAAAATCTAAATATTAATTTTTTGCTAAACTATCCATAAATAATTTTTACTTCATTTGTTTTTTATGCATTTCCATTGATATTTTGTTGTTATGTTGCAATTTAATAGAACAGTTGTAATAAAACCAAGAATGTTATTTTGCGCAATCTCTCCTTACAGGGTTGGTGTGATTGCGCACATGGGTAGGAGAGATTGTTACTAATAATAACTACAATAAATTGTTAACAATAATAATTACACTTAAATGACATTGCTGTAAGGTTTTTGTGAACAAATTTTATTGTATTGGGAATGAATATTTCAACCTAAATCTTAAAGAATCAGAAAAAAGAAATAATTTTAAAAGCTATTAAAAATTTTTAATTAAAGGAAAAAAATTAAAGAATTAGAAAAAGCATGTCCAGATAATATTACAAAATAAAATTATGTAACTTAATAAGACGTTTAACTTAAAATTAGTCCATTTTCATTTTTCATTTTTTATGCAAATTTACCAATAAGCTGCGTAATCTCTCCTAGCATGGAAACTAATGGGAACAATGCGCCATCTCTCCTAAGTAGCAGATGCGCAAACTCTCCAATTTTGGTAGAAGAGATTGCGTGGCCTTTTATTTATACATGGCCTCTACTAAAACGAACCGTTGATGTTCACATTGTTAGTCTAGATTAGTAGCTTATGAGAAATCGTTTAAGTTTAGAATATTTTGTGCTATTGACATTGTATAGAAATTATGATGAATAGTTGGGAAAACAAAACAAATTTGCAATATTTTATCTTAGACGCTCAAAGCAATCAACGTGCACTTTCAAGTAGACACTCCACTACTGTTGTTATACAACTACCTGGTGTCACTGCGCTCTCACTCTACTCTTTCCCCCCGAACCTCTATGTGCGCCATCTTTCCTGGCATTACCTTACATTACATGTTATTTTGCATTTAAATGATAAAATGGTAAATTTCTCCGCTCTTCACTTTAAGATTGTTTGAAATGTATAGACAATCATGGAATGGAAATGTGGTAAACAAATTACACAACAATAAAAAAATATTGCCATCCTTAGAAATTTTCAGTAATCAGTGGGCTCCCTCGACCAATAAAAGTATTTTGAGAGTTAATTTTCATTTATTCTTGTTCAGGGTAATAACATCACTTAAACTATATGCCGTCAGTAATTCTTCAATAGTATTTTCCAATGTCATTTTTGGTCAGCCCCTCCTTTATCTTGCTATCGGGCTCCAAATTGAAAGGACTTTGGAATGTGCTCTTCTTTTATTATGCGAACATTCTCATGTCACCTAAGCTTATTATATCGATCATCTGTACAACATTATGTTTCACTTCCATGATTTCACGTATGCTTGAATTTTTAACTTTTTCCAGCCTTGATGGTCTTGCTGATCTTCGCCAGACGTCCATTTTGGCAGGGAGGAATTTCTTTATTATGGATACATGGATGTAAGGTCCATATCTCCGAACCATACAATAAAATGCTTTCCCGAACGCACTATAAATTATTCGTATAGTTTTGGAAAGAACATTAATACTCCACAGAACATAATTCAACATTGTAAATTATTTTCTGCCTTCTCCAATTCTCTGTTTCTAAATCTATTTTACATGATCCATCTTAATTAATGATGGGTACATGGCATTTGAAGTCTTCAACAATTTATATCTGTATTATATATATGTATCATCTAATAAAGTATCAGCATTCAGACTTTTTGTTTTAAATTGTAAGTGGTCAGTTAAGTGTAAGTGCTCAGTTAAGTTGTAAGTGCTCAGTTTTACTCCTATTTCTAAGCAATCTCCATTCATCAACAATAAAACTGTCTTTATATAAAGTATAGTTTTATAGAATGATCTTACAAAGAAATCGAATTTTGAACCAGAACAGACGGTAATTATTCTTAGTGTAATGTCAAAAAGACATACATCATTTCACGATCGACGAAATTGAAACATGCTACTGCTACACATTTTATGGTTTCAGTTTTTAAAGTTCTTGTGTGTGATTATTTTTGTTTTTACATCTATTAATTTGTGATTTATTATCCATAAAACTATTCAGATAACAATATAATCGTTACACTCTGTTGATGTACGTTATTGTACGTTATCTGTTAAAATGATCTGTCTTTAAAATATTTATATGAAAACTATAGGGCCATTTTAAAATATTGAATTACGTTTTGATTGTTTGCGTTGTTTTGTGTTTTCGTGATGTTTTCGCTTTATAATATTTAAAACTTCTTCCCTCTAAAAAAATTTTAAAATGAAATGTAAAAATATAAATGGTAATTGGAGACCTTATTTTACAGTCATTTTGCGGCCACTTTGAAATATTAAAGGGTAGGATTGTGCTGCATGTGCCTCTTAGATTAGATAACCAAGTACTTATCAAATTTTCTGTTTGCCTGCAAGATTTTTCTGAACCTTTTAGTGACAAGAGTCGGGCATATGAGTCGTATAGAATCCTTCATTTTTGCTCCAGAATCCTTCATTAATCCCTTTAGTAATTTTTAAAGAAAAAAATAGTCTTATTTAATCACACAATTTTTGCATTTAAATTAGACAAAAATTTACATTCGTAATTAACGGTGATAGAAAGTTACAAATTCTATAAAGGATACTCCTTGCGTAGGAATTAAATTTGATAATTTATTTACTGTTATGCTTTGGAATTAGTTTATACTAGTATTGATTTTTTATACTGAATTTTTTTTTTAATATTTTGTCGATAAATATCGTGCTTTAGTAGCTCTTTTACCATTTGAATGTATTTCCTGCATTCTCAAATTAAGTTAATCGTTATTAAATGTATACAGGGTGGTCATAAATTGAGTTGTCCCGGTATACGACTTCTAAGCAACTGTACATTTTATTAAAACGGTGTGCTATTTGGAGTGAAAGTGTGCTATTTACACTAGTCATCAAAATTAAAGGATAATTACAAAAATGAAACTTAACTGATACTTAATAAAAATTTATTAATAGAAATTTGTATAAATTCATTAGTTAACATACGTGTTTAATATGTGTTATAACATGTATTGTAACGTACAATGTTTGGCAATTAACTATTCTCAAAATATTGAACTTAAAACCAAATTTATATAAATCAGAAAATGATGGAAAAATTAAGTCACATCTTGTGGAAAATGTTTTTCTTTAATATGGTGTATGGTCAACTCGGATAGATATGCAGACGTCACATGTTGATCTCATAGACTTTACCAAAGTGTTGATCAGATTTTGTGGAATTACACGTCACTATTCTAAAAGTGCACTTTTCAGCTCCTGGAGGATCCGGGGAGGAATTTGGCGCGCTGAAAGTAGGCGCTCTAAGGCATCCCACACATGCTCAATCGGGTTCAAGTCGGGTGAGTAAGGTGGCCAATCCATTCGCGTGATATCTTCTGTTTGGAACTATTCTGGCACCACATATGCTCGATGTGGCCGAAGATCGTCATCCATTAGCAGAAACTCTGAGCTAACAGCACCCATAAGCAGTCAAACTTGGGGTTCCCAAACCTCCTCCACATATCTCCGAGCGGTTGCAGAACATCTTTGAAGGATATACAGCTCGGTGCGGCCTTGTGTCATTATTCCCCCTCAAACCATTAAATTGTGGTCGCGGAAGGCAAGTTGCATGTTCCTTCCTCTCTCAGATCAAAACACGTCAAGAATCAGAGTTCAGACAAAATCTGGACTTGTAAGTAAACAAAACTTGGGCACAGTATTCTTTGCTTCATTGGACATGACGACGGCACCAGTTTAAACGGGCCTCTTTGGAAGCTGGAGTGTGTGGGACACAAACAATTGTTTTTATCGCATACAATCCATGCTCGTTAAGTCTTCATGTAGCAGTAGAACGGCTAATTCGAGTTCCTGTGGCAGCCGGAGGGTCTGAAAGCAAATATCTTGTAGTCACTTCGAGGTTCCTTCGAACCGACAATGCCGGAAAACGGTCATCGGATGCAGTTATTGCTCTTGGTCGACTTTGAGCAGGCTGTCTAACAACGGATATAGTGCTTGATATTAAACTTTGAGGAATATTCAAATCTCGGGTGACCTCCATTTGTGTTTGACTTCTTTCATTCTACGACTTACTCGCCCCTTTTGACCTTCATTTAAATGTCGCCTTTGAGCCATAACTAATGAATGCTGATCATTTTCCGACAACACATTCACTTTAAACAATACTACAGACCAGAATTGAACCACATTGCAGCACCACATTGCCAATCTAGAAATTTTCATATTTCTGGCACTAACGTATGCGCGGAAGTGCAATTTTGTGTTAAATTGAATCTAATTAACATAAATAATTGCTTCATTGGGCATTCTTTGCAACATTAAAATAGTGAGCATATTTTTCTCACTATCCTTCAACTTTGATGATCAGTGTATTATTAGTATTTTAAGGTCAGGACTCAAGAATAAGGTGAACTGCTAAATCGAGCTCTCCCATTTACAGTTATACTGACAAAATTTAGAAATTTTCAAATGTCAACATCTACATTATCTTCCTTGTCAAATGATCTCCACAGTAAAAAGCACATATGTATCTGTAGCACTAGAGACGACGACCTAAACAAACGCATAGAAGAACATTGAAAACAACAAAAAGCTTCTAACATTTTAGCGGATTATAAAATTTCTATGTGTTTGCCTCCAAAGACGATGATAAATCGCACGTGGTATATTGTGGGCAACAATAAATCATGACTTGGTGACAATGCAGAATCTATCACGTTTAATGATGTTTTGAGGTCAAACACACTTTAACATTTTAAATGCAAAAAGTAGGAAAATCCCATTGTTGTGTGTTCTGGTGAACAAGGCGACCTTTGAAACATGAAACGGCGCAGATTAAGATTTCACCAAACTGTTCTTACAAGCGTAAATTACTAAATGTTCCAGTTTACGATTGTGTAAATCGCCTTTTCTAGTGTTACAGGAATTATTTAAACTCCGATTATGGTTCCTTATAGTGAAGTTTATTCTGAAATAAAAATAGCATGTTCATGCATGCAATTTTTGAAATATTTTTGTTGTAACTGTAAATGTGAGAGATCGATTATTGTTCTTCCCCTTATTCTCAAGTTTATACGTTAGCAGACCTGCTTCGGGATTGGCATCCAGTTTCCTTTAATCATGATCAGCATGATCACATATTGGATCGCATATTGACCAAAAAATTTAACAACCGTTGTATGTACATACGTGTATATACATTTTTACTTTTATCTCGAAGTGTTTCAGCGAAATAGTAATTTAGTAAATTCTTCGTTACTCAAATTATTTTGTAACTGATTGCAATAAATATATTTTTTAATAATAGTAATATTTAAGAAAATTGAAGTTGAAACAACAATATAAAATTGAAAAGAGTTCGGTACAAATTTCAGTATCATTTAAATGTTTTATTTTCATATTACGTATATTGGTTAAAAGTAATTTATTAAATATGTTTAAAATAAGAAAACTCTCACATGAATTAAAACATGCTAGAAAATCTGCTAATTATATGAATCTTTCAAGGAAAAAATAATAATTATAAAATAAAGATTCTTTAATAGCAAAAAACAGATTTTTTTCTGTGATTTCAACTGAAAACGATATGAAAGTAAAGAATTTATCATCGAAAATATGTCTGCTTTATTGAATATAATGAATGATATAAAAAAGTTCAATTTTTTTGCTATGCGTTTCTTTTCAACGATGACTTTACTTCAGTTTTCGAAAAACCCAGAAGGCATTATATATTTCAATAAACCACAGAAATTTTAACTCAAGCGAAAATAGTAACCCTCTTTTTTCAGTTTCAAAATTTTCAAGTATGCCATATTTTTAACCTGAAATGTCACTGTATTTTAATCTGTACCTAGGGAAAAATGTTATATGTCTTTGAAGAAATTCTTGGAATATAAATTTCTATTAGACTGACGTAAATATATTTTTTTTCTATTTTTCAAATGCGCTTTAAATATTTTTAGAATGCATCAAAATTAAAAATATTTTGCATTTTAGAAGATCGAAGATTTGCGATCGTCGCAGAAAAATACTTGAGTGTTTTTGTGCTGAAATTTAGATTCCTTGAAATCTAAATGAATTTATACTTTTCAAGGTAGATTTTTGATTTTAAGTACTGAAGGTGCCACTAAATATAACCACATTGGGACCACAAATTTTTCATAATAATGTCCGAGTGGTAACAATAAGTGAGTTTTAAAAATACTTGTAATAATAACTAGTATTACAGGATAAAAATTAGCATGCCCTTATTAAAATAATGATTTTACATAAAAATGACTGAATACTTTTATTGAAAGGATGTGATAATGTTTGTTTTTTTACATTTCCCATTTATGATATCATCAATGACTTGTTCATACTAATATTAATTTTGTAATTCGTCCCAGCGATTTTGTATAGCTCGTTCCAAACGTTACAATGTTTTACTCGTTTTCTATTTGTTCGTAAACAATTTGGAAAATTTTGGTATTTGTGAGCTTTCTACCTACACGACTAGCGTTTTTTATCGCCATCCAGACCCCATATCCCATTTTATTTATATCATCCAGGATGCTTTCTTCAGTGAGTTTCTAAAGTTTTTAATTGGTCTTCTTTTTTTAACTTTACTAAATCCTGCACTAACAAAGATATTTTTACGTGTAGCAGCTATATTTGATTACATACTTTTATTTTGCTTTATAACAAAACTTAACTTTCCAAATTTTTCAGGAACTGGTTTCGTGAAACAGGATAACATTAACTGAAAAACGATGGATTTTAATTGCAAAGTTGGATATAGATCCCCGGCTTATTTTGATAGCATTAAGCGATTTATAACAACAACCATGATTACATTAAGCGGCATCATTTGTAAAACATAAAATGGATTTTCGAACGATAAATCCTACTTAAACTACTGAAAAATATGCGACTTCTTGTAATAACTTATGAGTGTCATCATAAAAATGTAAAAGAAACATCATTTAAATTCGATGAACACCTTACAAATTTTTGAGGTTTTTTTGTTAGAAGAATATATTTATATCTTAAATTGCCAAACTGTAAATACCTTATAGCAACAGCATTATTTCGTTGAATATGCAACTCTTAAAATGTAGAAAGTGACATAATTTTTTTAGTTAATGATTAATGAGAATTCCTTTATTAATATTAAATAATAAGTTGTTGCAGGAAACAAATAAGAATTTTATTCGTGAAATAAAATTAAATGATAACAAAAATATTTTTTATTGTGTTTAAGAAATTGATCCGTTATACTGTTATAATAACAACCGCATAAAGCTGAAATATTATTTAACTAAGGAGTGCTAAAAATACTATTTCACGATATTTTAATCTGTGCGTAAAGGGGAAATATTTTTGCAATTTTCAACAGAAATGACTATAATAAGCTTTTTTATTTCTCGATTATACAGTAAAACATAATAAGACGGAATTGTAAGGTTTGGATAGTAATCGTTTTAAAAAGTTTTACTTCTGAAGAGGTACACTGTCTTCTATAATTTTACCATATTTATTTTCGCAGGAAGCTTGAATCCGTTTAAGACCAGATTCCGTTATACACATGTTTCATTTTGACAGGTTTTATTTCAATTATTTTCTTTTATTCTCTAAAATACATTGTGAGATTTTCATGTGCTCAGAATAAGTCAATTCATTGGCAGGCAATTCTTACCTCTGAGTTTACGGAAAAAGCTAATCAGCAGGGTTTATATAAAGACCCTGACACACGGCTGCTTCAGGGATCACAAGTTGGGAGACAACCTATAGTTAAGTCTTGTCTGTGCAGTTTGTAAAGAAGTAAACCGACAGCTTTCTACAAGTTTTTAGGTTGTTAACCACTGTTTTCAAAAAATGACCGTAGCACCGACAACAAACCAACCAAATCAAATTCGTAAGTTTTTGATGATTCTGGTTATATTAGTATCCTAGTTTAATGACACTATTCCGCATAAATGAAATCAGCAATCAATTGTTAGATATTGTATAGAAAACATGCTTCTCTACACAATATGAAAGTACCTTGTAACGCTTCATTGCTTAAGTTACGACCTTGCATTGTACGGTGTTTTGAGCTTGTCTAGTCGTGTTCTATAATCTCTTACTGTTTAACCCATGAGTTCAGGGATACTCTCTATAGAAAATTTTATTTTATCAGAAATTACATTAGCACCTAATAACAAATGATACAGATATGTGCACATTCACTCATTGTCCTTAGAAATAATTACGGAACGTAATAGTTGTCTGCTGTTTCGAATTCCTAAATATTCCAAGAATGGCATCTATAATGAAAGTATGATGAGTTCAAAAATATTTTGCAAATGTAGTAAAACCGTCTTGAATCTCAGAACCTGAAAGCGGAATAGATGTCACCTCATTCTATAGAGATGTACGTACATGTGAAATACGTTTTACTGCAACTTAATAAATCTATATTATATATTGTATTCAGTTGCTTTGCACAAAGGCTGTAATATTTTTCCAAGTGTGATCTAGCGATTAACATTTTTTTTAAAAACACTTTTCCCTCATTTAACAAATTTCAAAAGTCATTCATTTTTTACTCTTAAAACCATGGGAATCCTTTATATTTCTTCTTAATTTGTGATCCATAAATGATTTGTTATGCAACACAATATTATATAATTTCCCTTGTTCATTTAGTTTAAAATGTTTCTTAAAGTTGAAAAAGATTTTCATTTCGTTGAAATCCTCTTTTAATAGTAATTAACTTTAAGAAAATAGCAAAACATTAATGCAATTCTTGTTATTTTATTTAAATTGTCGATGCTTTAATGTAATTTAAGTGTTTTCTCTAAGAACAAAAAAAAACAACTGAATATTTTTTTCACCTATAACATAATGATAAAATTAACTAAATTTGTTTAAAAGGAATATAATGAAAATAGAATAAAACTAATTTCTTTATAAAGAAATTAGATTTATTTTTCACTTGTAAAACTATAAAAGTAGAATGAGAATTCCGACGGGATCAAATATTGTGAAGTCATTAAGTATACTTGGGACAAGAAAGCTGGAAATTAAGATAAATTGTTTTATTTGAAGTCATAATTATTTTATAATTATTGCATTTATTATAGGTTGTTTGTTTAAGCAGTACATCACGAATAACAGAAATAATTAAGACTTTGGAAAAATTATATGTATGGATTTTAGAAATTCAAATGATCATATTTTTTTCGTTATTTAAAGCAGACTCTAGATTAACAGAGCAGTGGTTAGAAAGTTATGATGGCCACTAAACAAAATAATTTGAATTAAAGTTAACTGATATAACTAATAAAGAAAATATCGTTTATATTTGTAAAAGATTATTTATAAATATATTTTTATTTTTTACAAAGAAACGCCTGCACCTTTAAATTTAAATTAACAATTGCAAATTAATAATAACATCATACTTGTACTGCAAATTTGGATTTCGCATACACGAATTCCTGGAAACTCATACTTTCTACAATTTAAATGAGTTGTTAATGACGTATAATTTATTGAAAATTATACCTAGCAAAGTTAAATAGAAACGCCGATTATTTAGTCAAAAAAAATATACTACATTAATTCCTTTCTTTCTTTTTTGTTATGTGATATTTTGTAAGAGCTGAAACACACAACGCCAGCACATTTTGAACACAGTTTGTTTAAGAATTTTATATATTTATTAAAAATTAATTTTTTTATAGCCGTAAAAATTAGCATCTTCAATGCGCTCCCTAAACCATGGCTTTTATCTTTTGAGGTAATATTAAAAATCGACATCCTTAGTTGCCCCAGTATTAGATTAAAAATCCTTTTCATGGTACCAGAATCTTGAAAGTCAACCATATATTTATAGATCATCATGTAAGCGCACTTTTTTCTCGCTAATAAATAACTGTCCCCTTATCTTAATCATTACATCGGCGTTTTCACTCTTCAATATACCTTTCCAAATATGAGTTCTGTTCTCAAAGACATTTTTACATATTGATTTACTATATTGATCAGCATATATTTCTAATTAGATTAGATACAGCGTGACAGTTCGAGTAAACGTAAAGTAAAAGCCCAGAAAAATATCTTGCGGCACGCATAGATGATAAAATATAACTGTAACATTCCAACAGTACACTTGGTATAATGAAGGAAATAATGCAAATGAACTTTTGGGTTTCCTCACAAAGAATGATTTTCATTTTGTAAAGTATCTAGATTCTAAATATGAAAGAAAACAAATAAGCATGTTTAATTTTATTATTATTTAATATACTGTAAAAGCACTTATTTTCGCGATGCGTAATTTTCGCGAAAATGAAGATATCGGTGATTTCGCGAGCTGAAAATTTCGCGAATTTCATATGAACAAAACCGAAAGTTGAAAAATCCCGAAACTACCTAAATAGAATCCCTTTTGCATAAGACATTTTAAGAAAGTTCCTTTTGTCCGAAAAGTTCGTGTCCCCACCCTCTCTCCCCATCGCTCTAAAAACAATACGCGGACACACAGCACAAACAAAATGTTGTTTCCCCTGAGATGTTCGTTAACTTCGATCAAACGCAAAGTTTGTGCCTGCATCGGAATTCACATTGGAAAAACGCGGTTCAAAACAAGTGTCCATAATCGGTATGGAAGATAAAAGAGAGATGACTCTTTTGTAGCATGTTACCTTTCTAGAAACCTACTTTCACCACAATTGTTGTACGTTGGAAAAACAGCAAATTGTCATCCAAAGTTTACATTTCCCGCGGACTGGAATGTGTGGCATACCGACAAGCATTGGAGCAATACTGACACAATGATTCGATACTTCGGGAATATTCTTGTACCTTATTACGACAAGCAGAGACTTCTCGGGCTATTTCCAGAACAACCTGGTGTAGCATTGTTCGACGTTTTTAAGGCGCACCAAGATCTTCTTTTTCTGGCTGAACTAGAGAAGAGGAATAATATTCAAGTTTTGTGCCCGCTTCCTGCACAGGAGAGCTCCAGCCTTTGGACTTAAGTGTAAACTGCGAGTTCAAGCGTTTGCTCAAGAATGAGTTTATTGAGTGGTATTCTAATGAGCATGAATTTATAGAAGAAAAAGAATCTGTGGACCAGAGAATATCACGACTTTTAACGGTGTTGAAGCCAAACATGAGATAATTTTGAATGGCTTCAAAGAAGCTGGTATAAATATTGTAAGTGAATGATCTACATTCTATTAGTTTTATTATTGTTTTTATTCAAGAAATAGTTGTATAGTATTCAAGAAATAGTTGTAAGTAATCAAGAAATTTTTGTACTTGATTCTTATTTAAATAACTGCAATCATTAAATTTTGGATAACTGAAAAAATTCTGTTTTTTTATTATTATACGAGGCGAAAAAAACTATATATTTCGCGATTACGACTGGCTCGCGAAAATCGCGAAAATAAGTGCTTTTACAGTAATTAAGTAAATTTTTGGATACATGCGTATGGCGTATTGGTGTTGTTGTGTTGTACATAGTGTGCATTAAAAATGATGCTCCTTAACATGGTTCTACTCTGTTTTGAATTCAAACCTGAGCGATTAAGGGACATCATGAAACACGACAAAAATTTTCACAATAAATAAAAATGTATGAGGCTTTCAATGAGTAATGATAGAAAGGCTGGACCGTGATACCTAGGTATCGAATGATGTTAGGGACTTGTGGAAGGATAATTAACGATCTCAAAGAAAAAACTATAAAGGAGTGAAACGTCAAATAGTGAGCATAGTCTTTTGACAAAATCAAAAGCGTCACTCTTAACTAGGCGCATCGAGCAATAATCGCCATGCTTTCAGCGAGAGACCAGCGATGGTGAAAAGACCACGTAGTGTGTACGTCATTAAACATATTGAACATGGAATCATGATTAGCCCTTTCAGGGGCAAAATACTTATTTTCGTAAAAGGCTGAAATGATTGGGTGACACCAGAATTTACAAATAACTTTATTTGGAAATAAAAGCTTTTATTCACGTACGTAATAAAAAGGAAATTTTTCTTTCCCAAATTCTGCTACCAATGTGGTTTTAGGGATTAAAATTACGCGCTCCAAGAATGAACCATAGCACATAAATGGGTTAATGTACATGAGGAAATGTTGATTTGATTGCGGCGTGTTATGAAATCGAGAAAAAATGAAAACCTTCCGACGGCATATATCGCCTCTAAGGCAATGCTTCAACAAAATTGTTCAATGCTCTAAATCTCTTC